>VFFE01007810.1:588805-847398 GCA_008921705.1 Burhinus oedicnemus
TCTAATTTATATTGAATGTGACGTTCATGGTATGAAATAATCCTGTTGGCCAGCTTGGGTCAAGTGCCTGGGTCTCGCTCCTCCTCATCCCTGCACCTGGCTAGCCTGAAAACACTGAGACCTTGACACCCACACACCATAGCTGGCTATAAAGTAAATATTTTCACAAATTCAGACACCAGAGTCTTCCAAAAGTACAATTTTCCCAAGCATTAGAAAAAAACTAGTCCTGTGTCGCTCAAACCAGGACAGACAATAACAAGAACACTACCAAAACTAATCAGAATGCACGCAAAACAGATTTATACACCAGTCATACACATATTATGTTTTAAGTTAAATCTTTCCAAAATGCTGCTAAAATCAGTCAGAGGTTCTTCGATTTTTGCCCTCACCTCATCCCTACATTTACAGGCCTCAATCAAGTTGGTCCTCCACAGTGGCTTTCATCTGTCATCCCAATATTTCCAGGTAGACACCAGTTTTTGCTGCTTGTTTATTTATTTATGCCAAAACCTGCCTTTCACACTATCCCTTAAACCTAGAAAACCCTGCTCAAACTAATTAGTATTCAACTTAAAATCCACCCTCAGGACATGTTTTTACTTTGATGCTTACAGTAAACTGCCAGTTAACAGTGGAGAGGAAGATTGCAGGCAAGGAATTTTGATACCATAAACACTATTTACTTCCAGCTTCAGGAAGTCTACTAAGTATGCAAATGACTAGACTTGTGGCTCTGTGTTGTTTCTTATTTATTCCATTAAATTAGTTTGCTACAGCTATTGCAATATACCAAATGAAATAAATCTCTGTGCATTGCATTAAGAACATGAGACAGAAAGCTGGCTATTGCTGTATCTCTTCTGTTTGATACTGTGGTTTATTAAGTAACATCTGTGTGCCAGGAGCAAAGTTGCCTAATTTACACTTATACTCATGGTCGTGATGTGCACAATTAACCCTCTTTTTTTTTTTCCTTTAGATCCACACTGATTTTAACAAAATTTAGAAGCAAAGTTGTTCTCTGCTTAAGACTGTTACTGAGATATAGTAAATTTTACTTTTACCTGCCTTACTTTGGGAAAGGAGTTGAAGGACCAAAGCTAGCTCTCTTACTTCAGTCCTCACACAATATCCCAAGGGAAAAATTCAATCATCTGTAAAACAGGAAAGGAAATGTACTAGACCAAACTCTATCAGATCAACTAAGCTTCACCATAATAAACTAATCTGATACTATATTATACTGTACAAGAAAGAAAATCACCAGTCCCTGAATTTTATAAGCAGAAACTCAGTTTATTCCTTTTTTCTAATATATTTTCTGTGAATACACATACACATATACACACACACTGGAAAGGGGCTGCTCCTCATCCTGTGAATGCATGCCATTTTTGCATATTTTCAGGGGAATCTATAGACCTGCAGAGTGTAGCACATTAGCAAATTAAAACTTCTGAATGTTAATAGATCAAAACAATTCTTTTAGCACTACCATGTTAATGATTAACAACAGAAGCATTACCTATGTACACCGGCCCAGAAAGCACTGGCCCAGAAAAGAAGGTAACTCTTTATGGCTTTTTGTGTGAATAATGCCTTGATACATAGGAGATTCTTTGCAATTCCTGTCTTAGTATGCCAGGGATGTACAGGGTCAATAGACAAGAAAGCTTTCATGACTTGTACAAAAGCACTTATGGTCTACTCAGCAATAGGTTAAGAGACATAGTTTCCACATAACGAACCTTATTATTGCAGTACTAGCTCACATGGTGTTAAAGGACGATTCACAGACAGTCACGAAGCAGATTCATTTTGTAGTTAGAAAGACTATTCAATTTGTGCATGATGTCATGCATTTATGGGTATGAAAGGCAAGAAAATAGACATGCAAACTATCGAGCAGGATTAATCAGCTCTGTGTCACAGTATAGCCTCTGTTTTCAAATACTATGTGACTCTGCTTTCATTTGCAAGTTCAAGTTATGACAGAAGGAAAATTTATGGGATAGTTTTACAAGACACGGGCTTAGCAGGACTTATATTAATGCCTCACTGATACAATAGCTCAAACTGATCTTTTTTATCCCTCTTACAATATTTTTATATCATGAGCTTCCTTCTTTTAGCACCAGTATGACAAAGGTGCTGTAAAACCTCTCACAGGGGCGACCTCAATGACTGAAAGATGAGGATAAGGAAAAAAGGGAGAGAGGAAACAAGAGGATGGATATGGGAGGAAAAAAAGTTTAAAAATCACTATGTATGTTATAACTCTCAGGAGAAATATATAGAGAGAACATGTTGATACAAAGAACAAGCACACCAATAGTATAGGCTGAGTAGCATAATGTACATGAGAAAGACAATCTAATGGGGAAAGAGCTGCCACAGAATCGGGAAGTTTTGATTCTATTTCCAAATTACCTACCGTGGTTCTAAAAAGTCCTGAAGAGGTTACTTCATCTACTACATTTTCTTTCTGTAAAATCAGAAAGAATGCTTATCTGATAGGCAACAAGAGAATATAAAAATCTGAAAGTAATCTTGAGACCTATTAAATTTCATGCACTGAATATGAGATTTACACAATTGCTTCCAAAGACATGTTCTCATAGAACCAGCCCACCATACATTTGCTGAGCAGGGCTCCAGCTTCCCTTGCCTCATCTCACTGGAAGACAGACACCTCTCAGTCACAGTCGCAACCTGAAACGCTCCAGCCTACAGTCTGTTCCCATAACATCTGAATTGAGGCACCTGTGCTATGTGATCTATGGCATGAGGACATGCCTCTGTTCATTTGAGGGGATCTCCTGTTTATGGAGCTACAGATGTAAGATGCCACAGAACTGGAGAAATTCAAATCCCTAGGTTGATGGAAGCATCTTCTGAACCAAATATTTGGCTAGATCCATAACACCAGGAAAAAGTCAAATCTCTGACTCATCCTATCTGGCAGGAGTTAAACAAATGAGTGAACAAGTCTGGCTTGATAAAAAGTGTTGGCTCTTACTTCTCCTGAGGCTTTTTTCCTATTTGCTAGTGATGTCTTGCTCTGTTACAACCTCCTGCATTTTTTTTGCTGGAAAAAAAGACTGAAAAAGAAAAAAATATGTAATTGGAAAAACACCCCAAATGAAACATTATACAGAAAGCAAGCAATTGTAGAGAGAACTATGCTGTCAAAGAGCAAACAGGATTCATAGCAGAAAATCCAAACAGATGTAGCCAAAGCAACTGCAGAAGAATGTAAACAATTATATAGCTAATAATGAGTAATAATGAGAACAAAAGATATATTGTTAATACAAATGATGGAGTGGGAAGGATTATAAACAAAGTCACACACTGAAAGAAAATGAAGTATTGAGAGAATGAGTTCAATTAAAAAAAATGAAACTAAAAAAGCCCCACACCTAGAAATGAAAACAAAAGGAGTACTGAGGAGAAAAATGTCACTGGGAAGATGAGAGAGATGCCAAGTAGAAAAGATTAACAAAGGAAAAAAGTCACTGAGGGTCATAGAATACTTTCCAGCTTGCTCTGAGGGTTGGATTTGGAGTAAGGAAGATGAAGGTGGGGTATTTATACAACATAAAGTTAAACCTTTAGTTTAAGAAGATACATTGGGAAAGTAATCTCCTTATTTTTTAATACAGTTGATAGACAAATAAGTTCTTTCTCTAAATTGCTTCAGGAGCTAATTACTTCTTTCTACAGGCTAAATAGGGAGTCCAGGGGGTGACAAGTGGCTGAGCCAAATTAACAGTTCTTGGAGGGAGGGCATCCAGTCCTGTCCCTCTTTCCAGCTTCTATTTTTTCCTCCCACATCTTTCTTGTGTTGCCTCTGGAGTTAATCTGTTTGATCTCAAAGTCAGGCAACTAAACTCACTAACCTGGCAAAAATGTACACCTTTGGAAGGTCAGCAAGGATAATTTTTTGCTGTTTTATCAGGTTCAACAACCTGCAGTCAGACGGGATCACACAGTCAAGAGCAGAGAGGGTTACAGCAGAAGGGTGGAGGGAAGAAAGAAGTCCTTTTTAACAGCATCAGGCTTTTAATTTAATTTAAGACATCTTCTGAAGTCATAGGGAGCCAGTTTTGCAACTTAAGCGCCTTAGTTAAATACCTTAAGTTAGATGGTGAGAACTGCGCCACTGCCATCATGTATATAGAAGAGGGGCTATTAGTATTCTTAAGCACTTTTCAAACTTACATCTTTGGATTCGCATGTCTTTTCTATTCGTGTTGACCAAATCATGCCCCCAAAAGTTTGAGTAAAGTAGAATTAGTAATATCCTCAATGGCCAGTCTCTCCTTTCCTATTTTGCTCCACAGCACTTCCAAGAGGAAACTACCGTTAGATTTGCACACTTGTATTTTTTGTTGCAGATCTCATTCTGCCTGTTTGGTTTTATTTTTAATCTCAAAACATCACATTATGTGAATAGATCAGAATCTGCATTTTCAAATTTTCATTTCTCAGTGGTGTTCACCATTTTCTTGTTTATAGAGACTTTGGCTATATATTAAAAATTTCCCTGCTTGTTTAATATACCTTATATATACTTTGATATACCTTAGTCATGCAGACTTTGTATGGCATTCAGACTAAATTTAGCCAATTTAATAAAAAATTTTTTATATTTCTACTATCCTGGCTGCTTGCACCTATTAAATGAAGTTTGAGCAAAAGGTGAAACAAGGATTCTACTGCCTATAGGTACAGATGTACAAACAAGCTACCACAGGGCATGCTAGGGTGTGAACATGCAACACATCACATGCTCTGCAGAAGCTGTCTGCAACCTGTTCTTTCTCTAGTTAATTACGTGCTATTACTACACAAAAGAGGACTTCATAATACTTTCTTAGCCAACATGAAATTGTGTACAATGTATACATATTCAGGCTAGGTGACCATGCTGGGCAGTTCTTTCTTAATGTAGAAAATTATTTCCTTCAGGGAGTTACAACTTCTAAATATCTTTAGATAGTAGATGCATCTCGTATTTCAAATGTATAAGAACATGTCAATAGACTACACATGTGAAGAAACTGTTGTGGACATCAGAAATTACATCAGGCAGATTAAATACATTTTGGGAACATTCTTCCAAAAGAAAAACAAAAAACCCTTGGAACTAGCTTTCTGTTTAAGAAGATGTTTATACTGTGGTTCCTCTGAAAATCCAAACATTCAGCACATACTTAATGTTAAGCTTGGGAGTGGTCATATTGAAGTCAATGACAGTAAATAATGCATGCAACAGTTATGCAGGAACAACCTCCTTGCACAATTAAGGATTTTCCTGGTTTTATAACATATATATTTGGTTGAATTATAACTTTAGTAAAAACAATTTATTTATCCTGTGAAAAAACATGACACTATATACACAGTCTCTCTATACATACAACAGTGCATGTGCATGCATACAGATGTGTGCACACAAACACAAACTGTTATTGTACACTGACTGGTTCCTTGTGTTGATTGAGCAAAAGGTGAAATAACGATTCATTAGCTCATGAAATATTTTCTAAATATGTATCATCTTCCCTGTATTATAGTGAATATGTGAATATTGTAGGTTATAAAAGAAATAAATGCCAGAGGCAATGAGATAGGTGTGTTACATAAAACTGAAAGCTAAGTGAAAGAGCTGTGTGTCATCTGCAGCATCCACCCAGTTCAACATACTGAGCAACAGGGTGAAAAATGGAGAGCTACGAAAGCATGAATAATACGTTAGCAAAATTAGCTTCCCATTGGATTGTTTTTTTCTAAATGCAATGATTCATAATGGGCAGTTCAACTTGGAGACAGTATTTAAACTCCTGAAGAAAGCTGTCCATGATAAATACCTGAAACTAAGGTAATACTTGAGTTAAATACCCTGTAGAGTGAGAAGGAAATCCATTTCAGATGGATGTATAAGAGATCTAGCCTTCACCTTCTCTGGCTTCTCTGAAGTATATGTTGCCCAAAATCAAACTCATCTACAAAAAGTCTATCCTGTACTATTGTGCTCATTACATCTAAATGGAAAATATATAATCAATTTGAAACATAATTTTAGAAGCATGTTAAAACAACGAATCATGATAGAGCATACCAGAAAATATACCTTCAGGAAGTAACAATCAGGGATGATACAATAGAGGTCTTTAATATATTAATAATTTTAAAAATCAAAGCTTGTATTATCAACGAAAAATGTTAGGCTTCATAGTGCATTTCTAATTTGTTACAAGTCTGAGTCTATAATGTTTTTTTGGTTCTGATCTGAAACTAGAATGAAAACCACTCCTTTTGTTCTGTTGGCTTCTAACACACCTTAAGGTAGACTCTGGGCTCATTTCTGAAAGGACGGATTATATATGATCGAAATAAACAACTATTTATGTATGATCTTCTCTGTAAATGTAAGAAGTAATAACCTAGGATTCCAGCCTGACCTCTGAGACATGTTTGAAATCAAATACCTAAAAAGTAGGTGTTCACTCTGAAGACTGTTATCTTTCAGTTTCTGCAAAATGACTTTTCCAGATAAAAACTGCTGTTTGAGATAGCTTTGTGACTATATATTCTTTAGTTTTGTTTAAAACTTCTTTAGAGACTTTCACAATCAACAGCTAAAACTTCTGCTTTAATTAAAATGTGGGAAGCTTTGTCTGTAAAGGTAATTATTTATATACTTTATAGACATAACTCTTTGTTCATTCTAACTATACTCTGAGAAAATGTCAATTTTTAAATTTTAATGTATAATTTTAATGGAACTTTCTCTGTTATTATTTCTCCCTTATTCTCAATCCAGGAAGCCACTTGCAAAACCCTACTAAGTTTAATTCCATCCTAGTTTAAGAAGTCTAACTTCCTGAAATATCAATTCTATAAAAAGCCAGCAAAGTCTTGTAATAATAACTTTTTTGAAGTATTTTGCCTACCTGTGCTGCATGTTGATAATTTTGTTAGACCTATACTTAAGTATGGTAATATATTATTACACTTTTCAACTCTTACCCTGACACTTGTTGTGTGGCCTGGAGTACCTCCCTTCACTTACCATTTTCCTATCCGTAAACTGGGAGTAATAACAGCACAGCCTAGTATCACAAATAGCACAGCCTGTCAGTTGTGTAGAGGGTTTTGGCTTGCATGCAGGTCGTCAAGGCAGCATCTGTAATCCATTCTTACCTTTGGCTTGCATTTTGAGGCATGATGGAATTTCTACAGAAATATTAAATATTAAATACAAAACTGAACTCTTTGTCTAGAATCATCAACCATCTAAAGTTTCCAGGAACATGACACAGAAAAAACACAAACAAAATTCTTCTTCTGAGATACAGGTAATACTAAGGCATTAAAAGGAGTGCCCTCCTGACCCCCAGCGTGTATCCTGAGGCAGTAGATAGGGTTACTTCATATCATTGCCTTAGCTTGTATAACTGGTTGTAAAATTATAGCATTTTAAAATTCCCACAACACTACTTATTTCCATGAACACCTGCAGCCCTGGCTTCCATAGGCCAGTCATAAATTTAGCAGAGAAATATTTCTTTACTTTCACTGCCTTTCTCACTATGGCATCCCCCTATTTTCTTGATCAAATGGAGTTTCCTCAATTCTGTCAACCACTGCAAAGAGGCAATTTTCCATTTCCTGAGCCTCTTTTTATACAGGTTAAAATACTTCTCCCTTAAAGAAAAGATATTTTTATGCTGTATTGGTTCATTTGCAATCATGTAATCATTAATTACATACCCCAAAGTTAGTGTTTAAACAACAGATTTTAGTTACAGATAATTAACTGTTCCAGGCAGTTAATGATGTTATAGAAAAAGAGATAAATCCCTAGGTTGTCCTGCCAATGGCCTTTTTAGTAATTACTATTCCTTTAATACAGCTCTGTGAAGAATTGAATAAACTATAATATTAATCAAAATATGGGAAGTTGCTAGCTTAAGCTAATAGTTATCTGCCAATTCAGACAAATAAAATTGGGTTTCCTTTTTTTTTTTTTTTTGTGGTCCACTTTACAGAAAGATACTGGTCTGAGGCACTTTCCACATCACAGGTACAGCCTGTAGCAGGGATCAGAGACAGCACCGTACTTCTCCTTAAACAGGAATGATGTTGAGCTACTTTGCATGTGGAAAGGGGAAGAAGTGGAAAGAAAAGGAAGTGGGTTTGGCTAAAGCAGCTAAGGTAAGAAATAAGCCTGTTTACACTTAGCCTGAAAGTATGAAACGTCACTTCCCATGCTTATCAATGCCACACTCTGTTTAATTTTGCCTGTAAATGTAGAAAATGAGAAGGGAATTCCTTTGCATACAAAAAGTAATGGCAAAGTGGGACTTTTGGGGGTGTACCTATTCGCCATTGTCTCACTGTTACTCCGACATGCTGAAAAAGAGCTAGAAATGAGTACACCTGAAATCAAACTCACCGCTGCAGAGCTGGGGGTTCTGGCACAAGGTGAAGCCACATGGGCAGCTCTCTGGCCTGGGGTGGCAGGGTCCCAGCTCCTTCAGAAATGGTGTTTCCAAGCTGTTGTAAACATTTAGGAACTAAGCAACTATAATAGCAGCTGAAGCACAGAAAGGGGTATTATCTCCCTGAACGTAAGGAGGAATGTGTGAGTGAGGAAAGTGTAAAACAGACCATGCCCTCAGGTCAACTCGGGCTAGAGGCCTGCTCACCTCCTGCAGCTCCCTCATCTATTGGTAAAAAAGGCAGGAAAATGCTCTGTGGGTTCTTGAACAGTTTCATTCCCTTTGATATAGTTTAATACCTGTGGATAACACCAGTAATTTAAAACACGAAAATAGCATCAGTACCTCTCTGTGAAACTATTGGTGTGCCTAAAACTATTTACGTGTGTAAAATTCTATACCAAAAAGGAAACATGTACTTTATAGCTAATGCAATATTGATTTGATGCTTGGGAAATGCATCATTATGTTTTTAAACACATACGAAGTGGGGGTTTTTTTGTTATTGTGCTCAGGACGCTAAATATTTAACTTTATTCAACCAATGGCACCCATCTAAATGAAATGAAAGATCATATCACATGGCCAATCCTACAGTTACATTGGGCTATTTAATCGTCTGGTTAACTCCAGTCAAAGTTCAGTGATCCAAAGCAGGTGAAATTCTCAGTGCCGTTTGTGATAACATCTTTGTGATCAGAACAGTGTATGCTTTCCTAGCTCCTTCACTCATAGAATTTCCATGTGTTTCCTATGGTGAAAAGTTAAGACTTAATTTTCTGTATCTCAGAGGAAGTAAAATACCTCCCTGTATTTCAAACACAGAGAAACTCTGATAAGACTTTAGGAAAGAAAAGGGTTAGATGTAGGAAGAAGACTCTGAAGTTCTTATATTAAAATTCTTCTTCAGATATAATACTAAATTTACCAAGAACATAAATATCAGTGAAAAAGTTGCAACCTTGACATGTTGAAGAGCAAAAACAACATAATTTTTTCTGAGGCTTCCCCTCTTTATACAAAGCTGCCCAAATTAAACCGTTACATAAAATGGCAATTGAGGCTTATGGGCATTATTCCATGAACAATTTGCATTATCCTGTTCTTGTTCTTTGGTGTTTCATTGCTGTTGAGAATGTACCAGGTCCCTGAGTGCACTAATAACTCCTTAATGACCCTGATTAGCTCCACCTGGGGTATCCACAGAACCAGCCTATAGGCCCTGGAGTCCACACAAACTCAGGCCTGGAGGTTCAGCTCCCCCATGAGCTATGTTGTTGGGGTGTCTATTTTGAGTTCTGCCACAGCTGTTCTTGGCCATGTACCTTGCTGATACAGGCCCTGACCTATGGACTGACTTCCTGGCTTGATCTCAGCCCTGACTACCCACTGTGGTCCTGTTTGGTGATCACTGGGCTGTGTCTGATGCTGGTCACTCTTAATGGACCTGATCCCAATCCTGATCCTGACATACAGACTGACTTCCTGGCTTGACCCTTGGACCAGCTCTGTCTGCATAACAAGAACAGGAGCCCTCAGTGAACCCACAGAGAAAGAAAATCTTCAATTTTCATGTTACTCTAGTCATCACAGAGCACAGCATGGTGTGTAATGTAAAATGGCTATTTTTCTAGTGTAATATACAATGCAAGTCTCAGGGTAGAATGGATATTTAAGGAAAGACATAGGCCGAACCCTTCAATTCATGAGCTCTTCTTCCTAGAAGTGCTTAAAGGAAGTTCTTCAGGAAAATCAGTTTCTTCTGATTCTGATCTTTTTAAAAGTAGGATTAATCAATTAGTGTAATGCTATTCAACATGACAAATGCAAGACGATTAAGCAAAGCCTTGTTTATAGACAGACTCTAAAAGCATTACATACAGAAACTAAACATTGCAACAGAGAAAAAGGGAATTTGGTATCAAATATCTCTGATTTTATTTTCTGTTTTACTCTTAACAGTTCTCCTTTTTTCTTAAAGGCAAAGTTTTTGTGGCTGTCTTATTGTGGATATCTTTAAGATGGCAAAAACTATTCCTAATTTTATCACAATGAAGTCAAGACCTTTTGAAACTTTGAGAGCACCTCAAAACCACCAAAAGCCTAGAAATCAATATTATCACCTGGGATGACATGCGATTATTCAAGTTCAAGAGTCAGGGTCTAGCTCAACATGCTTATTGATAGTTTTGTTGATGAAAAAAAAGTCGTTTTCAGCATAAGCTTTTCATAAACTGGCATAAGGTAATATTCTGTCAAAAATTCTCAGCCTGCCTAATTTATGCAATGTTTGAAATAATGTGGGCTTGGGTTCCTGAAGAATAAGAAATGAACCAACTAGATCGCTCTGAAATGAATAGGACTTGGATGCCTAATACACTGTTGTGGCTTTTTGTCAAGATTTCTGTCTTGGTGACCTGAACCTTAAAATATGGTTCACAACTGAAACAATGAACAAACTACCTTACCAGCTGTTTCAGTGACTTTAATAGTATTAAAATTAGGCCTCATTTTTTTAAATGGAAGAGCCACATGGTGGCAGGAGAGAACAAGGCATGTAAAAACATTGCTATGCTAAATGCTTCCTTCAGTTTTAACTACGTAATGCTCCCTTTTACAGCATAGCTGAAGGTTCGTGGCTGTATTTTTATATCTAATGGACACAAACATAATTCATTACTTACAATGTTTAAAAAAAGTCTATGACTTCTAAATTTCTGATAGTACTCACCAAGTTCAATAGGGAATTATACAGTGAATGTTAATATTACAATAACTGTTGAAGTTATGTGGTACAGTTAGGATATGGAATCTGCAACATGTTTTTAGATTGTCTATGCTGCCACATTTTACCATAACATGAGTTGTCAGTGGCTAGAAGTGATCTTCACATAGCGATTTTCCTATTGTGACTTTTATGGTGAGACTATCAGATTAATGGCAAGCCATAAATGGTGCTTCAAATTCATAATTCTCTGAAAATTAAATATTTAACCCTTCATTTTTTATGTAATGTGCTATATCATGAACAGGTCTGCTATACAAAAATGAAAAGTCAGATTTTTCACTTTAAGATCTACTGAGAGCAGTATAAACTACTAATCCCCTGATTTGAGACCCTCTGGACATCACTTCAGCGTATTGTGATTATAGATGCCCATAATTTTCTAGATGGTTCAGTACTGTTAGCACTGTTTTCTAGTTAATAGCCAATGGAAATAGCAATGTACTCAGTTGTACACATTGTTAGTACTTACACAATTGCATGCAGAACTGGAGTGTAACCAGTTACATTTGCAATCAAAATGCAGTTCAGGTAGCTGATTTCTATTAAGTTAAGAATAAGTGGATATTGCAGTTGTAGCAGCTGTATAATCTTCCTAACTTAAGAGCTGTGACTGTTTAGCCTGTACTGGAAGACTTTATAGCATCCTTTCCATTAATTCCATCGCTTAAATCACTGACTTCATGCATTCCATAAAAATAACTTTCTTCTAATCTGAACCTTTTTTTCAACTTAAATGCATCTAGTTTACAATGCTGAATCCTTACTAAGAACCACCAGCATGACTTTTAAAATAATTGATTTAAGGGGAAAGAAGACAGGAAGGAACCAAACAGCATACAATACTATTATCTCCATACCTATCAGTGCAAGAATTTTTCTTAATCTTGTAAACAGCATTGTAAAGTTTCTGGAATCCTGGTGGCCATCATCATAGCCCTGGTCACACCCAACTCTTGATGCTAACAGGAGCAGCATAAGCTACTCAACCTCTCACAGGACAGGCTTATGTCTCTCTAAACTGTGTTTTATTGGATCTTTTTTTTCTTTAACCTATCAACAAATGAGTGGAGATCTAGTTAAGGAGTTTTCTAATAAAGAACTCTTCTAGTGATTAACTGATCTGACAAGAAAGCATTTACAAAACC
This sequence comes from Burhinus oedicnemus, assembly GCA_008921705.1. Classification (NCBI taxonomy): domain Eukaryota; kingdom Metazoa; phylum Chordata; class Aves; order Charadriiformes; family Burhinidae; genus Burhinus; species Burhinus oedicnemus. The sequence continues at coordinate 601,258 of VFFE01007810.1, forward strand.
TGAAACTGCCTTGCAACAGAATAGTTCTCACTTCCTTCTCTGTATACTCGACTTTCATAGCTGAACTTCTCAATTTCATTCTAAGGCCGTATTTTTCTTAATAATCTTAACCGACTTATTTCTCACTTGCTTTTCCACTCCAACCAAATAGAAATTTTTCCTTACTCGTCCCTTTTCCCTATACATGCAGAAAATCTTGTAATACAAGAGTTGTAACATAGAAAACCAGAGAAAAACTTCACCATTGTTCTCTAATTCTGCATCTTCTAAAATATTTATTATGGATCAGACTCTTACTTGAATGTGAAAGAATTTACATGGCTATGTAGTTTCTATGCCATCTGTTAGCTTCCAGATTCTTGCACCCCTTTCACCCAACTCCTGCATATAAATCTTTCTTTTAGTCCTGTTAACAGAAGTCCTAGGAGTTTCATAACTGCAGTTTTAACTGTCTTTAAAACGCCTCTTAACTTTTTCTCTACTTCTTCCTAGATGATGTGCTGCTGATTTTGTTAAAGAAAAAAAAAAAAGAATTTTCTTTAGTATAATGCTGTTGCCCTGTTTCTGCCTGCAAACAAGGATCTCTGTGATTTCCCTTGTTACCTCTTAAATTACAAGTTGCCTCTAAATATCCACAAAGCTCTACTGTTTTAATCCAGACCTCTGTAATAACTGTTTTACCATGATGCTTATAGAAAATGCTTGATGTCAGCAGGCAACAAAAGGTGTAAGACTGATACTTTGTGTTCTTTTTTATCCTTCTTGTCTACTGGCTATGCATGAACTAAAAATACTTTAGTTTCTCCTTCAATCCTTTTAATACAGCATGAATTCACTTTATGCAGCATGATCCTACTACAGTAAATGTAATAAATTCCTGATGTACACCCATGGAATGTTCACACCAAGTTTCAGGCTGGGTAAGACTTTAATGCTAGAGATTAAAAACTATTAATTTTTAAAAACATGAGAAATTCAAACCATCTGGTCACCTCCTAGTACTCAGTGTTCTAAACAGTGTTGCATTGATTCCACATCATGTTCCCTGTACTTCAGTGTAATCTGAGGTGATTTGACTCAGGTGACTGAAGAGGCCCTCTCGTAGCTCAGCCTTCTTTCTTGCTGTGTCATGAGAAATAGCTGGATGCTGAAACCACAAAGACAGCCTTCATAAACAAGGACAGAAGAGTTAGGAAGTAAGAAAAATAAGAGGAACTCAAATGAGATGAAACCTCATTTTTTTCAGAAGGGTCTGAGTGCCTCAAGAGTTACTAGCAAGACTGCTCTGACCTCCAAGTCACCGCTTTGAACTAGCTTGAACAATCAAGGGAAGTCTTTGCTTTCTATCAATCTTCTAATATAATCTGTAAGATGGATATGTAATGCAGTTAACAAGAAGCATGAAGTATCACTATTTTAAGATGCAGCATTTTGGATCAAAGCTATGCTAGGTCTTGGGTTTGGCTGGGATGCAGTACTTCAGGAGACAAGAGTATCTACTGTCCGTTAGCTGAATGGGCCTGTTTGAATGCCTGTAATTTTGGTAGAGCACATTAGCATAGATGAAGTGGTAAATCTTGCTAGGTCCATAGGCCTGATGTTTACTTGTTAAAGGAAGAAGCAGTCAACCATGTCATCAGCTTATACTTCTACATTCTTATGGACCCAGTTGCATCATGGCTGTGATGCCAAAAACAATAAATCAGTGGTTTTTTATCTGTGCATACTAATGTTTGCAAGAATTTATTTGCTCTCTAGAAAAGTGAAATCAGTTAAGGTTGCTGTTTTAGCATCTTTTATCACTCCTCAAACAGCCTTCAAAAGAAACAGTTCTTAAAGATGACTGACTACTGGAGGCAGCTGTCCAAGGCCATTAATATGAACACAGGAGGACAGTTCTAGCTCCTTGATGGACTGCATGTTTTACACGTACTTCAGTACTGCAGTTGTGAGTAAAAAGCAGTGGAGAAAATGTGAGAACTGAGTATTGAGGCAGAAAATTTCATGCTATCTATTGTTAAAGCACAGAAGTAGAATATAGCTAACATGCTGCTTTTTGGCCTGTTGACCACAAGAAACATTCTCATTTTTTAGTTAACTTAGTTTAGGTCTCTAATACTAGGTACTGTAATTTCAGTGGAAGAGAAGCACCTGTTAGTAAATCATTTGGAATCCTCAGAGTAACACCTTTCAATTCAAACCTGTCTTAACTAATCATTTTGTTATTCCCTAGAATGTATTTAGTGATCTGTGGATGTTACTAGTTCCCTTTTTCAGATTCCTGGATGCTGGGCAGGATGCAGCCTGAGCAGCAAAGTTCACTTGTCTGTGAGTGACATGATAAAAAACAAAGAAAAAAGGTCTGGCTCAGTATTCCTTATCCACTGACTTAAAAAACAAATAAAACCCAAACACCACTGCAGTAGGAAGTACTGCACAGACTAGTATCTGGCCAATGATCCCATTACAGTCTGTCCTGGGTTAGGCGTAGCTGAGCATAAGGCACTTAACATGCAGTCAATGCTCAGGAAAGGCTTGTTGAATAGCAAATGGCATAAAAATACTGCTTTGTTCATGAGACAGGTGATATACTGAGATGGTTAGGTTTTAACCCAATTCCTAATAAGAAGATTGATTATAGCTAGGTATAGGGCAAAGACTGATGGAAAGGAAAATTTCGGTCAGGTAGCTTGGACTAAGGTTTGTCTGGGTCTTTTCCCAACCTCTAAGTTGTGAAATGCTTCATTCCTTGTGGCCTAGAACTCTAGTTCAGTTGCAGTGCTCACATGCTGCTTATCTCCTCATCTGTTCTGTGGTGTTGTTGAATACTGAGTGACTCCTGTCTCAAGAACATATTGGGAAATACAGCTTCACTTTTTTATGCAGTAGACAACTAAAGTTGCTGGTTTTATTGTGAGATAAGGCCACATTGCTATATTGAATATACTAATAGCAATTAAAGAGCCATTAGTGGGCTGAAAAAAGAGTGGTAGGTGGATGGGGTAAAGTCTAAGGGATTTCATCTGCTGCTTACTCTTTGCTGCGAACAAGGTCTTTCTAAAGTTTTATTTACTTTAATTTCAGTGAAGGACTCCTATTGATGGAAAGCCCTCTGTGGCATGGACTATTCTCCTATTGAGAAGGAAAAAAATTACTTTTTCATAACAAGTAGGAATAACAAATACATATGCAAAGTTTAGAGAAATAGTTTTTCATTAACAAGTAAGGATTTTACTTCCCTGTGTTTATTTCCGTTTACAACCTAAATTAATACAACTTATACAATCATACCCTTGCTTGTTACATAATCAGATGTTGAAAATTAAGTTCTAGTTAGTATTTCTAATTTCTTTGTAAAGATGAGTAACATAGCTACTTAGCAGCTGTCCAGAACAATGTGTTATTACAAATCACTGACTTAAAAATAAGCAAGACTAAGCATAAAAATGTTAGGGACAACTGAAATAAAAAAAACTTCAAAAGCAACCACTTGATGCCATGCTGTTTCTCCACAGTGAGTTTGCGCACATTGATGAAACTAAAACAAGGTCCTTGCAAGCACTAAATTTATTGGTTTCTTATGGCAAAGTCCACTCTATTCTACAAGAGAAGAAAAAATAACGCTTTTATTTGCAATGTGAAGGTCTTACGATATTAGACACTTTGTACTGCTAGTATAATTTTCTTACACATAAAAAATAGTATCAAGGATCTCCCCTTCCCTCCCACCACAGCCTGATCCAATTCCTCCATAATTCAATAGACATCTTGGAAGCCTAACTGAATCAAACTTTTTGAGGATACTCACAGTATGTATATTTAATATATCAACAGTTTAGTTGCCACTGAAGTATGCAATGTATTTGACACCAAACATAGCATGAAGTCTGTAACTATGTTTGCCATACAACGCAGAATTCTTGTACCTCCTGTTTTTTTCTGGAGGCATGCCACACTTCACATTTTACTTGTTAAAACCTATTAACACAAGATAACTCAGTAAATGAGCCTGACTGTGTAAACAGCCCTTATTACTTGCAAACCTAAATAAAGCAATGAATAAAAATAGCTTTATATTTTCCATCAACCCAGAAGAGCTTTGTGTTGTTAATATATTTTAAAACCATTCTTACCCATACCAAGAATTTAAGTGTGCTCTCTTAAAACTTCAGATTATATATGGATTTTTGATCATCTAACAATTTTCTGAAGGAAACCTTAGTTTTAAACTTTCAAAGCTTCTGTTTTCCACACATAGTCCTCCTTTGTTTTCTGCACACAGACTTTCTAGAAATCACAAGTAATTTTAATGGAAAGTAAAAATGCTGTATTCCTTACGCTTTTAGCTTCTAGCCACCTTGCTGAGGTTCTCAGCACCAGAGAAATAGTGCTAATTTTGTGATGCAGACACTAACATAGGAACTGAACTAGGTTGCCAATGCCAATTCTTTTATAACACACAAAACAAACTCTAATAACTTTTACCTGCCTCTAGTTTTACCTGGACTGCTTAGTAAATGAAACTGAGAGTATGAAGAGAAAGGACTACTGAAGGAATGACACAGAATCACATTATTCACCAAGTCTATGTTCCTTGTTAGAGATTTTCTGTGCTTACTAAAGTATCTTCCTGTTTGGTTACAACGAAACTTTTTTTCTTGTCTTCCTCTGTTACAGTCTGACTCATCTGTTCAAACAGCTTTGATATCTTGGCAAATCTCAGGTGATTCTGAAATCTTCGCGCAGCAAAAGCATAAAGTAGAGGGTTAATACAGCTACTGATGAATACAAGTGCTCCAGAGATGTACACTCCTCTGCTTACAATTTCATCCAGTGCCAAAGACAGTTCCTCATTAGAAAGTTCTATCTGAATTGAAATAATATCTAGGATGTTAAAGAGATGATGAGGGAACCAGCATAAAATGAACGCCACCACAATGCTGGCAATGAGCCGTTCTGATCGCCGCTTAGATCGGTAAGTCATTCTGCTTATTCTTCTCACAACACAAATGTAACAAGTGCAAATAATTAAAAAAGGGATCACAAAACCTGCAAGAGTCTCCAGCAAAAGATACGACACTTTCTGTCTATTAGAAGAGTAGTTGCGACACGTGCACATTAGTCCACCGTTCGTTTCTTCTGTCTCTTGAAATGGAATGACAGAAATGCCAAAAGCAATAGACAGGAACCAAATGAGGAACATGATTAAACAAATCTTCTCTTTTGTTTTGTATCTTTGAATTGTGAAAGGGTAATACACAGCCATTAGCCGCTCCAAGCTGAGTGCTGTGATTAGAAATATACTAGCATACATGCTGCAGTAAATAATGAAAACCAGTATTTTGCAGAAGATGACTCCAAAAACCCAGGAGTCAGCAAAGGAGTAAATCCAAATTGGTAAAGTAATCAGCACAAGGACATCTGCAATGGCCAGGTTCAAGATCAGCAGGACTGAAGGAGATACTTGCTTCATTTTTGAACAAACAGTCCAGATGACGATGCAATTTCCAGGGGTCCCAATAATAAATGACAAGCTCAGTATTATGCAGACTACTGACCTCACAATATTCCACATTGAGTGGATACTGCTTTCCTCAGCTTGACTCATTCTGGCACTTCTTCAGTTCTTCTTGGTTGCCAATACCCTCGGTGTTTTCGCACTCTGCTTTTATTCTGAAGGTGTTAGTGAACTACTCGAAAGAAAGTTCTCTAATTGATATTCTGTAGACTAATATGGCATATGAGCTCACATCCTAATGCTCACTCTTACAAACATCTGACCACATATGGCAGTTCCTGTTGCTTATGAAGACAGTGTGCATTTTTGCATACTAAGCAAAAATAAAAACACAGTGTAGCACCTGATACATGCATCATAGTTCAGCAGATTTTAAAGCATGGTGGCGGTCTTTCAAAAGCGTCCCTATTTAAAGAAGCTTGCTACTTTGTTAAAGTTACTGATATAATCAACAGCTCTGAGGAGAAAGAAACCTCTTACATTATTCTACTCTTGATTGTATGAATAATTCAACATTTTATTTTATAAAAGCCAAAAAAAGAGGGGTGGCAGATATACTACAAATGTGCATTATATGTTTGACATGAAATTCCATTCCAAAGCATAAAAAATTATTGTGCTTACTGCCTTCATGTCATCTTTTTTAATTCAGCAGAAAAGTTGTTCATGCTTTAGAAATATGCTGGCATAAAGGAAATCAACATTTGTCCTATAGTGAGACTGTACTGGTACAATAAAGTGGGTGGGAGTTGTATTTCTAATGCTCTGGGAAATTGCAGTCTTTTAGCCAAATAATAAGCATCAGAATAGTCTGGATATAGGGCTATAGGAAGAAATGCTCCGTATCAGAGAGAAAATACATTGTTGTTCTCCTGCTGTGCCAGCAATGGGCTATGACTTTACCTCCTCGGAAACTTGGTAGTCAATGCAGTATCCAAATGCTGTGTGAAGCCGAAGTTCTTCAGTGTCTGGCCAAAGACAGACACTGAAAATATTTTGTTATCCTGATGTCAAAACATCTTTTGAAGTCCATTTCTAAAAAGTTAAAGGCGGAACTAAAACAGCAGCACCAACAGAAATGTTCGAGTCACAGAAGTGAAACTGGAAGGGTATTTTCCATAAAAGAGATGCACAGAAAAAAGGAGTTATGCATAGCTCACTCTTCTTAAATTTAAGACTGTGATACAGATTATTTCTCTAAATGTTGGGGTAGAATTTTACAAACCTGGCAAACATAGTAGTTGAAAAGTATCTTTCACCATGGAAAAGGATTGCAACACTACCACCCCAAATCAGCTTAGTTGGTTTTGATCTCATAAGCGTATAATGAGATCAAAAGCAAATCCAGAATAACTCCACTGAAGTCAAGTATTATATCTTCAAAATACTATTTGTGTAATAAAGATTTTAATTTGGATTTAATCAGATACATGATTCCAGTTCTTTTTATTTTTAGCTACTTTTAATACAGATTGGGTAGGGGGAAAACCCAAATCAGTTGTTTGTATTCTAAAGGGAATTTCTGAAAACCACTTGTAAAAATCCACTAACGAAAGGAAGTGCTGGGCAATGTCTCTTCTTCCAATGAAATCACCTTTACATACATCATTACATCTCCAGAAGTAACTCTGGAAGGGCTTTATTCATTGCCAGTGGCATATCTAGCTTGAACTAAGTTGCAGATTTTTATTTATTGAAAAAAAAAAAAAAAGTCAAGGAAAGATGCCCAGTATCTCTTGTCACCTGATGCTACAGGAACAGGAAGATTCTTTAAGGTAAAGTCTGAATCTGGATTATGATTATTGTATTACACGCTGATTATTAAGAACTTGACCTGATCGGCAGAGGGCCCAGATGACTATAAGCCTAGGTAACTAAAGACTCTAGATAGTAAGAAAGCTGTACTGATTATTGGAAATGCTGCTTAACTGAAAGCTATGATAATTGCTAAAAATTCTGTGTAACAATAAGCTACGCTAGCTGCTAGAAACAATAATTGTTATTGTAGATAACAATAAACTATGCTGATGATTGAAACTTCTATGTCATAATAAAGCTCTAATTGTAACTACAGCCCTGTGGCCAGTCCTCATTCTACCAAGGATCCCTAACAGAACCTGCAGGTCCCTGTAGCACTGGGTGACATCTCTGTAAGATTTTCCTCCTTAAAACTTTACTTTTGGGTCCAAAGAGCAGTTGTTTGTACAACTGTTGATTGGTATCAGTATTTGTATAGTTCTAATCCAGTGGTGAATGGATCTGGTTGAACTGCTGAAGCATCCGTCCTAACATTTTTCAGAAGCATGTTTCTCACTTCAGTCAAAGTTTGCTTGCCAGATGGCCTCTGCCTCTGGCTGTATCTTTTATTTAAACAAGAAAACAAAGGAATCTCAGAATTGCAGCAACAGCCTGGGATTTCTGTTTCAAAAAAGATCCCAGACAGGTGTTGAAATGCTAAGACTTCTTTGAGTAAGACTCTGAAGACAGGCTATTAGACTTAATATCACAGATGTTAGAGCTAACATTAGCTAGGGAGCATGTTTCTGAAGAGCTCTGTGTGACTGTTGGATTACTGTGAAAACTTCAGATTGTTTGTAAGCTGTCTTTAATATTGTCTAAAAGTGTCTGACTGTTATTTGTCAAATTTACACTAGTAGTACACAAACTTTATGGGAAATTTAACAAATATTTAGGGAAGCAGTGTAGTATGTTCAACAACATGCTAAACACACCAGTGGCTAAACAACTCATTCTAGTGACCAAATGTGGATGGGGCTTTTAATGTATGAACATGCAGCTGGACTTCTGACCTCATAAGCTCTGGTTTAATTCTATTAACATCAGTGAAATCAGGCCGTATTTCTGTGTTTAAAAAAAAAAGTCTAAATCTATGGAGTTTTTTGTGTGCATGCATATTATACGTAGCACAACAGTTCAGTCATTAACAAAGGAAACTTTCTGTTAGGTCTGTTACCTTTAGACTGGCAAATAACTTCTGAAAATTTTCCAGGCTCAAGAATTCTGTGTTACTGCTAGGAAATATTTTTAATAGAATTTGCTTTGGCTTGAATATTAGGGGGGTGTTTTATTCATCCTTCAAATTATTTATTTTTCTTTGTATGTATGCATAAACTTCCCTCTGGTGGATGGTCTGTAATTTACACTACCACTGAGCATTTTCAGACATCTGTGTTTGGACCACTAAATGTAAATTATAATTGATATTTCCAGCTTTTGCATGTTTATTCTGAGAATCAGAATTCCACTACAAGACGCTGAGAGTCTTTGGGCTAACAGCCTCACCTCAAAGTACATCCTCCCCTCCATGCAGTAAGAGCATGCCTGTAACAATTTATGGAGTAGCCAATGCATGGGAAATCCGTACCACATAACTTGTATAAACAGCTGTACCAAAAAGACTTCTAAAATCCTCTCTAATTTTGTCTTCAGAAGGATCCCCTGGATGTTTGTCTACTAAGTGATTGTAGAATAAGGGTCACAAAGTATCACATATCTGCCGAGCCACTGGAAACTGATGTTAGTAACCTTGTTTGCCTGCCAATGCTGAAGGAAGTTACCAGCCTAAACCCCTTAGTCTTCAGCCTTGAAACAAGATAGTATTTGCAGGATTGGTATAGCTGTCTTACAACAAACTCAATTCAGTGGTGCTATTAATGACAGTGTGAAAGTGGCACACTTGCCTTGATCAGAGAATTACAGGCTAGTTCATAGGTGTTCTAAATGTTGCCTTGTTAATTACAGGAGGGTCTCCTATATAAATGGGATTTCATGGTGGTGCACAGCAGCTAATAATGTCTGCTCTGCAACTACTGCAAAGTGCAGTGTAGGAAGAGACATGTACCAGACATTTCTAAGCTCTTGCAAACAGTGTTTGTGACAGCAGCCCATGAGGTAGCAAGTACAAATGAGAACACTCGCAGTGCTGCTTTATCACCAGGGAAAATAACTTAGTGAAAAGCTACCCTGGGATCGGTTCCAGAACATAATAAAAAATATGTACCTTGCACTATAAATGGAAAGTTTAAAATATTCTTTGCCGTGTGCATTGTTGTTTATCAGTCTTCTAATTACATTACAAAATTATATCCCTTAACCAGCTCAGTAGCAAATAACAATAGTTTTATACCACTGGCCAGAGAAAAGATTTCCTGTTTGTTACGTTCAGGGAAAACTGCTTTAGAACTTGTGACAGGAAGAGTGCTTACAAGGGACCTGTTGTACGTGCATCAATACATGCTTACATGTTGGTACCTTTCTTACCCTAACAGAATGATCACAGACAATCAGAACACATTTCCAGCAGTTGTGAAACTATTCAAGTATATGGTGAAATACTTTACTTGTACAACCAGACATACCAGGTTCATGAGAGTAGAGGTGCTAATTAAGATAGTGAAGAACTACATTTATAATTCTGACTGTAAGCAGGAATACGAATAGCAGTTATGCAGAGATTATGGAAAAACTTAAAAAATCTTTTCTCAACATTATTATGAATGTATATCGTTTTACTTTCCTGTTATTCATAGTACAAGCTTTCAAACAGTAAATGTATAGATTTGTTACAATTTAAGGGGAGACTTTGGCCTGTTCTAAATCAGCTGTCATTAAGTTGCTATTTGTAAGTACACAAACTGTTGCTAACCAAAATCCTTATCTACACAAGCATATCTGGAACCCTAATTGCTACTGGGTAAATCAAATACATTGTTTACATACTCTTCCTTTTGAGTAATAAATTCCTGATGACAAACACTGCTTGGATGATTTGCTGCCCAAAATTACTTGATTTTTCTTTACTGTTTAGCTGAACGTACTGCCATTCCTACCTCGTTCACTGATTCATGTAAATACTATATCACTATAGGATCAACATCTCTTTTTGCTTTTCAGCAGTGTAATGGAAGTCTTTAGCAGTGCACCTCTTAGTGAAGGACCTCTGATTAAAAAAAAACAAACCCATACTTTGCTCTGTGTGTGCTGTGTGCCACAGATGGTAGCTGTTTTTCTGCAAGTAAACCAGGTATACACTATTTCCTATAGCATACTCTTACGTAAAAGGATTTGTCCGTGTAGTTATGTATTTTCAACACAGGGCGGCACTGGGGAACCATCTATTAGTTTTTTTGGCTAAGACTGGACGCCATGGAAGCGTAGTCTTTCTCTGCCTGTGGTGCATGGCATTCAAGGCTGAGACCCACAGAATTGATTCTTTTGCATAAGAAGGTTAGATGATTGTGACTTAAATTTCAATAGTTTCTAGTTTATTGATAATTTTATAGATAAAAATCACAATGTCTTTTCTGTCTTGCAGATTATGTTATTTTCTAAATACTCATATTTCTAGCACTCTTGTTCTGTTTTGATATATGTCCATTTCCAATGTTATATTCTGCTGTAACTAATGTAATGAGGGCAGCTCCCTCTGCAACAAAAATACCTTGCAATCTGATTTTTCTATGCCTCTGAACTAACAAAGTTTGGAAAGTTTGGCCATGATACTAACAATTGTTCCTTCAATGTAGTTTCCATTAGTGTGTTCTTGCAGACTCTTTGAAAAGCAGATCAAATTGCAGTCTCTCATGTTGTGAAATAACCATGCTCAGCAGATTAGAGCAGCTTCTGAGTCTTATTCAATTCCTTTCATACACAAGCATTGAGCCACTAGCTTGGGCCCTAGTGCGACATGAGGTCTTGGTTTTGTGGCCTTACATCAGTAGACTGGTTAACTGTGCTGAAAGTAGAAAGATAGTACTAATTTTATGAGGAATACAAGGATTTTCTCCTGCTGTGTGGCAGCCACCGTAGGTGTGTTAGCTAAAGAAACTTGTAGAGGAACACTTACAGCCTTAGTAATTAGCCTACCTGGTATGTTGATCCGCATAGCTAGAGAAGCTAGCATATTGTACTGTGCTGCTATTCAGAATTATTTTCTCCAAACATTCTTAATCTGAAATAAAAAGTAGTCAGGATTGATTCTGAGATGCCACACACAGCTACAGTAACAGCTATTTACTAAACGCACACATAATATATTGTATGGGAAAAGTGTAAGATATGCAATCTTCAGGCACAGGTAATGATCTACCATTCTGTAATGCGATCTATTGCTTCTGTAAAATTGTTATTTAATATTAGAAATGGCTGTGAATAATGATGACTTCATTAAATCAAGTAAGTGTTTTCACTGGCAGAAAGTGATATCACCATTTTCTTACTTAAAAATCTAACTATTTACAGATGTAAACAGAATGTAAGGCTAATAGACTCTAAAGTCATCCGATCTCGTATTATTCTTACATTTGACTCTCGAACCTAATAACTTGATCTGGGTTTAGGAATTTTTATTTCTTATGTTGAATCAGACCAAAAAGTCCTTTTAGCCCAGTATCTTGTCTCTGCTGGCAGCCAAAAGCAGGTGCCTACAGAAGAATATAAGAATAAGCCATGTGTGACAATACTTGCCCCACATATTCTCTGGCATTTAGCCAATTACAGCTGAGGAGCTTCCTGAGCCAGGTATGATTTCTGTGTGTTTAATAAAGCTTTGTGGACATTTACTCCATAGACTTCCTAAGTCTATCCCTGAACTCATGTAAACCTTTAGCACTGCAGTTTTGCTACATGCTCTGTGAAGAACCACCTCCTTTTGCTTGTTTGCTGGTCTCCTGTTAGCTTCATCTGGCTCCCCACAGTTCATATGTTGGAAGAAACAGTGAATAGTTGATCCCTATTGTTTCCATAGTCCTTATTTGATTAAATCCTACATCTGTCAGTCGTTTCTTATTTCCAGACAGAAGAGCTCTTGCATACATGATCAATCCCTATATAAAAACAATTCCACACTTTTCATCATCCCTGTTGCCTTTCTCCTTTCATTCAGTTCCTCTATATTCTCTTTGAGACAAAGGAATAGGCTAGTTCTGAAGTTCAAGAGTTCAATTAAACTCCAGCATGCTGCAGAGAGAGAATGAAAGAAACCAAGTTACGCAGAGGTCTAAGATCCCTCATCTCAAGTCTGTTTGCTTTACCCTGCTACAGTGTAAAAAGGAGGATAGCTTGGCTGTTTATACTTAAACTAATGCCAAAAATGTCCTTCCTTTTTTGAAAATTGGGGATTAGTTTAGTTTACATTCAAACCACAAAAGTAATAACTATCTTTTTTTCCCCTCAATGCCAGTCTGTGCTCTAGCATTCAGACTTTGTTCCAAAGGTCAGTGTGTCATTTTTCCTTCATTTACTCCAGATGCTCCACAATCATAGAAATCCTCATATGATGCAATTACCTTGTAATCCTTAAACCAGAGGTTGTCCTCTGCCTGGTAGAGCTTTATATCTCTGTTTGCTGTGTGTCCTGTTCTGTGCTTAAACCGTTAAAACTCAAGTATCATTTAAATACACCATTATTTGGTATTGTATGAAAGGCAATTGTAATTGTGTATGTTATTTTTTCTTGGTAGCCTTGTGTCTTGTTACGCCTATCTGTGTGGGAAGCATTTAGTCCTCAATTGTATTGAACGGTATCTCCTTAATATCTGCTCTTTACCTACACGGCAGATGTGTGACTACTTTTTTTGATTGCTGTTCTCCTGCCTTTTGAGTTGCTACATATTAACCAAGTTGTGTGGTATCCGACCACAATATTACTGAAACTATTGCTATAGCTCTCCTGCTTTGGTTCCCCTCTGTACTAGCTGGATGTACTCCACGTTGGCATAGCAAAATGTTTGTATGTGCAATATATCCTGATAGAGAGTGCTTTTTTTGGCACATTTTGAGGTCTGTTAGCGAGTGAAAAACAGACTACACAGTAGGGAAAACATGGCTAGGGCTCTTGCTAGACTCTGCTGCTGCGTATCAGCTGATGAAATTATTAGGGGTCCCCCCATGACAAATCACAGATCCAGTCACAAACTTTATTCAAGTTCTAGTTCTCTGACTCAGGTTTTGAACAACATTAGGCTGCATTTATAGTTTAGGAGATTTGCTATGTTATTGTTTACCATCATGTAATACTAACTTCTGTACGTATAAGGTTATACAGATATCAAGAAGACAACTCTAAAGCATATAAAACCAGAATTGAAGCAGACATTTAAATAGAACTTAAATTTTGAAAATTGTTAGCCTTTCTATGTTATCTGAGAACAGTCATCTTCCGTAAGCAAAACAGAAAAAAAATCAGTGCTGTCTAGCAGCTTGCCAAAAGGAGGAAATATCCAATAAAATAGAGTAAGATAGAAGCTCTGAGAGAATTGTTTTCTCCAGCTAATCAAGGCATTTTTGCAGTCCACAAATACAGTAAAACTGTTTTCACAAGTTATGAGGTCCAAGTAGAAGAGTTGAAATTGCCTCATAATGGTATATCCTTTAACAGGAAATCATGAGACCAATTTATCTGCCACATGAAAGCTCATATATTTCTTGCTTTCAGCAGAAAATCTGTTTTTATGTCACATGATATGTACCCATTTTCTACCATTTCTTTCGCTTGTAATCTGACCAGCTTCACTTCCAGCTGCCAAACACTGATAGCCAAATTACTTTCACCATACCATGAAGAAACTCTTAAGAGTGTTATTCTAGTAACATATTGACAATGTAGCATGGTAGCAATATTTAAAGCATCTCAAGTTGTTTATAGCATACTAATTAAAAAAAAAAAAAAAAAAGTTGTTCCACTAAATCCATTTTCTTAAAGTGCTATGTCCAGACAGTCTTTGGCAAGCTTCCCCTTTCTAACATGTCCACAAATGTCTCTAAAATATAATTTTGCAGTTTAAAACATGACAGGTTAGTTCACTGCTCCCTGTTCAAAATGTCCTTCATTCAGTGTTAACCCCAGAAATGGGTTAAATGAAATGGTGGAATTTTATCAGAATCGTTGTTTTATGTTCTTCTTATATATTAGAATAACGGTCCTGATCTAAGTTTCACCCTAGCTATTATTTGAACAAAAGGATCAGAATAATAACCTTCAAAAGTCCCTTCCAACCTTAATTTTCCTGTATTTCTGCACTGACATGTTTGACACAGCCTGACACAATGCTACTTATGATGCTGCTGATTAAACCATTTTCCCATGATTAATCATTCCTAACTACCTGTGTCCCTCAGTCTAGAAGGGAACTATGTCCTTACAGGAATCATCAAGCAGTACTTTTTAACTTAACATGCCCAAGGGATGGGATAGTAAGTGCCTGTGCACAATTTAGATGCATTTGTAGGCTATTTATCTCTTTCTTTGGAAAGTGGTATCAGCCAAACTGCGGATCAGGCACTTATTTTTAGATGCACTGACAGTCAAAACTTAGATCTGAACAATTTATTTTGTTAATCTTGTTAATTTTGTTTGGTTTTTATGTTAATTAAGAAACTTCGGTAAAATTTGGGTCTTTCTTATTTGGTTATTAACTGTAGTCAGTTTTCCTACTCATACCTAGTTCTTAATGTGCTAATGTGGATTTAAAGGATAGAAAATAAGTGGGTGGTCTACATACATTACATCTCCACATCTAAGAAGACTGTTTACTTTATAAGTGCATCTTTTACCAGGATAGCATACGTTTCAGATCCAAAGAGCCATAATTACAAAATGAAGAAAAAAAATTAAATCTTTACATATCCCTTAAACTCAGTTAAACGCTCATCAATTCATTTTTTAATGCACCCACTAAAGAGGAACTCTCAGATTATTTCTTAGCAGCTGAAATATGATCAGAGTCAGATGTTTTTCCATCCTTCAGTGTTTGAACAATTTAGCACTGAAAATGAGTGAGTGAAGCCTTAAAGAGACTAGATAAAGACCGACATTCCCCTCAATAAATTACTAAATGACTGACATCAGTTTCAGTTCTTCTGGATGCACTTGTGTTTACAGAAATGGATTCACTTCTGTCAGCGATCAGTTGGATCTAGCAGTAGCAGTGTTGTGTCTTTTCAGAAGTAACCTTGAGCTAGCAAACTTCCTAAGCCCTGTATTTCTCAGCAACTCCTCTGACACCCTGCCCAACTGAGATGCCAAACAAGTTGTGACACTGGATGAAATAGCTTATTAAACAAGAAAGAATAGTGGTCTCCTTGCCTTGTCATTATATGCGGGCTAGAATCCTGAAACGCTGCTGTTTGACTCATGCCACGTGACAAACAAGATTTCTTTTGCTTTCTTTGACAAGTACATCACTGCGCCCTAGCCGCTTTACAGTCTTGTAAGACATGTTAACCTTACAATAACAGCATGCTGAATTCTGCTTTTTCTCCAGTTCTTCTCTTCACCTATGAAGTATCTTGCCTGCAAATCAAAACCACCTTGTTAGCTCTCTACCTCAGATAGCACAGTTTCTCTGCATAGCAAAAAATGTCAGGCTCTACCACTCAGGCAATGTGCTGGGAAGTTGTAATTTATGGGAACTTGTGCAAGACATAAGCTGTCCCTCAGGGTTCAACCTACTCAGTTTTCATCACAACACATTATATTTTCAACTTTTTTCCTCCTATATTCATCCTACACAAAATTGTATCTCCCCTTTCCATCTTCCTGTGCCGCCTTTTATTAATTCCATATTTTGCTTAGCTTCAATTTCAAAATTCTTCAGTGATCCAACCCCAAAACATCAACTGTAAGTAAATCTCGAGCAGAACTCACAGTCCCAGCATTCTTGCTAAGAACTTCTCACTCCCAGATTCTAACAAAATTCTCTTTGACTGAGCAGGAATTCTGCAATTCAGCTTGTTGGTCATTACATCCTCACAATTTACTATGAAGCTCTATTACATGGATGGTTTACAACCATGAATTGATTTGCTTTAGCAAAATGTGAGCCAAAAGAGTAATATGATCCCTATTATACAGATTAAAGGTTTGAAGATAGGAGAGATGACAGCGACAGGATCTATTAATTGTGGATATCCTACCTTGGGGAATGGCTAGGCTCTGATGTTCCGGGTTGATATTCACGTAAGTCTGCATTTCTGTACTCCCACTATCCAATTGCTCTCTTCCCTTCTTTCTGGCCCTGTTCTGCACTGTAACCAAATTCATCCTGAAAGAGACTGAGGAGCTGATTTCAAGTCTTGTTTACTGTCTTAATGCTAGTGAGCAGCAGCATGGGGAACAACATGGAAGTGAATGCGAAGTGCTGAGGAAGCAGGCAGAAAGGAAAGGAGGGGAAAGTATCTTTGCAGCCCTGGTTGATTTTATTCTGGGACTACGCTGCTGCGCTTATACACAAGTACAGCTTGAGTTTAAAAAGTGTTGTTTGGCAAGTGCAGTGACTTTCTAAAAAGTCTGCTAACCTCTCCAACAGTGGATTTTAAAAATATCTTTGCTAAAGGTAAGAAATGAATAGTCTCTTTAGGCAGTCCAGAAGTAGAACTCTCCTAATTTAACAATTAACTCGGGCTAATTTAACAAACCTGAGCCATAAATTGAACTGAATGTATGCTATAT
The DNA here is from genome assembly GCA_008921705.1 of Burhinus oedicnemus. Lineage (NCBI taxonomy): Eukaryota > Metazoa > Chordata > Aves > Charadriiformes > Burhinidae > Burhinus > Burhinus oedicnemus. The sequence goes on from VFFE01007810.1 coordinate 618,246, forward strand.
TTATGGAATTGTCTATGTTTAAAGTTTTACTGTGAAAAAATACTATTACATAACCCAGTGTTGCTATTTAAAAAAAAATAAAAAAAGCCTCTTTCAAATGCACACTCAGCTCTTAAGATAAATACATGTTTATGGCTGTCCACCTTTCAGGTCAGCTGCAACATGTAAATATTATTACAGATCAGTCACAACTGTACTAAACCCAAAATACATTCTATAGGTATGACTGATTTCAGCTAGGCCTCAGACCATTATTGAGAAGGAAGGGATTAAACTTGCTTTTTGCCTCCTGAGTTGAGTTTTAAGGGTCGATATTTGTTTAAAAAAAGACCCAAACAATTATCTTGATCTGTGGACAGTGAAGAAAAATCATATCGGTATTGTATGATTTCATTTTAGTGCTGCTTTTTCAAAATAAAGTCATCTTTAAACAATGGCCAGGATTCCTACTCATGTAGGAAAACTTAGAAGGGTAAATCTGTTGTGTCAAGGAGCACTGGAAATCTTTGTGGTACAGATGGAAGAATTATTAGGGGAAAAAAAAATTCTCAGCTGCTTTAAAAAAATCTGTATTCTCTAATGAAGCTTGAAACTGAACAAGTGCGCTTTTCTGAATGCGGACTTTATGGAATTGGACTACTTGTGGGAAACTAAAAATGTATCACTCTAGTCTACCCAAGTTCCTTATACCTGTGTATATGTTATTTTATCAATGCATAGGCTTATGGAGGTTTCTAGGTAGGCCTGACTTCTTCTCACAAGTTGATTCCTTCGTGGCCTTGGGCATGAGTTCAAAATTGTGCCTACGAACATAAGTTAGTTATGGGCTGGTCTATGATGTTTGGGGGTTGGAAGGAAAGAAATGTCACAGATCTGTATTATAATATTTTCCAAAGACGAAGAGAATTTTTGGGAATTCAAGAAGAGATGTCATACTGATGTCTGCAGGAAAAAATGAAATGGGCAGCAGATGCTGTCTATACACTCAGTAACAAGGAAGATGATTAAAGCAAACCACTGCAAATTGACCCAAATATTATTTTTTGCATACTTGATAATAAGCATCTTATTAAATCTTTTACCATCTTTCTTGTCTAAGAGGCTTCTGCAAGTGTCCATATTTTGCTATTCTCATTTCCATTAAGGTTGGATTCTGGGTCTCAGGGACAATTGCAAATTCAAATGCAAAAATTAGGACGGCTGGTAGAATCTTGTGAGGAGATAAAGTTAAGACAGCACGTTTCTGAAAGGTATGACTGATGATGACTGTGTCAACATATTCTGAACTTGGTAAATTCCTGAATGAAACAATGGGGAAAGTGCTGACATGGGCTTCTGCCTACAGTGTAGATCTGTGCCAACACTTTGGTTGTCTTCACATCTTTCTTTGAAACTTGCGGTTTTTCTACTAGTGTGTATAGCTCAGCACAATCATGTTTGGGGGTATTTGAGCCAATACAAACACTACTTAAATGGTAAAGATCAGAAGCAAACAGAGAATTCTGTTCAACCAAATAAAATATGTTTCAGCAAATATTAGATTTCTGGAATGGATTGTTTCTTTTAAATAACCAGTGTGCAAACTCGTATTCAATTCATGGGTTTTGTCGAGTTGCCAGTGCAAGCCCTCAAGGAGTCTTACACAAAGATAATGTTACTGATATTGTAGTTTCTGGTGTTTAATATAGTTTATTTCTGGTGGGTTTTTTTGGAAAGAAGAATATTTGCTTAGAAGGCTGATTATGCACATTTAAAAAATTCTCTACAGTGGTAACAAACTGGCCTCTGGAGTATGGATAGTGATTTGGGTTTGTTTTTTTTTCAACTCATATATACGTGAAAAAGGTGTAGTGCTGCTTTTATCAGCAGTTTCAACTGGAGCAACTTCCTTTTTCATTGCTAGGCAGCTTTGGATACAAAACATGAAGGAAGCAGTATATAGCATGTACTTTGTATAATAATAAGCTTGCTGGCATTTTACTGGCAGTTCAGACTTGTAGTTGGTTCTGTTATTCCTTGAATTTGCCTTGGATGATGACTAGTAGAATTCTGTCACGTGGCTACACGTGGTCATGTTCTGGAATTGCTGTTAATCTACAAAAGCCCTGCTGTCAAGTCATTCTTTGTGGAGAAAGAGCTGGATTGCCCTTCTAACAAAACAGCACTTAGAACTAGTTACACTGACTGGATTAATAGCAGGGCATCATCAACTGTAAAGCAATACTAAGGGACTCTTCAGAGTGTCATGGTTCCTCCTGTTTGTTTATGCAAGTGACAACAGGCCCAGGCACTCAATGTGAAAACAGAAATTTGCTGTGCATATTTAAACAACCTTACAAAGGCAAAAAGCTTAATATACTTTGATTTTGAATGTGAGTGGTCCTGATCTCCCAAAAAGAGACAACAAAAAAATAACTAACATACACTACTTGACTGATCAGCTAAAAGACCGTTATCTAAACAGCCTGGGCTTGTAGAGCAGGAGGAATGGCAATTATGTGCTCAGCAGTCCTTCCTTGAAGAACAAGATGGAAAGGTTTTTAGTGCAGTGTGAAGATATTCTCAGCTGCCAGAACAGCACAGAGATTTGTAAGAGGAATATTAAGACTGGTTTGAATTGAGTATGGAAATGTCTGTGTCATATCATGAGCAGAATCAATACGGCAAGGGTTACAAAAATGACACATATGTGATAATCAAGGACACAAATAAGAGTAATCAAACTGGTAAATGCCGACAAATGCAGTGTTTACATCAAGACCAAAAGGCTTGTGCTCTGCAATGCCTACAGCAGAAATGCCTTATCAGTAGAAGACCTGCCTTCTGGTAACAGGAAGATAGCAACAAGTTTACAGTAAGTCACACAGGTCATTCCTCTTTCTGTTAGCTCAGCAGGAAGAAAGCCAACAGGCAGTGAGCTTGCCCAAAATTTACAGAAGGTGAAATAAAAGGCCGAGACAAAAAAATCATATCATAATAACTCACTCCTAAAAGGCATAGAAAATGCATACAAAAACTGCTTTGCTGCTACCCAAGGGAACTCAAGAGATGTAGTGAGGACTTGACAGCTGGCATTCCTTGAACCTTGTGTCACAGCACAAGTGATCCTGGCCCGACTATTTGGACATGTGCATTTTGGGACTTCTGAGTACAAGGGTATGAGAAAATGACTGTCAGTGACTGAAATCAGTTTTCTATAAATAGTGTTTTACCCTTCCATAAGGTCTTCCACTGCATTTTGTAACATTTAATTCCCACACCAGGATCAATGTTGTAATTGGTTTTACAGTCATACTTGCACACCCTGTAGTTTGTTTTAGTAGGTTGTCATTTCAAGTCAACACTTGCATGGTGACTAAGCACCTGTCTTTGGGACAGGCCTTTGGGTTTGTTGGATGTTGACACCTTCCCACTCATTGCAAATATACGAGGTGTGGCAGCTGTCTTCAAAAAGGCAAGTCGAGATTTAAACTTAGCCTTAGCTTCCTTGAGTGATTTGTTGCATTTTCTTCCCCTGTCTTACTTTAGGAGGGGGAAGACGTGTCCTCCTCCTTCCATGTCAATGCCAAGCCACTCCCATCACTTTTCTAAACTCCTGTCAATTGGCTGTGTATCTGTTTTACCACATTCTGCCTTCACGCACAGACGTTTTTGACGTGTCTTTCTGCAGGAATTACAAATGTTGTTGAATACCAAATTTAGTGAGGTGAGAACAACTTCAATTTTATACCTTACAGTGTGTATAGCTGGTAGGAGTTACTAAGTCAATAAGAAGTAGTTTTCTACTTGTCTCTCACTCCTGTGTCTTCATTTGTGATATTGTTTGTGTGTATTCATATAATTCATGTGATATTGTTCACAGTGTATTAACAGTTCAAGGTAGGAATATTTCTGAAAATTAGTAGACGCACTGAGGGATGTAGGAAGCTGTGAAGCTGACACTGTAGTACCCTTGTTGCAAAGTAACCTTATCAGAAATAGCTTTACCCTGAGCATGAATTGATAACGCCTGGCTCAGAAAGTATGTGTCCACAGCAGTAGATATATGAATGAACCAAGGTCTTGCCCATCAGCACAATCATGACTGATCATGAGATGCAACTACACTGGTTCCAAATACCGTTTTTTTTCTCCGTTTAGTTTCTGCTTCTGTGGGTACCCTTCTTCCTCCCCCTCCACAACCAGCCAGCCACCAAACGTGTACTTCAAACCGAGCACGTAACTTCTACTAACTGGTACTGCCGAAGCACAAGAGTTTATATCCCTTCTGGTTTTAAATTACTGTAATTACAGATCTACCTGTTCTTGTTATGTGTATAAAGGCCTAATGAATTTTTCTGAGTATTACCAAAAGCCTGACTTCAATGATACTCTCTACCAATTAGCTGTCACTTCAGTCAGGCGTTGCCTGAAGTACAGCTATGCCCATAAGCTTTTATATCGTATGCCCAGTCCCTTGACTGTGTAATACTAAAATTCCCAGCTCTGCTAAGTATTTTTGTTTTTCCTTAAACCACTCTGACCACCCCCCTTATGTACTACCTATTTTTACGCACAAGCTTTGCAGCAAAAGCCCCTTACTTCACTTTTAGAGATCATCACAACCACACAGCTGTGGATGTAGCAATGTGAGACAAACGCACTCCTCCCGCAGGTTTCCCTCCCTAACCGCGTAGTGCCAGCCGGCACCAGAGGCCTCAGCCCGGGTCTGCTGGGTGCCCTACCTCTCCGCTCTGCCTCACACCGGCCGGGCCCGGGCCGCGGCAGCCGGGGGCCTCCGAAAGGTGGGGAGAAGGGGGGAGAGGGAGGGCGCCGCATTTACGGAGGTTTCTGCGGGGCTGGGCGCCGAGCAGGGCCGGGGCGGCGGGCGGGCTGCTGAGGGGAGCGCAGGCTCCCGCTGAGGAGGGCTGAGGCGAGGCTGCGCGACGGCTCGTGCTCTCCGCAATCGGCTGGTGACGCCTGCGGGGGCGGGGCGGGGCGGGCCCTTTTGAGGCCGGGCCGGGCAGCGGGGCCGCACTCCGGTGGCGGCGGCCCCGGCGGAGCGAGCCGTTCCGCACGGGGTTGGTGGCGTTGGCGGCGTTGGCTCCCGGCCCCGGGGTTATGCGCTGGGGTGATGGTCCCGCCGGCGGGCGCTAGGCTCCTCCCGCGCCGGGGAGGGAACCCCCTCCTCAGCCTGCTTCTCCTGCTGCTGCTTTGCCCCGGCGGCGGCTGCCTGCCGTGCCGCCGGCCCGCGGGGCCGCCCGTGGTGCTGGGTAAGAGGCGGGGGGCGGCGGGGGTACACGGCCGTCGCGGCGGTGCGTGGGTCTAGCGCCGAGGAACCTGGTGGAGCCGGCTATCTCTGCTGTCGCCCTCCGCCCACGGCAGGGAGGCGGCGGGAGGCCCGGGGCTGGTACAGCCCCCCCGGCCGCTGCCCGCGGTCTCCGGGGTGTTTGACCGAGCGGCCCGGTTGCTGCGGGGGGCGCGCTGGGCACGGAGCATCTTCTCTGTAACTCTGCCCCCGCCTCAAGAGCTACAAATGCAGGCCCCGGTCGGGGGTCCAGGCGCCCCGCATCACACGGTGGGGGCACAGACATGCTGAAAGTGTGGGGTTGCCTGTGCTTGTCAGTGGGTAGGGAGAAAACCAGGGTCACCTAAATACGTTCTTAGCTCATTAGCTAAAACCAGACCCTCGCTTCTCAAATTTTGACTATACAAACCTTTCGTAAAAGAGGTTGGAATTGAATGCAGAAAGAGGAGTGACAGGGTGTTAGAGCAGTCAAACCACGAGTACTTTAAAAATAATAGGCTTATTAGCCAGTGTAGAAAATGAATATTGATTACTGGCCTGTGGTTTCACCTGTTAACACAGAAGAGTTTGTACCAAATATGTAGAGAGTATTCATATGATGGTTACTAAGTAATATTTGTTAGATGCTCTTTGTATCCATCGATAAGAAGAATTGTGAATAAATTCTAAATGTTTTAATACCTTGTCTACTGAAATTGTAGTTCTTAAGCATTCCAATACATGAATTGCTTTTGGTGATACTAATGTCAGTAGTCAGTCCTGTGAATGCATTCAGTGTGCTGTGTGTTATTATGCAATTAACCTTGATCATAAAGGTGGAAGAAAAAGTAAGAAAATGGAAAAAGTACTGGGAAAATGATAATCGCTGGTATGTCGTTCAGTTTAAGCTCCACTTACTTGCAATAATTTAGGGTCTGCTGTTGACTTTACTGTAACTCTTTCAAACTTCCGACGTAAAAGGGTAAACGTTAAACAAGAACTCTTTTAAAGATGCTGTGTATCTCAGGTCCGCCATGTACAAATTCATAGTTCTTAATAAATGGCTGAACTAACTGAGACGATGTAGATTTGGAAGAAGAAACTGCAAAAGGATGTCCTCAGAGGCTGGAGTTAAAATGTGAACAAAAGTGCTTTGAGTTCTGCCTGAAGGTTAGAAGTAATCTTTTATCCCATCTCTCCATTCTGTAATGCTGGATTTTGGCAATGAGCTTTGGCACTTAGTCCAGTGCAAGCTAGTTGATGACAAAGGTGATAGTGTTTTAGTTGCTGATCCAATATTCAACTCTAGCTATGAAGGAATCGGAGAAGATTTGAAAGCAATTGGGATAAAGGGATAGTGATTATAGAAGCATGGAGTTACTACTGATGAATCTACTGTAAGTAAATACATACCATAAGGATGCTTTTAAAACCCATGGCTGACCTACATCTTGTTTTCCCATTTCTGGTAAATACTGCGTGGCTGAGCACACGCTCATCAGTGAGTGGTTTAAAAACCAGATGTTCTTGCTGTTAGAGTGAATTTTCATTAAATGGTAGAGAACTCGCATCTCTTACTGTTCTAGTCAGTGTCTGCATTTTAAAACTTGCTGTTTTCTGCTGCCCAGTCCTAACCTGTCCAGAAAGTGAACATTCAATGGGTTTTAACATAAATAATTTTTCTGCGTTGTTTGTATGTTTGAGAAAGTATGTGCATTTGCTATAACTTACTGTTGTAAAATACGTTTTCTTGATCTATAGAATTGACTGACATTGTAAAAACACCTGCACTAAGAGCTTAGCTTCCATTAGACATGACATGGGCAGTGAAGGTCAAACAAATAAAGGAGAGGAAGGGGGTGACTGTTGGTCACTCACTGGTTCTGTATGAAATGTTCTCATCTTGATTCTAGTTAACTTTTCATGACCTTTTCTTCACCCTTCTTGCGTATGTGATGTGTTAAGATAAGCTTTTTAGGAATTACTGTGATGAGGATGGTAGAAGTGTTTAGGGAGGCATTCTAAGTGCTGGCTTAGCACAGGTGTTTGGGAGAGGGGAGAAAAACACACATTGCCCTGGAACCACAAGTGCAAAGGGAGACTGAGAGGTGTATGCAAGGCTGTGTTATGCAGGCCTGTACCAGCCTGAGACGGTTTTGGAGCCCATACAAAAGGGGGATACAGAGTTGATCCTCCTGATTTATCAGGTTGGTATCTAGACCCTCAATTCCTCATATGTGTTTAGTTTTTAAATATGGTTTTATCTTGTAGTAAATGTGGTCTCATGATCTAAGCATTCACTCTTGGTCTGGAAGTTAAAGCCCTTAAGTAGAAAGGGGAGTTAAGAAGTTTGGTGTTATTCTGTGCATGGCAAGCTGGCCACCTGATCTTAAGGAATAAAGAAAGAAGGAATGTTGTTTAAAGGAATGTTGTCAAGGTAATGATTGTTTCATAAATGTTTTAGACCAGTGATGGTCACAAGACCCAGTGTAACTTGCTCTCAAATTTTTTGTGTAATGACCTCGCTTGCAGTTGCAACCTGTGCTTACCCAAGTAACGGCGGAGGAAGTAAAGCAGTAGTTTGCAAATATGGGATGTTGCTTACATATGGGTAACGCTGCTGTGCTCCCCAGGTACTACCAAAAATACTGCTTCTAGGAATCTCAAATCAAAAAAGAGATGAGCTGCTTGAATACGACCTTGTAACTGTTGGCTGTAGTTGTGGTGGCAACAGATCTCAGATTTGTGGAGCCCCCCAAGTGGCTTAGGTGAACTGTGGTTCTGTGAAACAGCTAAGCCAATCTTGTTAGTGCTTCCCCAGCTTTCTTTGTGCCTACTTACTGGCCACTTTGTGGAGTCACTTATCTTACTAAAGCGTGAGAAAATTAGCCTGTTGAGAAATACGTGATTAATTTTGTCGTTGAATTACCTTAATGGAAGAGCTGGCACAAGGAATGTGGACAGTGGCACCACTCCATTTGGATTAGGTTATTTTTTTTAAGCTGGTCTGTGCATCATCAAATGGTGCCTTAGTAGCAGGAGCTACTGTGCCTGAATATCATGTTTGTACATACCAAGGGAGCAAGACCAGGGACCAAACTGACATGGGTAGTAATTGACAGCAAAATACTGCAATGCAATTGCTCAGTTTTCCCTGAGATTTAAATAACAAAGCATCAAAGGGTATTGGTATAATAGTGGCACTAAAGAAGAAACGTGAGGTAAAAGTCAAAACCTTACTTCCAGAGTCCTGCCTGAAGGCTTGATATCAAAGACACAACGCTCATTAAAATGTAAGGTGAATTTCTTGGAGTTCCTCTCAAGTGTTTTTGGGGAAAGGGGGACTACTTAATACACTGAGTTGCTTTCATGCCTTTTTTATGTTTCCTATTCAGCCAGGACAATATATTCATACGGGAAAATGTCCTCTGCTCTACTGACAATATCTATTAAAAAAAAAAAACCAAACATATTCTGTGCAAGTGCTTCTGGATATCTGCTTCATGTTTACATGCAATTATAATATTTTTGCATTTCTCATGGTTATATATTGAACACACTTGTCTTCTAGTGCTCAGAATAAGTTCCTTTATTTCATGGCTGTTCTTCTTCATTTTCTCATATAGTTCATCGATAATCACTGCATACTATCTCATATCTTATCAATTTTGGGAGCTGATAACCTGTCATCATAAGATCAGTGGATTCACTGAACTCTTTACCTTTTAGAGCGGACTCAGCACAATTACTATATCAATGTTCTGATACCTTCTGCAAACAATTTGTTAGGTACTTGGCTAAAGTTTTCTAGAAGGACACCTAAATGAAGTTTGTTAATAATTGATTTACATGCAAAAGAGGTTTGTCTGTGAATTCCTGCTGACTGCTAATTGAGGGGTGTGTGTTTGTATGGTCAGCTGGCTAGATATCAGGAGTGATTTAAATGTTTATGCCTCATGTGATCTGAGGTATCTAGGAGTATCATGTGAGATGTTGTTTGCTTTCTTGTTCCTAATTTTAAACACAAGCCTTTTCTGTGGCAGTATGTCATTGGGTCTAGAGCTACTTCGAGACATTCTCCTCAGAGAACTGTGGTCAGAGTTTAAAATTAATTTCCTGGAAAACTTGATCCATTTTGGAGGAAGGGTGATTTATAGAACCAAAAAGATACCAGTTATTTGAGGAAATTATACCACTAAAAAAGTTATGTTAGTTGATATATATCCAAAGGTATTTGCATTTCAAATATAAGTAGTAAAAAAAAAAAAGTACCAATTGATTGCCTCTTTGCCACACAAACAGTAGCTTCCCCCCGCCCAGTTATTATATAGGTACTATCTTTTCTTTTTTCCAAATGAAATTTAAAATCCCCCTATTAATGGCTTTTGTTGAATGTTCTTTTCTCTTTGTTTCCTGAGTGGTATTAAGGCCAGTCACTTTCCAGGGTGCAATTTGCTTATTGTCTTCTACTGGGAACTGTGAATCAGTCATTAAGACTTAAGGATAGTGATAGGCAGGAGTATCAGTGTATCCTAAAGCTAGTTATTGTAGTTCCCAGACTTGGAAAAGTCTGTAACCTCTTTTAAACTCTCAAATGAAACTTGTAAATGTGCTTTCCATGAACTTTAATCAAATGCATCCCGGAAGGAGATCTATTTTTCTCGGGGGGAGGGAACAAAAAAGCCAACAAACAAAAAACAAAACACAACCAAACAAAAAACCAACCAAACAAAAAACCCAACCAACCAAAAAAAAAACCCAAAAACCCCCCAACAACCAAAAAAACCCAACCAACCAAACCAAAACAACCCCCCCCAACCAAACAAAAAAACCCCAAAACAAAAAACCCAACCAAAAAAACCAAAAAACAAACAAACACAACAACAACAACAAAACCCAAACAAAACAAAAACAAACCAGCAAAGGATACTATAACACTGGATGTGAATTGGGCTCATCGATGTATTAGAATGAGTTCTGTTGGGATGACCATCTTTGTGAAAATTGATAATATGCTAAAACTGATACGTCATCAAATCTGATGGAAACACTGTTTTCTGCTGAATATGGAATCTCATATTTCCAAATGTCACAGTTCAGAAGTTAATACATGTGTTGCACAACTACAAATTAGGGAAGCAAGGGTACTGCTTGAGATCTATTCTTGGGCATCCAGCTTTAACTAGTGGTGATGCACTTTGCAGAACTTCACTTGCCAGTTATTTTGTGCATTTATGAGGTCAGTCTGCAGGCTTTAAAAAGCAAGAACTTTCTGTAACATTTCCAGCAAAAAGGCTTAGAAACTACAGATATTGGTAGATGGCAGGCTGAGGAAAAAAAATTACTTTGCCCGCAGATGCTTTGTGTGTGTGGTCTGAAGGCAAAGGAAAATGTGTTTTTTCTACTGCTTTCAAATTCCATCACAGAAAATTCAGGAAGGTATGTCTTTATCCTACAGAATTAATCTTCAATGTGATCTTTTTTTAACCTGCTACTTATTAAAAAGCCACTAAGTAGTTCTCCAGCCAAAATGTAAATCATTAACACTTAAATTGTGAGGGATGAGGACTGACGATCTTGCATGTTTCTTTCCATAATCTGAAAAATCAAAATTTGCATTTTGTTCCCCATAGCTTCATCATGAACCCCCTTCAGCTTGCAGAATATACTTTAGAAAATAAAGCACGAATTGTCAATTAGTGATTAGCAGTTTCACTGTTAATAAGGAAATGTAAACCTGAAAAAAAATTTTTTTGTTGTTAATCCCTGCTTTATAAACAAACAGGCCTCACACCTGTACATGCCACTTGATTTTTTTTTTTTAACTGCAGTACTGTATCTTGGCACAGGTGGAACTTGCCCCTTATATTTTGTTTAGAATTAAATAAATTACCACTTTTCAACTTGTTCCTTGTCATCGCTGTATGTATGTAATATTTCTCAGCTTCTGCTCTGAATTGGATGCAGGAGCACAGCCTCTATTCTCAAGAAGCTTCAGGATAAAATATCTTGACCAAATGAAACTTGCAGTTAATCTAAGATCACTCTGTTCCCAAGTGAGACTTTGTACAGTTTCTTGCTTTCAGTACTCTTGTTGATAAATACATCTTGATTATAATCCTAAACTTCTTCAGTTGTGAGTCTTCCTACTCTGAGCGGGAGTGCTTATGATTATTTGAGTGCTGTTTGAAAACCTCAGCAAGTTCTTAACTCTGATACTCCAAATGTTTGTTTAAGTTTTTGAAAGGTATCTTTGCTGGAAGAACTTGATTTTTTTTACCCAAGGAAATGAGATTCCAGAGTAGAACAGAATGTCACTCTTCTACTTTGTTTTGCATTGAAACTGAAGACAAAAATCAACCTGTTCTGTCCTTGGCAGGTTTGCTGCTGAAACTGGCCAGCCACGAATGATTGATATAAATAGAATTATGTTCTGTTCCTTTTCTAATTAAGAGCATTGATACAACACAGGCACGAGACAGTGGAACAAGTTGTTGCCTTATAGTTCTATAAGCAATAACTAAACAGCATTTTGAGGTTACAAGACTGAATTTCAGTAAACTCTTTCTAGGGTGTGATGCAATACTATAATCTCCCTTACTATGCTTTCCAGTATATCAGAGTCCTTGAAATATGACCTGAAATAAACTGTGGTCCGCTACTGGGTCTTTTTAACATTTCACTTAAGACTGCAGAAATAAAACCACTAAAAGCCTGGTGAGAAAGTAGGGGTAGCTAATAAAGAAATCCTGAGGTATATCTTTTGTGGTGGGGCATAACCTGTAGTAGCTGAAGCTTGGAAGAGTGTGGTTGTCCAGGTCTATATTTAGTCTGAAGTTCTGTCCTTTCAGTTCTGCAATAAGTGTTTCTCTGAAAGCATATCTGGCTTTCAAGCTAAATTAGGTGTTCCACTAAAAGATATTACCTCTTTCTTTAAACTATTCCAAAGTATCAGTGTTCCATAGAACTTAAACTGTTCTGATGAAATAATGTACTGAGGGGGTGGAGCAACTGTATGGGTAAGCCTGCATTAAAAAAAACTTCAAAATTAAACATTGACAAGTAAATAGGGATACGGTTATGCACGCCCAAAAAAGGTGTGCTGAAAGGGGCACAGACAACCCTTGAGAAGTGCCTAACTCCTAAATTTTTCTAATACAGAGAAACTTCAGTTACTGAAGTATCTTTGCCCTTCTGGTTCTTGAGGAAAAAATGATTAAACATAATGGAATGTAAGAAGTTCCTCTGGAAACTTGCTGCTGAAAATTGTAAGAGCACTTTTTAAGCTTAGTTCTAATTTAGAAATAATATTCCTGTTTCCATCTAGTGTTTAAAATAAAGGAAAAAACTTCATCAAATGAATACTGGCATTTAGTGTATGCCTTAAGAACAGTGCACTTCAGAGAAGGTGCAAATACAAGACCCTTCCCTCCAAGTATTACTGATGTAATGTAGCAAAAAAACCCCCAAACCATCAAAACTCTTGTTGCATGCAAACTTGAATGGAAAAGATATGAAACTATGTATTTGGATTATTATGCTAGCCAACTAAATCTTGTGTAGCAAAAGTGCAGCTGAAGATTAAGAAGTGAAAATAAAAAACATAACTGGAGCTGCTTTGACTTTTCATATTTTTTTTTTTTGTCGAATTGATAGTTTGCAAGCAACTCTTTAAACAGAAAAAGACCTGCATGGGCTGTTGTAATACTGTGAAGGAAAAATTCTTTCAGATTGTTTGCACTTTAAAACACACATTGTCTCAGACATTATCAAAATTATCTATTTTTCATACCCATGGCCTAACATGGCCTGTTCCTATATAGTCTGCTCTTTGAAGTTATGAACTGTTGATCCAGAATTATTCTACGTGGTCATTCCTCAGCTAATGATTTTTGAAAATCTAAATCTTTTCAGTGGAAAATGTGCATACAGTACTCTGTTCTTATGTAATTTTTTTTATCCAGTTACAAAACTTAATGGTATCTCTGGATGTAGTGATACTGCATATGAGGGCTACAGTATTAAGGTGTGTATATTATAATGTAAAATGTTATACAGTTTAATTTTAAGTGTCTCCTTTTCATATCTTTCAGTTCCGGGGGACTTGGGTAATCAGTTGGAAGCAAAGTTAGATAAGCCATCAGTAGTGCACTATCTCTGTTCTAAGAAGACAGACAGTTATTTTACACTCTGGCTGAATTTAGAGTTGCTTCTGCCTGTCATCATTGACTGCTGGATTGATAATATCAGGTAAGACCAGAAACGTTGCTCTCTGCAGTTATCTCCTTTCCTTAGACTGACATGCTTTGTACAGAGTGGCTACCTTAAACTTTCTTTTCTGATTCAAGATCAGTGAGAGAAATGACTTGGAATTCTGCTAGGCAGAGTAACAGGATCAATCAGGAGATATGGCTCTGTTGCATCTGAGGTAGCTGTTCATCACTGATGAAAAGCAGAGGTTCTCTTAGTTGCTTCCACTTTCTCTCCTACCCAGTGTTGGTTTGGATACTTACCAGATACTTCAATAGGCTTATCTAAATCAGAAAATGTTCTGCTTTTTTGATGAGTTACTTAAGTTTTGATCAGGCAAGGGGAAGGAAGGACACTGGGCAGCACAGAGAGGGGTTAGGCAGGAAGAATGTGAGCTTGCACTTTTGCTGGCTGTGTGTCATTAGAGAGCAGTCTCGTGGGCAGCTGAGACATATGGGGTTCTTCAAGGGCAGTCTGGAATTCTCTTTCCAGAATTGTTTGGGTTTAAAATGTTGCCTAACTTAAAGCTTCCAGCCTACTTCATCGTTCAATCTGCTTCATTAATGTTCCTGTAAAAATCATACAAATATCTCTGAAAACAAGAAATATTTAGCTTGCGCAACTTAGAAATATTGTATTGGCATGTTGCTCTTTTACATGGATATACCAAGCTGTTGTGTAGTTGTACCTCTGCTTTGTCTTGCTATATGCCTTACAGGTTAGAGAGATTTTTGGTGTGTGAGGATTTGAGGATCAATTCAGATTCTAAGACTCCATCTAGGGGTAAAAAGTTGCATTCAGAAATGGCAATTGTATTGATATGGTATTAAAAAACAAACAAAACCCCAACAACAATAATGATACAAAAAAAACCCCTGACCCAATGCTCCAGATTTTTCATATCTCAAATTGATTTGAAAAATATCTACAAAACACTCTACGTGTTTCCTGAGGTACCAATTGTTATTAGTCAAGAAATATAAAGTACTCCCTTATGCTAGTATTGGTGTTCTAATTAAACAGAAATGAACTATTTTTATCTAGGAAAATTTTTCTGATACCTGATTTTAAAGGTATTTTATCTTCTACTGCCACATTCTTATGTTCTTGACAAGTTTTCACCATTATGTGGCTTGATGCAAAGTGAAATGATATAGAACTATATAAAGTAGCTTATATTCTGAAGTTGAAGTTCAGCCACAATTCTGTATATTCAGTTTTATAGAGAAGATAAGCCTCAGATTTTGCATGTAAAGCACTAAACTAATTAAAATAATTGTTTGCATTGTGTAACCTCTTAGCCATTAGAGTACTCTTATCATGTCTGCCTGTGTGTTGGTTTTTTTTTTTTTTCTTCTGGGTAATAGCCCTTAAAGTTCTTGTTACTGCACTCAGAATGTACCTAATGTAGCTGAGAGTTGTCATGTGGTAATACATGCCAGCCTCATGAAGTTCAATAAGGCCAAGTGCAAGGTCCTGCAGGTGGGTTGGGGCAATTCCAAGCACAAATACAGGCTGGGCGGAGAATGCATGGAGAGCAGCTCTGAGGAGAGGGGCTTGGGGGTGTTGGTAGATGAGAAGCTCAATATGAGCTGGCACTGTATGCTTGCAGCCCAGAAGGCCAACTGCATCCTGGGCTGCATCAGAAGATGCATGGCCAGCAGGGCGAGGGAGGTGATTCTGCCCCTCTGCTCTCCTGAGACTCTACCTGGAATACTGTGTCCAGCTCTGGAGCCCCCAACATCAGAAGGACATGGACCTGTTTGAGCGGGTCCCAGAGGAGGCCACAAAGATGATCAGAGGATTAGAGCACCTGTGCTATGAGGACAGCTGAGAGAGTTGGGGTTGTTCAGCTGGGAAAAGAGAAGGCTCTGGGGAGACCTTCTAGCAGCCTTCCAGTATCTGAAAGGGGCCTACAAGAAATCTGGAGAGGGACTTTTTACAAGGGCAGGTAGTGATAGGACAAGGGGTATTGGCTTCAAGCTGGAAGAGGGGAGATTTAGATTAGATATTAGGAAGAAATTTTTCACTCTGAGGGTGGTGAGGGACTGGAACAGGTTGCCCAGGGAAGATGCAGAGGCCCCATCCCTGGAGGTGTTCAAGGCCAGGTTGGACAGGGCTTTGAGCAACCTGGTCTAGTGGGAGGTGTCCCTGCCCATGGCAGGGGGGTTGGAACTGGATGATCTTGAAGGTCCCTTCCAACCTAAACCATTCTGTGAGTACAACATGTTTCATGTTTTTCTCTATTTTTCTTTTTTCTTTTTTTGCCCCAGGCTGGTATATAATCGAACAAGTAAGATTACAGAACCACCAGATGGAGTGGATATCAGAGTCCCAGGTTTTGGGCAGACGTTTTCCTTGGAATTCCTTGACCCAAGTAAAAGGAGTGTTGGTATGTATAATCTGTGTCTGAAGTGCTTTGTCACTCGCAGGATTTTTCTAGTGTGTCTTTATACAACAAGCTACTGAAATGTGATTTCAAATTACAGTTCTGTTTAGAAGTAGAAAAACAGATTTTTTTTTTTTTGTAGTGGTAGTAGGGTAGCACATGGCTTGCTTTGGTTTTAAGTTTTCATTGCATTGTATTGGTTTATCTGTTGTTTGGCCTGATAGATTGAGACAAGAAGATTCTGTGTTATTTAGCCATGTGTCAAATTTAAGGTCTCTGGATGAACTTGAGTAGGCACTTAAGACTTTTGGAAAATGACATAAGTTGAGTAGAAAATTTTGTGACTGATGCTTGACAAGCAAAAACAAAATAAAACCACTTCATTTCAGCTTAGTTCTGAATAAGATGTTCTTTGGCCTTGAGCTAATGGGCTTGGGAGATACAGTACCATACTCTGTAGTTTCCTGTCTTTTGTCAGTGTCAGAATAATAATATAATTACACTTCTGCTGCAAAGGATTTCTGCATTAATGTGCTTGCAGGGTTTTTTGTTTTGTTTAGTTGTTTTGTAGAAGTAATCTTTCAGAAAACGCTGCATTTGATAAGCTTTTGTGAGGAGTTGTTTAGCTGTGGCTGAAGACTTAAGTCTATTTAATAGTCAGTAATGCACTGAGTGTCACATGCTTCATAGCATGGATTTCTTTTTCTTTTCTGTAGGGGAGCAATCCCCAGAAGGGCAGTAATGTACTTAATGATCTTCACTAGATGACTCTTCTATAACTAGAACAGTGCCATACTTAAAATTGCTGAAGTTTGCTTCAGGGACTATATGATAAGTGCTCAAGACTTAACGAGTGAGGTTCTGCTCAAAACTTAAATATGACTGTGATATTCAATAGGATGTTTTGACAGTTTTTCAAACTGTTAGTAGACGCATTTAATTGTGGTAATACTTACATCCTATGTGTCAAAGCTTGTAATATGTAGCATCTTTCAATACACAGCCAGTCCGCAAATGTTTCCCTTCTTTGCTGTTAAAGCATTATGTTCAGTCATTTAAGTCTTAGTCCACTACCAGGTAGACAGAAAAATAGTCTTGGAGCGGTTTCCAGAATTTTGCCCTGGGGTACACTGTAAGCATTTGTTTCCAAGAATAAATGTTGGTGAAGTCCAGGCCAACCTTTATGAATGTGTTATATACCCTACCTGAAGTTAATTTGCAATCAACAAAAGCTAGGACTAAGGTGTATGTTTTACATTTTCCTCAGCAGAAACATGTCTTACCCTTGAACCGTATCTGTGTATGCCACGTTTTGCTGCCACACTGGCTTGACAGATCAGCCAACTAGTGAGATGTTTTAATAATGTTATTCTCTCACTTTTGGGGGACGGCAACCATAACTCACTTGAATATGCAGCTTTCTAGATAGTCAAAGAGTAAGACTACAGTTTTAATGACTATATATATGGTATCAGAGATAATGCCTCCACAACTTAAGTTTTTTGTGATAGTGTCTGATGGCTGCTTTTAATACTAATCTTTTCACTGTTCTGTTTTATCTGATGTCTACAGGCAGTTACTTTTATATGCTGGTGCAGAGTTTAGTAGACTGGGGCTACAAACGTGATGAAGATGTAAGAGGAGCACCTTATGACTGGAGAAAGGCACCAAGTAAATAACATTGTTACTTGAACAAAATTGTGACCCTCCCAGCCAGCATATAATGTCTTGGGTTTCTTCTCCCATCCCACCTGAACAATTATACTTGAAACCTTAATTTTGACTAGTTCTTGGAGTGTGGATACACCTGGACCCAGACAAAAGCTCTGTAGTGTGGTTTCTTCTTTTCCTTCAAAAAACTTACTACTTAAGACCTACTTTAAAACAAAATAACAACAAAAAACCCACTCCACCAAAACACATCCCCACAAAAACGCCCACCCCTCCCACTTAATACTGGAGTGTCTAAGCTCTGCATTAATTCCACAGACAGTTTAAAAAAATAACCTTTTAAAAAAGTTCAGCATTCACAGTTAGTAATTATAACTATGTAACCTGTGTATGTTTACTTTAGATGAGAATGGAGACTATTTTGTGGCCCTTCGCAAGATGATAGAGTTAATGTATGAGCGGTATGGAAGTCCTGTTGTCTTAATTGCCCACAGTATGGGTAATATGTACACCCTCTACTTCCTCAACCATCAGACTCAGGATTGGAAAGACAAGTACATAAAGGATTATGTGTCATTAGGCGCTCCATGGGGAGGAGTGGCTAAAACTCTCCGTGTGCTGGCTTCAGGTAGGTAATTTTGAGGGTTTGGAATGTATTTTGTTATTGTGCAAGATACTAACTAGGCTGTTAACTGTAAGACTGGAGGATGAGTGTTTAAGTTACTACAAAGTTAAAAATAATTTTTTCATAAGTGATGGGAACTTGATGTTTCAAGCCTTGTGACCAGAATTCTTCTTTGTGTTCATGGGAGTGGTGTAAGTCTTTTATATCCCTTAACCAGGAGCTGCGTCCCCTCTTGACCGCTTTTTAGCACATTGTTGTGTCATCGGCTGTTTGGCCTGGTGTCTTCTATTTCTGTCACTTCTGCCTCCAGACTGATGGCTCTCTGTTCAGTATTGCAAAGCTAATGACTCCAGAGTGTTCAGTAGTTTCCTTTGATTAAAGATCACACAGCTGCTTGAGGTTCACATTAAGGGAAACTGGTAGACATGGTGGTGAAGTGGTGCCCACAGCACAAATGTCTGAAAGTTATAACTGTACAGATAAGGAAAATGAATCTTTGAGATCTTGCGTTTAGCATAGAGGATGTGCCTGAGACCAAAAAAATTGAATAAACGTATTTCACTAAGTAACTGCAAATGACTGGTGGAAAAAGTTCATTTACCCCATCGTGTGATACCATAATTATTTCATGTGCCTTTGGCATTTAGTTCATGATGTTTCTGCCTTGTTTTTTTAGCTTGTTTCTGACTTACTAGCTTTGGAAATCACTATCTTCTTCCTAAACAAAGCTGACATCAGAAACTGGACTTCATCAAAATGCAGAACACACAGCAAGTGCCAGCCATGCATGGACAGATCAAAGAATACTTTGCTTAGCAAAGGCATTTGATTCTGAATAGTAGTGCACAGCTCAGTTACTAATTAGAAAACTTAAATTAGATGCTTGTATTAAGTTATACATTGTTAAATCTATTGCAGTGGCACTGTAAAAAATTATTTCCCTTTTCCCACAGGCTTTGTCTGACAAGTTTGCATGCTACAGAAGTGGCAGGAAGTGAGCAATGTTAATATCACCTTCATAAAATCACATGATTATATAAAATGGCACAGTCCCAGATTTCTGTTGGATTAAACTTTTGTGCTTCATATCTTGTTTATCCTTTAAAATGCATGTCATCCAAAGTGGCTAGTTATACAAATGCATAATGAATAGTTAAATTTGTACTAAATTTCTACTAAAATGTAGTCATCTTTTAATCTGTGTCTGTTGTGCTAAAGTCCATGTTTTAGAGCAGAAATTCAAGAATCACGTAGGAAAGTTAAATGGGCAGAACATATCAGAATTATTATTACTATCATATTATCAGTTCTGTCTCAAATATCTGTAATAAATCACCACCATCAGGCTTTAACCCTCGGATTACATTAGTCTATTAAAGAGTTTCTAAAATTGATATTATCAGGGTGTTAGTATGCAGAAGAATTGTTGCTTTACAGAAAAATACTCTCTTGCTGCAGGGAAAACGAGGCAAGCTATGAATGCATTCTTTCTGTTCCCATTCCTGTTCATAATATGGTAATGGCTAGGAACTTCATGTCACGGAATCACGGAATTTTCAGAGTTGGAAGCGACCTCTAGAGATCATCTAGTCCAACTCCCCTGCTGACGCGCAGGAATGCCTAGAGCACATTACTCAGGACTGCATCCAGGCAGGTCTTGAAAATCTCCAGAGAAGGGGACTCCACAACCTCCCTGGGCAGCCTGTGCCAGTGCTCTGTCACCCTCACCGTAAAGAAGTTTTTTCTTAGGTTTGAATGGAACTTCCTATGTTCCAACTTGTGCCCGTTGCCCCTCATCCTGTCCCTGGGAACCACTGAAAAGAGCCTGGCTCCATCCTCCTTCAACCCACCCTTTAGATACTTATAAGCAAGAATAAGGTCTCCCCTCAGCCTTCTCTTGTCCAGGCTAAAGAGTCCCAGCTCTCTCAGCCTTTCCTCATAAGGGAGGTGCTCCAATCCCCCAATCGTCTTTGTTGCCCTACGCTGGACTCTCTCCAGTAGTTCCCTGTCCGGCTTGAGCTGGGGAGCCCAGAACTGGACACAGTATTCCAGTTGTGGCCTCACGAGTGCTGAGTAGAGGGGGAGAATGACCTCCCTTGACCTACTGGCCACACTCTTGCCTGTGCAGCCCAGGATTCCATTGGCCTTCCTGGTGACAAGGGCACATTGCTGGCTCATGGATAGATTGCTGGCTCATAGATGCCATGGATTTGATGTCAAATCCATAGTTGTGTTATCAAGGTGGTAAACAGTAAGCAGGTGGAATTATTTTCTCTTGATCTTCTGTGATACTTTCTGCTACTTATTCATGTGCTTTGCAGGAGCAATACTTACATCATCACAATTCCAGTGCCAATAAATTGAGGATGTTCTTCCCACTACAGTGAGCAAAGACAAAGTTCACTGTGGGGATTGGTTTGTTTGGTTTTTTTGTCAGCTTGAGATGCTAGCAGTTTCTTCCTTAAACCTAATCTTTTGTTCACAATAATATCAATGAGTGTTGTGCCTGCTGACTTACTCTATGGCTAAGACCATGCTTACTTCTGCATTTCAGAGAAAAGGAAAGGATTTGATAAGCATTTTGTAACAGTTCTGTAAGAGAAGGCTGGAGTAGTCAGATTCTGTGTTTGATTATTCTACTGGAAATAGATTTTGTTCACATTCCATTCATTGTTCAATTCAGAACTCAGGCTTTCTTTGAAAACTGCCAAATAGTATTCAGTAGCTTAGTGGTCAGTGTGCATAGTTAAGTATTTATACCACACAGTAATATGAAACATATTTTTCAGGACCTTTTTGATTCTTGCTGTGCTCTTTTGAGTTTCCTTTCTATCTGCTTCAGAGTTATACTAGCAATGTCTTCATATAGTCTGCCTAAAGATGGCATTAAAGGCTGTGCTTTAGGTCTCCTTGCTGAAGCAATAGTGCCACCTGACGGAATTGAAAAATACACTTTGGCGCTATTTCAGGAATAGCGTTTTCAGTTTCAGTGCTTCAGTTCTTATGTTGTGGTTGACCTGCATCACTACATGCTGTAACCACCTGGACCCAATAATAGAAAATCTGATTCAAGGTTCAGCTGACAAAAGAATTGAGGAGTGCTAGCCACTGTGATAATGGAAAATAAGTCTGATCAGACAGTCACCATGAAAATAAATTCAGATCTGTCTCAGGGCTCTCTTTTTAAGTTGCTTCTATTAATCACTATATCTGCCATTTATTAAGCAGCTTTAAATTTCTGTGAAGATGCAAGAACAGTGATTAAAATATGAAGATGTATATAAATTATAACTTGGTCATGTGTTAGTTTGAGCTATTTCTGCAACAAACTGCTAAGAAAACAATGGACTTGATGTCTACAAAAAATCCTTGAAATGTTTTGGTCAAACACTAGTTCTGTAATAAGAGTAAGCCTAAATTTGGTAAAATGTAATAATTTTGTGGTTTATTGGGTATTGGATAATTTAAGACCTTTATTGATAATAAGCTCTAGCTCTTGAGATTTATATTATATTAAGAAAATATAAAAGCTTGGCCAGCTGAAAACATTTCTCAAGTATAGTAGTTATCAACTGGTCTTTCAAGAATTGTTCGTTTTGCCTGTTCTCCCCTGGCAAAGATGTAGTTTAGGTTACCAGAGTTGCTAGAAAATACTAGTGCTACATTGGAGAAAACCTGTGTTCTAAGCAACACAAGTATTTTGGCAGTCTTGAAATGCTGACTGGAAGGGAAGATGCTGATATTGCTGATTTTTTTTCCCATGGTTCCCATCAGAAGCTAACAAGCTCTAGCTCTTCTTTTGCAGAAGTCCTACTACTGAATTGGTCATTGAGCGCAACATTCTTACTTGATAGCATAAACAGAGACAGTCATACTTGCCATACAGTCCTTCTGTTTACTGTTGCCATGCAGTATTTGTTCTGCTTCCTTTTATGACAAGTTATTTTTTTTAAGGTAACTATTAAGAGTTTGACATTTTCTTTCAATTGTAGACATGTTCTGGTAGGTTTCATTATGAAGGGAGTGCATAAACTGGTAAAACACTATGCCAAATGGTAAATAAACCATATAGTAATTTTTATAGCTATCCTGAATGAAATACTGCTACTCTGCTTGTTTTGAATGTGCAAAACTTTAAACATTGTGTTAAGCATATAAAGTCTCTTCGTGAGTTCTTACATGTGTGTGGATAGTAGTATTTATCTGTTCTTTCAGCAAAAATATGATCTAGGTACCAGAATCACTGTAAAACACACTTCCAGAAAAGCATTTAAGACAAAACATGTGCAAATGGTATAAATAATGCCTAAAAAAAGATTATTTCTTACTTGGCTAATATAGGAAATATTTTCTCTTTTTAAAAAGGAGCATATTGGAAAGGTAGCAGTGTTCTTGGTTTGTCAGTCATCCCTTCATCAACTTGTATTTAAACTTCTAAATTATTAGAAGTTAGTTTGCAGAAGTTAATTATCCAGACAATCAAAAATGAGGAAAAATTTCTCAAATTGTCTGTCACTGTAAGCAAAGGGAATAATATAATAATATTTTTATTCATGTTATCACTGTGAGTGGTAGTAATTGCTGCTGGTTGAGATTCACGCTTTGCTCTGTGTATAATGAAATTCCACTACTTTTTTTTTTTAAGGTGACAACAATAGAATCCCTGTTATCAGTTCACTCAAGATTAGAGACCAGCAGAGATCAGCAGTTTCCACAAATTGGATGCTCCCCTACAACTACACGTGGCCTCCAGATAAGGTATTTGTAAGCACACCTACAGCTAACTACACTCTTCGGGATTACCAAAAATTCTACAGGGACATCAATTTTGAAGATGGCTGGCTCATGAGACAAGACACTGAACCCCTGGTCTACCAGATGACACCACCTGGTGTGCGCATACACTGTCTTTATGGTACTGGCGTGGAAACACCCGATTCCTTCCACTACGAAAGTTTTCCTGACAAAGAACCCAAGATTCTTTACAGCGATGGGGATGGTACAGTAAACTTACAGAGTGCCTTGCAATGTCAAAAGTGGGTGGACATGCAAGAACAGGAAGTGGTGATATTTGAGCTTTCAGGAAATGAGCATATTCAAATGCTATCCAATGATACTACTATATCGTATGTGAAAAAGCTGCTTTTTGATTTGTGATACCTTGTGTTGACAGTTATTTTCCTCACCTGTGATGCCTTCCCTTAAATATGGGAAAATGCCTTTTAATCCCTTGATATTTAGATATTTGAATTATTTATTTTGTGGGTTTTTTAAGGCTGTGTTCAAGAAGTTGTTTGGTGTCCTAACTGATCGTTTGTCTCTGATTTGTGTTTATGATGCTTCATGGTATTTTCACATTCTGCAAATTTGGTCAAATATGGATTTTGATGCCTCTGGTGTTGTGTCCAGTGTTCATACAGACTTTCATTTGGAGATTGTGCAGCCCCTTGCACATACTACATAGAATCATAGACACCTGAGTTCCTTTGTGTGGTCTTTGCAGGGTTTGGAGTGGGAGGGCTAGGAAGGATTGCAATTTCAGATGCCCATAAAACAAAGGAATGATATTAATTTGGGAAGCACAGTAAACTTTTTAAAGGATTTTGCATGTTCTGATCCACAGTTCCCAGTCCTTTAGTTTGTAAATGTGCATATCTACTAGGTAAGATAAGGAAGAGGTCTGCCTGGTACTGTACTACCTTTGTCATAGCCAGCCTTTATTTTGTTACAGCTTTTGGAGAAAAAAGATAGATGTGTGAATTACTTGAAGCTTCTAATTAGGGACCTTTTTCCCTTTTTTTTTAAAAAAAAAAAAAGGAAGAAATTGTTTGCTCATCGATTTCTAGAACCCAATTACTTACAATCTGGAGTCTGAGGAATTCTTACCTTGTGCTTTATTTATCAATGAGGGAAAGAAGCTGAACAGTGGTTGGTGCTTGCAATAACCATAGATGTGTGGAGCAGCACATAAATTAAAGATAATTGAGTTGAATACTGGCAAACAATCCATATGGATGCAGAATTGCATTTCTGGGTGAAAAATTCTCCTGTAGTGGAAATGATAATGGATGCTGGGCATTAATTCAAAAAGGAAAGTGAACTTCCTGAAATAGGGTGGGGAATGGAAGCCAGCATAATACACTATGAAGTATAAACCTTTTTCTCAGTCAAATGCTTAGGCTCTGATCCAGGTACTGACCAACTAGTGATTGGAACAACACTGCATTCAGCTGAAAAGAAACTTTACATTTTAAGACTAAAATTCACTTCCCGTAGATTGCAAGTTTCGTTATTGCTGTTTCAAGAAGTTGGGACACACTGTTCCTTAAATGTTTCTATAAATTGCTGAATGTGCAACTCTGTTAATTTCCTACAGTATTGTTTTACTCAATATTTAAAAAAAAAAAGAAAGAATTCAACTCTGAATGCCACAGAAATGATAGCCTAAAGGCACTCATATTACAATGTTGATTACAGAAGTGCTGTTGGAGAAATAGTTTCACTTAAGATCCTCTTTTGCTTGCTTTAAAACCAGTCACCCAGTTAGACTGCACTTAGTTTCCTGAAAACGCAATTTTGAATGCTTTCAAAATGCTAGGTCCTCCAAGAAAAATGTTTTAAGAGTTTCAGAAACTCATCAGAACTACTGAGGATTCATTATTTACGAAACTGAAGTTGTCTAAAGGGTAAAGTTTTTAACTATTTTTGGTAGCATGCATAAAATGTTTGCTGTCTTTAAATGTATCAATAAGATGTGTTGAAATTACAGGCTTGAACTCTTGTTACTGTAGAATGCAAACTTTTTGGCACAGGAGGTAGGTTTAAGGCTTTAAGTTTTAACCAGAAATTACTTGCAAATCTGTAACGACTTGAACTAGGGTCATAGATAAGCTAAGTGTCTTCCTGGGTTTTAACTTCCTTATGTAGCTTCATTTTCCCCCTGCATTTTCCCTATTACCTTTGTTGAGGGAGAGGATGCATATTCCTGATTTTAAAAAAATGGAATGTTTATCTTGTCATCAGTTGCCCAGGAACCTACAGTTCAGCAGCAATATTGCCTAGACTTTTCCAGAGTAAGTACTGAGTTGCCCCAAGCCATTTGTAATGGGTAACTGTTGAAATGAAAAAACAAAACAACAACAAAAAAAATCCCCACAAAAAAGTCCTTTAGCCAAGTGTTCTATTTTATGCAGGGCTGTCAGCTGGATAAGCTTCAGGCTTGTGTTCCAAGACTGCTCAAAGATAAAATTCTTCCTGTGGTCTGATATTTGAATAAATTGCTATGTTACTGGTTCATAACGGAAACAAATTACTGAAAACAGCTTACCACAATCTGTATTTCTTGCTGAAGTAGAATGCCTGTTAATAAGAACTGGAATGAGTGGAGCTTGAGGCTGTATTGCAGGCTACCAACATTGGCATTAAGGGCTGAAAAAAAAACACAAAAAGAACCCCCATAGGTAAACAAGTTCTTAATCTGATGTGGAGAATATTTCTAAGCTTCAGTTAGATCCTTACCCGTTAATCGGTATTATTTTCAGTCCCATACCAAGAGTTTAGCTTCAGGGTTTTTTCTGATTTGAAGTTCCAAAATACATGATTCTGAAAGATGGTCTTTCTTTTCTTTATTCTTTTTCTCCTTTGCTACTTTTTTAATATTACTTTCTGTGCCCCAAAAGAAAAGATAAATCTCTTATTCTTTTCTAGTACTGTGTTTCTGAGATCAGTATCTTTTAACCTAATGATTTGTAAATCAGCTTTCCATTAGTAGACAAGCCCTAGAGTGTGTCTCTTTAAATAAACTTGTGTTAGTTAACCTGGTAAAACGAAGCTGAAAGGTTTTTCAGGTCTTTTTGGTTTTTTAATGTTATTTGTCACTATAAAACCTTGTTGTGTGAGAATGTGCGTACCCAAGTTCTAAGTACTGTGCTAGAGCAAGCACAGTGCTTCTGGTGATATTTTGATTGGATGTGATGGGTTCTGCAGACTATAGTTCTGTTTTATGTCCAGAACTTAGGATTTTTGTACCAAATAATCTTCAGCCCTTTCATTTTCAGTTTCTTGCATATTAGGATGGAGCTCTCATTGAAACGTGAACGCAGCAAGTAAACTACATTATACTGTTGAAACTGAACTGCTTCATTCAGCATGTTGAGAAGTGCTTACTCAGTATGGCATGTGTCTCTACAAGCCAAGAGTATTTAGCATTACTGTTATAGGCCTGTTACAGCCATGTGCACTTGAGCATTCTAGATTCTGGTGGGGAGAGAGGTCTGAGGAAATAAATCTTTAAGGAGAGGAGAATGTGGCACTTCCTTAAGAGAAGTAACTCAGGTGCTTTGCCACACTGCACAGTTGAAATACTTGTATTTACTGACATGTCTTTGTTATACCTAACACATCAATCATGTCTCTCTCTAGCCATAATTTTTGCTTGGTTTTATTCTTCCGGGATATTTTCAGAAACCAAAAATAGTCTTGAGGACCAAATGTGTTTCTTTTTTTTGACAAAATGTATAGAAAATGCTGAAGAAGCTTTCAGCTGTCATTGTAATACTTCTGAAGAGGTTCAGAGTCACTATGTGATTCTGTTTAAAACCAGAAGGCTTCAATAACTAGCAATAATTGCAAAGGACTTGCAGACCAAAGGAAGGAATGTTTGGTATTAAGGTAGTTCTTGGAGCACAGTGTGTTCAAGGCCCTCTTAAATTCAGGGAATGTTTGGCAATGACTTTGCTGCTCTACACTTAACAGTGTTTTGTATGGAACATATTCTGAGACCTAGCATTTTATATGCTCGTTTTGTGTATAAATGCATTCAATAGATTTTGAATATTTTATTGTCAAACTTTGATAACATAATAAAGTTGATCTAATACAGCTTGTCTCCTGTTGTGAATAATGTGTTGTCTCATTGCTCAGATGGAAAGTCAACTTGTTGCTGGTTTTCTTCCCCACGGATTCTTGGTGTCTCATTTTCTCACAGTAACTGCTCCTTGGTTCATCTTACAAATACACCTATTGTCTTGTGGTATCTTTTGGAGTTCTCTGTTAATTGTTCTTGAATTTACAGAGATGTGGGACTGAGATTACTCAGTTTCCTTTGTTTGCTTCTTTCTTGCTCATCTCATATGAAAAAAAATTCTTGGGATGCCTCATGCTTCTGTTCAGGTAATCATTCTGAAATTAGTCCCTCAGTCTTGAAATGTCCTAAATGCTTGCAGTTGCCTCTATAATGTTGGTTTCCAAACTTATCCACAAACCCATGTGTTTTGACCATACAGTTTTGTGGTTGTCTGAAACAATCTTCTTGCAATTAAAAATCATGCGTTGTGGCTCTGAAGAAACTTGAATGGTAGACAATGATTCTGTAAGGCAAAAAATGCTGAAAGTTATCTCCCTTATCAAAGTGATCTAAAAGCTTGTTGGGCAAGCATAAGTCCTCTGGTGGCCGGCCTGGATGCTTCACTAACCTATAGTTCAAATGATTGCTTATAACCCTTGAGAAAAGAAGGAAAAAATGATAAGGTTCAAACTTGCCTTGTGGGGGCTTTTTTTTTTTTAATATATGATAAAGAATGTAATACGAAATGAGTGTTAGTGACTGCTGCTCCTCTTTGTGCCCTAGATTCCTATGGATCAGCCATCTTGTCCCAGTACAATTCTTATTCATGCCTTCCTCAAGGTTCACTGACACCCCATATGACTGCAGGAGAAAGGGGAATGTGGCCTTCCTCCTGTTCCCTACTGAAATGGGGAAAACCCTGCACTAGAGCACCATCCCAGTTCTTGGAAGAAACTGGGAAGGCTGAGAACACAGGGAAGTGGGGACAGAAAGATAATGGAGCCTGGCTAGAGTGATGCCAAGCCATGGTGTCCTGTGTAATGCTAGAATATTGATATAATACTGGTGCTAGCGCTGGTTGTGCATCTTTTAAATAAGTTATAGTTGCATATTGCCTGATGCTATTTTTCTGTGCTATCTGAAATGCTTACTTTAACAATGGGATTACACTTTTGAGAAATTATCTTGACTTTCTCTTTTGCTTGAATTACAGTTTTCCTCCAAAGTTCTAGCTTAATAGTTTCCTTTAAGACTAATTTACTTTGTGGTCATTCAGATCAACAAATGATTGTCAAGTGGAATGTTTTATTCCCAAATCAGCATTCTTCAGGCAAAAGCAGAATGTAATATGAGCACAGGAAATTGAAGAAATTCATATGCAATGTTTTACTCAAAATATTGGTGTTAAGTTTTTCTTAATGGTTTGTCTGTATTGATGTTGCCTGCCAACTTCTTGTTCTAAACCATGCGGCATCTGAGCAGAATATCCCAATCCTGAACTCTTTTCCTTTA
This sequence comes from Burhinus oedicnemus, assembly GCA_008921705.1. Taxonomy (NCBI): domain Eukaryota; kingdom Metazoa; phylum Chordata; class Aves; order Charadriiformes; family Burhinidae; genus Burhinus; species Burhinus oedicnemus. The sequence goes on from VFFE01007810.1 coordinate 646,804, forward strand.
CGTGTAACAGGTGATCACTAATTTTGTGTTACATAGTTTAGCAAGTTGCCTTCATTTCAGGTTTTAGGGATTAGTTCTCAAATATTTGAAGTTTAAGTTATTCTCCCCACCCCAGCAGATTTGGAAGCAATAGTGGTATCACACTAGTACTTCTAGCATTTTTGCAGATTCTGTTTCATTTGTTACCAGTTAAAGCATATCTTACCACTTACGTTACTGTTTGCACTTTCTCAGCACTTAAAGGTGCTTGATATGGATCAGTGTCACTCTCAGCTAACAATCATAGAAATTAATCTGTTATTTCTAGAACAGTCTCTGTGTACCGGTGAAAATTCTTAAATTTAGGCTTTAACCAAAGACTGCATAGTATATTACTGGGGCTGTTAAAGAGCTACTGTTGAAAATCTGGAAAGGAGCAGGTAATTTTAAATGTTAGGGTACTGGAAAGCCAAATTATACATAAAATATTTCTGTAGCCTTGTAAGTTGTTATAAAGTGGCTAGTGAGCTAATGAACCTTTGTACTTGTGTTACCTGGATGCATAAACACTTGGCCCAGTTACAAAATTATTTCTTTGATGTGAAGGATAGCAAATTTTGGGATGCAAAAAGAGAAAGCTGTCTCCTTCTGTAGAAAGAATGTTTAGCATGAAATATTGAAGGAACAAAAAGAAGGCTCAGAAGTTGGAGAAAGTGGAAAAGGACAGTAAGCTAAAGTAAGATGAACAGCAGTAAGATAAAGTCCCTAATGAAATTTGAAAACTGAATCACTTTAGTAGATTAAAAATGCAAATAGAAAATACATTTTGATGCCTTTGACAAAGCGATGCAACTAGAAACTTTCTCTTAGACTGATTCTTCAACAGGCCAATTTATGCAATGACAGCTAGTTTCAGTAGACTTAATGAATTTGAGGAAGTCATGTGTTATGCACCTTATATATCAGCCTGAGTTTGACTACTGTGACTTGAACAACTTAAAAATCTAGGCTTTTGTAAAACTGGGCCATCTGACAGAGTTAGCTTGCATTTGTGTGAAGAGCATTGAGCTGAAAAACACTTGATGATTTTGCTAGTCTTTGACAACTGAATTAAAAATCCAAACCAAACAAAAACCCAAAACAATGAGATATGCCTCCCACTCCCCAATCCTTCAACAATATCTGACCATATCTTGAATGTCTTTTGATATGTGTTAAGAGAATGAAAAATGAGTTATAATTTTCCTATCTGTTATACTTCAACAGCATTCCTATCATATGCACCAAAGACTAGCTGCCACTGGAAAAAGTGTTACGGTCACTGTTTCTTACCCAGGCTTCACAACCACTGGTTGAACTGCCCACTCCTGCAATGCAACTAAGATGGTTGGGCCTGTGTGACTGTGGCTAAGAGATCTCTTTATGCTCAATTTCTCATTCTGCCTTGACTAATAAACACCTTGACAGTAAGCTACTCTTTGTTGAACTTGAATATGGAGGTAACTAATGCAGTGGGTGTCCAAAGACACAAACTTTCAAGACGAACAGGTTTTATCCACCCTCTCAAAGGTGGTAAATACGAAAGGTCAGCTGTACCCTCTGAGGGTATGGATCTGGTAAAATGGTTTGATTTAGGTTGGAAGGGACCTTAAATATCATCTAGTTCCAGCTAGCTATCCAAGACAAAATAAAAAAGACTATTTTGAACAGTAAAGCCAAATCAAAGTAATCCTTGATTTTTGTGTGTAATCAAAGGGAGAGTGTGTAAGATGTCTAGCAATTTTCATAATAGTTGTAAACCTGTCTTTCTGGTAACTTGCTGCATTGCCTTGAGCAGAACTTGGCCATCAGTACTCACTCTTAAACACTGAAAAATCAAACTACTCTGCCTTTCTTCCCTCAACTTCATGCAATTTTAAAACTTGCTTAAAAATTCTGAATTTGTAACAAAAGAAAATGGGATGTTCTCAGTGGTCAATGGGTTTTGAGCTTTTTGTGTGTTCATTTAAATCTTCTGTTTTAAACATGAGGGCTTACAAAGGTAATGGATTTTTAATGGGGAGGAATTATTTGAAGAGTCGGTGACATCATGATCTTGAGGCTCTAACTGCTTCATCAATTTCTCATGGAAACTCTTAGAAAGCATACATCTACTTTGCCTGGAAATACCTGGGAAATTTGGAATTCAAACATTGGCAATAGTATCCAAAACCATAGGTTCCCTCCTGGGATATGCTGCTGGTTGGGTTAAAATTCCGTGTGCCAGGGACTCTTTTTTTTTGCCATCAAAATCAGTATTGATTTCACTTCTGGGAACTAGCCATAGGATTGTAAGCACATTTTTTGTAAAGATGAATGGAACTCTTGTTTCATGCAGATTTTGGCGCTAGCTTCATGGTACAACTAACAAAGAATCCACTAGAGGGAAGAGTATCTCAACAAATTCTCAGGTGTGGTGCCCTGGCAATGAATGGTAAAGCTTGGTCACAGCAGTGAAAGTAAAGGGGGAAGAAAAACATTTCCTAGCATGATGGCACTAAGGAAAGTTATTTACCTGAACTTAAGCCAATATATTTTACTGACAAATATGCAGCACTATCTTTATACTTCATTAGAAAGGAGTTAATGTAGGTCTACGCAGAACGCTTTGTAAATATTGGAGGAATTAAGTTAATTCTGAAGTGCCTCATGTCCTGCAGAGATCTCTTTCCTATGCTGAAACAAAACGTCAGTTCCTGGGGAACTGAATTAAGAGGATTAGCACCTAGTTTGTTCTGATGCCATTTATTCCAAGATAGATATCCTAGATGTGAGCCACATTCAATAATATGAAAGCCTCAGTTCTTGGGAGAGAAATATGTTTGTGTAGACTTATGTCTTTTGTACTGGTAGACATCTTCAGTAGCATTAGAAATTTGTGAACCTCAGATAATCCAAAGGCATTAATATTAGCTGTGTTTCACATCTCCTGTAGGTTTTGGGGGTTTTTTTCAACTTGTGTTCCAGTAGCTATGACTGACCAGAGGGTGCTTTTAATTCTACGATGTCTGTGATGCTGTATTTTTCTTACGCAGCTGGGAGATGAAAGATGGAAGACCTAATGAATACAACTATACTTGGGTTTTTTTGGTTCTTGTGGTTCAGACACATTGTGATTTTCTTTCCCCTCTTTGTTTTATAGTTTTGCTGTACAGCTGGGCTGGTTGAATGATGACACTGATCCTCACAAACCTGACAAGAACTGTGACTTGTATGGTTTGAGTTAACACAATGCATACTTTTATGATCTATATTAAAAATACAGTAGAGGGTAGTAGTATATAAGATACAGAGGGCTTTTTGGTAATGTTGAATGGCATCTGTGTTAATTTCACCTGACAAAATCAGAATTACAGGGAAATGAAGACCTAAGTTTGATATCCACAAAATGTTTCCTGTCCTGAAGCAATTGTCCATGTGCGGATTCTGCTTTTGGAGGAACTTTAAATAGTAAGGCAAAGATTGTTCTATCATCTGACATAAAAAGCAAGAAACTTCAGCTTGATCCAAACTCTGAGTAAAAGAATCTGAGGCATGAATTATATGTCCAGTCCCCTCTACACGCTCACATTAAAGCACAAATTGGTCGTTGCTGTCAGAAGTCTGAGCATTTAAGTGTTGTGGCTGCGCACCAACAATGAAGCATGTATCTCCATTGTTGAATTTTATAAGTCTGTAACCTGTCATTCAGACACGTTCTTCTCTAACAAATACACAGAGTGGATGTATAAATATACTTGGTGTACAGTACTATGATGTACAAAACATGTATTTTAAAAAAAGTGCTGCAAATGCTACTCGATCTGTTTTCTTACTGCACTGCTGAACAACGGACAAATCTTGTACCTCAAAGTTTTCACTTTGCTTGTATCCACTGACTCACACCTAGTAACCTTTCTGGGAAAGCAGAATTATTGACCAAGCTGCAATTGCATGTGTAACTAAAAATGTCACCTTATGTGAGTAAAGTGTAAGTATTCACAGAGTCATCAAGCCAGATGGTAAATTCAGTGGCATGAAAATACTGTGCCTACAGGTTAAGTATTTTCTTCGCTATTATTATATTTGAAACTGTGCTGTGTCTGAGGTAGTCAAAGAAGGATTCTAGTACAGGTCTAAGCGGTTTCATTAAGATGAGCCAGGAACATTGCTGTTATCTTAGCTGTGCCAGCGGATTCTTTGTCCCCATATAAAAAAAGGCAAGATAGAATATAGGAAAACTCACTAAACGCTTAAAACTAGCGTGACTGGAGCAGATTAAAGATGACAGGCAAGGGACAGTAATAAGAGGTCCCTGCCTATCCACATGGCAAGGGCATACTTTCATGGACCAAACCAAAACATGTACCTGTAGGTCCCAAAACGTGGATTGGTCACCCCTGCTTTACACAGTTCAGGTGTTTGCAAGGATCTTTGGAAAGTGGAATTGTGTAGTGAAGTGTTAAAGAGGGTTTAGTGAGGGTAAAATGATAAAGCAAAGAATGTAATAATCTCTGGTACGTGTGTGAAATCCTCACTTCTGTTGTACCTGCTTCAGTCTTGAGCTCTTGCAACATTTCTAGATGAAGGCAAGTACTGTTGTCCCTATTTGACACAAAGACCCAGGTAACTTGTTCATCAAATTCCTTTAGGCAGAATCTAATTGTGTACCTTTAACTCCAAAGTTAGTGCTCCTGTCATTAAACCATCTTCAGTATACAGAACAAATCATTTGCTAGACAGTAAGGGCAAAGCTGGCATGCTACTCTTTGATAGAGGAAAGAATACTTGAGAAAAATGTAGTGTGTGAATGAATGCATTTTCTGCACAACACACTCCTTGTTAGTAATTTCATCTTGCTGAACTAAGTCTAGGTTCTGAAGCAGTTAATCCCATGTGAAGATAACACATCCTTGATTTTTTCATCTACTGGCAAGTATCGCAGTGTATGTCACTTCACATTTTTTTTATGTTTCAATTATGTCCACTTGTATTTCTATGACAGACTATGATACAATGAAGAACAACATAACTAAAATACGATATAATATAGAACATAAAAGATAAAACAAACATTCCAATGAAAATCCCTTAGTGTAGTTTTGGCCCCTAGTCCAGTGACTCAAACACTCTCTTCCCTGCCTTTGATTCAAGCCTTTCCACCCTGGTTCTTTTCATTGAGCCCAAGCTTTTTTCCCCTGCTTAAATGGTTAGCAAAATGTCAGCACCTTAAGCGCAAATAAACCTTCCAAAGCCAAACACTGCATGAAAATCTTCCATGCAGACAGAAGCAAATTGATAATAATCAAATGTTATGCACAGTTTCTTTTTGGAGAAAGACCAAATGCTTCAATAACGGTAAATGAAGTTTAAGAAACCCATGTTTTCTTAGCAGGGATGTCTATGCAAAGACAGAATTTAGCTGAGAGCTTAAGGGTGTCAGGAAATCGGAAAAGAACGAACTGAAATGTCAGAAAGGCAGCGGGAGGAAGTGGGAGGCTAGGCTGGTAGAATGATGTCTGTCAGGCTATGATGTATTTGTATTCACTTTTGAAATCTGCTTCTTCAAAGCAGAAGGAAAATTCTGATTCGGGGGGGGGGGGGAATGAGGAGAAAAACAAGTAGCTAGCTGGACTGCAGTTACTGGTATTTGGCTGTTCAACATCAAAATCTGCTTAGCAAGTGCTAATTTAAAGCTGCCTGGGCTCTCAACTGGAGGGCCGAAGCCAGCAGAAACTGATGTTGGATTGCTGAACAGTGAAGACTGCAGCTGCCTGGGAATCCTGAAGTTATGAAATGTTTGCACAAGATGCTTGTATAGATCATGTGTTTTAAGAGCATGTTTCCTGTGAGAAACAGCAAAGAATCTGGATTTCCACGTGGAGAAAGAGAAATTTAATAAGACACAATGTTTGCTATCTCCACCTAGCTAAAATGAATTTTAATAGAAGGCCCTGAACTGTGTGTGACTTCCACATTTCAGAGGCCTCTAGTATTCATGGTGGCTAACTTGCCTAGCTCTAGTCTCTAGGCTTCAGCTCTGAAGATGTCTCAGATTCCTAGCTAAGGAGTTGAGACTCACCTAAGGGCCACATGCATCAGTGTATTTTGCCAATTTTTTCATATCTTCTATTTTAAGAGCACAGACCACAGTTTATTTCATCTCCCAGCTCAGACCAACCTGTATGATAAATTCAAGGTCGTTGCATTATCCTTGTTCAGCTGTCTTATTAACTTTCTGAGGATGATCACTGATTTTTTTACCACTGAGTACATCTGGGACAAGGACATAAACAACATAGTAGTATACATCTCTAAAAAAGGAGTATCTCCTAATTTAAATAAGTTGTTGTTTCTGTTGCAGCTTAACAGTAGAATAAAATACAAGTTATATCACCTGTACTTCATATGTTTATTATCAATCTAGAAAGATTCAATTTGTAAAGTAAAACCTATATCTTTTGGGATTAAATCCCATAGAGTTTAGGTGAGGAAACAGTTGATCCATAGCAAAAATTAGAGATAGTTTTACCTAATCTATTTCTAAAAAAAAAAAAATCCCAAGTTTTGTTCATCCATATAATGATTCTGTTCTTTCAAGGTAATAGTGACACCTGTCAGATGCATGTTCAAGTATGACAAAGTTGCAGCAATATGTTTGTTTTTTTCAAATGCACAAAACAGTGAGGTGCACAAGAAGAAATACTGCTGCTGTGATTCTCCACCCCCAGTCCTTATTAGGTAGATTACAAGTGTATTTAGTTTTTCAGCTAGGTATGGGTTTCATAATACTTCTTAAGGTTTAACATAACTATATTCTTGTACAATGAAGCAGCCAGAATTTGGGATAAAAGCCTTGATCTACTTGAAAAAAGTCGTCTTAGACTTATGTGGGGCTGTTCTTGGGAATAAGTATTTAGCATCAGGCCCTTAAGAAGCAAGATACATTCATGGAATAGAGTAAGACACTATGCGCTTAGTCCTTTCAGAAAGGTTTTTGTAAATGCTAAGTGTATGTTTAGTCAATCAGTATTTTTTTCTGAATGTTTCAGATCAAGAGAAGAAACAATTTAATTTGTTACTCTTTGTTGTTTGTTTCTATTTCCTGTACTCCAATTAGTAAATTAAGAAATTAAACTGATTTGTCTGGTTTCACGAATCAGTAGAAGGTATGGGCTGGCTCAGACTGACTTCTTAGAAATGTACAAACACGTGCTCCATAAAAATATTTTTTTTGCAGAGAAGTGGCAGGTTGAAAACAGGAAGTGCCATATTTTATCTGCTGAAATTAGTCAAGTTATGATACATAACAGCTGTAGGGTTTAGACCTGACCTTACATTCCATCTGTTTTACTGTAACAGCTCTGAGCTCCAGTTGTGAACCAGGAATATATTACACCAAAACAGACCAGAAAGCTCTGGCTGCCTTCAGCAAATAGGAGTAGAGTATGTTAGCTTCCTCTAAGACAGAAAACTGACTGAAGCAGCCTAAAGCATGCATGTCGCTGAAAGCTAATAAGACTTGTCACTCAGTTTTACTGATAAGCTGTTAATTACTTCGTTGGTGCTGACTTATGTCATATTTACTATATTACCGTTATGAAGTAGTTGGAGAGAAATTGCTGTTTTCTCCTAAGCTCTGGGTGTGTCATCAATGCAAGCAGTGAATCAACATTGGAGCACATTTAACTTCACTGGACAGCACCCTTTGCAAGGTACATGTTTCAAGATGCACCATCTAGCTTTCCATTCCTCAGCACAATACCACCTTTCTCCATGTTACTGACTGCTCACAGTTGGTGCACAAACTTGTCTCACTAACAAAGTTAAAAATTATGAAATGCCAAGTAATTCAAAATGAATATAATAGGTAATTTTCAACCCACTGCATTTGTAGCTTGGGACATAGCTGTAATACTCATTAACTTTTCTAAATAAGGGACCCTATTTCAAAAGGTGTGTGGGAAGCTATGCACAAATGCAGTCAGTAGGAATTTGTATGCTAACCTCCCACATTGCATTAAAATGTCCTGCACCACAGGAGGTGGTAGGTAGGAGTGGGTGGGCAAACTTTAGAACAGAGGAAGGTACTGAATCACTTAAATAAAGAGCAAGGAGAATTTTTCATGTATTCAACTACTTGTTCTAGTTTCTACCTCCCAAGCAGCCTTAATTCACAGGGTTATTTCAAGGCTGAATAGAAGTGCTACGTTCTTGATGTAAACCTGTCTTTACTCCCACTTCCTCTTCTCTTTAAATTTAACAAGCAAAATTTTACTGAAAGATGACGAACCAACTCCCCAAGCAAGTTCCAAACCCAGCTTGCAGTTGTCAGTTACTAGCCAGGATTCACAAAGATGTACAATTCTGCTACAGTTGAATTTAAAGACATACATATTTTATGGTAGGCCAATAAGTACTGTTGTATTACAGATCACATAAAACAGGAGACATAATCAAGGGCTTTTACATTTGAAAGACAAGCAAAAATGAGACAGTAAGGGCCAATGCAGAAAATGTAATTGAAGGTGGAAAAATGGACATGGATTTTCTGTGTTAAAACCAGCTGTAACAATTGGAATTGTTGGAAGAGTTGGAAAATCTCTAGCTCTGATGAAGAGGGTTGAAACAAGAGCACTATGGCAAGGGTGAGTCTTGAGGTCGTAACAATGACCTAGATTTTATCAGGAAGTTTTTCCTATGTATAAGGGCAGGAATGCAGTGCAAAGCTTTAAAAATCACACCTTTCTCTTAGAAAAGCAGTAACAAATTATCATCTGCACTGATGTATGAAAAAGATTGCTTCACACAAGCATCATTATTACAGCCCCTTTGCCTACTTGTTCCAACTAATTGCTATTCATATTAATTTATAATGTAATTTATATATCACATATATAGTACATATTGTAAGATAAGCTTTCAGTGGATGAGGCAAGAAATGCAACTTCTCTTCTTAGTTCATACAGGTGTTAGAACTGCCCAAGAGTTGGCAACTGAATTGTTTACTGGTTAAAAAACTATCCTAACAAAATACCGGTGTTGGAACCCTAACACTGCTCAGCTATAAAAGGGGAAGGCAGCTGTTTGTGTATATGATTCTAGAGCAACAGAAGCATCAAGGCTAGCTGTTTGGACAGACTGTATTTATACCCTTGACCAACGACTGCATTTTTAAGCAGTCACAATTGATTCCAAATTTGTGTGTTTATGCTTTTCTCCTTTTACACAAAATTCAGACCTGAGCTTTACTACATTTAAGTGTTTAATTAGCTTTGCTGTCAATTCTGCTCACTGAGTTGGACTTGCACTGAAATAACAGGCCGAGTATAGAAGAAAGCATGTCCTACAATTTGTTACTGGATTCTCTATTTCTGGTAATCTGCAAAACATCTGCCTGAAAGAACTACATTTATTCCAGACACTTATTAGCTGATGCTTTAAAATTAGCTTGTGGCTTCAAACTGCAGTTCTAGAATGGCAAGGTTTCATTACAGATGTTTCCAAGACTAGTAATCACCTTCTTAATGAGCCCTTGATGATACTGTTTATATTTATAATTAGATTTACAGGGGAGACTCAATTAGTTCTGATAAAGTTGGGTGCATGTACGCTGGCTGAAGCAGTCAATTGATTTGAATGTCCAGTCAGATGCAACTGCCTTTTGACAAAGATCATTAAACACCAAGAACTGGCGCCTTGAAATCCCCAAAGCTAATGAGAATACTGCTACTTTTCATATTCCACTATAAAAATGGTAATTCTCTGCTAGAGGAAAGATTTTTTTTTTTTTAAATTATTTTTATTAAATCAAGCTGTCCCTGAATTGTGTTGGTGTTGAGCTCAACGGTATTTTAGTTAGCTGGGCTTTTGGAGGGAAGGTGGTATCTTTATGGGGAAAACCACTCACTGAGATATTTAGCCCAAGGAGGAGACTAGATGAAGTTCTCCTACTCCTGTTCTTTCATTCAGAATTATTAGAACCAGGTATATGAGCCCATGAGCTGACAGAAACTTTCTTACCCTACACCTGATGGCCAGCTCAGAAATAATGGGGCATAATATAGCACCAACTAAACGCAGAACTACAAAATAAAAAAGGATGACTGAGGAATTCCTGATGTTTTATTTCTATGTTGCTAATAATATGCAATGTCTTTGACTCTTCACAAATAAAATCCAGAGAGGTCAAGAGGAGAGAAATATTTATCTATATGACAAGTGATCTGACGATAACTTGATTCTTGTAGAAGTATTTACCTATGAAGTGCCTAATGCTAAATATTCTTTATTGTTTAATTTCTTTCTTCTTCAGAATCTTTTTACACGGTTTTTCTGCTCCCCATTTATTTCAGTGTTGCTTTTTCTACCTACAGTACAGTTCTAACCTATAAACATGTCCACAAAGACTAGAGTAGCTCCATAGAAACTAAGGTATTTCTTTTCAAACTGACTAATTTTCCCTCATGTAACTGCCCGCTAGAAGATGATCTGGTATAGCTAATGCATTGATTAAGACAGGTTGAATATACAGACAAGAATGTATTTACAAAAACTGATGCTTGCTACTTAGCTTTACAAATTTCTGTACTTAAGTGCTACATTACCTTCTGCAGTTGGAAACTAAAACAGGAAAGCTGTATTTTTCTGTTACAGGTAACATGCTCATCAGGCACACAAGCTTACTGCTTTTGCTACAATACAGAAAGGAAAGTTATAAAGTTCTTAATAATGTTCTAATTTATTCTAGAAGTTAACATAGGACTCATAAGGCTTACTGATGATCAAATTCTTCCCTTCATTTTAAGATAAAAAAATAATTTGTTCTGAAAAACTTTAAAAACTGCTCTCCCTACCCCCCCACCCCAGCAAAGCCCCAAAAGATAAAAATTACTAGTAAAGCATCTGAGACTGACCTGAGTGAAAACACTTGGATCTCTCTCTGAACTCAGACCCAAATTCAAAACGTCACATAAAATAGATTTCAATCAGACACAGGCTAGGCTCACCTTCAGAAATTTTGTATTCCTAAGTAATAGCACTACTATACAAATACTAGTTAAGTGAAGAAATTAATTCTTAATTAATTAGAGTAGGTTCCTGCAAAAAGTTTTGCATCTGGGAGATGTCAGTTCTCCATACCATGCAGTTAACTGTCTATTAAGCAAATACTTTTTGGAATACCTACTTAAAACACTGCAAAATTCTGAGACAAAAAATATTTATGAAAATTTTAAATAGGAAGGAGGGAAATTCTCTTTCATTTACAAAGCCACAGAAGTTTCCAAATCAGTAGTGGTTTACACATTGAAAGCAGAAAATGTAAATTTTTTAGTATGAACATAAATTTCTAACTGTCACTGAGAGACATTACAACATTATTAGTCATTATTAGTGCACTGTGGTAAAGCCCTTTCAGATATAGGCATTTATTATTTTTGCAGTAAAAATTGTTAAAAGTATGCTGTAAAGGAAATCTAGAAAATCATTAGGTCCTATAGTAATTGTGCAGTATAGTTAATTTGGAGGGGCAGAAGGGAGCGTAATGCTGTCTATAGTCACTGTGTATATTAGGTGTAAGCCCGGAATAAAAATTCTTTTCTTTTGTTAATGAAATTACTGTATACCATATGCTTTACGCTACAACAATGTAAATCATGTGGAAATCGCCACTAAGTTCCACATTTAAGCACAGTCTTTTTTCATTAATGTACTCTTTGAACAAAAAATCCCTGTTTACAAACTTCAGTTGTCCTAATTAGCTCTGACAGCAAGCTCATGGTAACTAATATCATTATGGCCTTTGTACTTGATGGTTTACAAATCAATCCCTGAAAACACATTTGGAAAATTGATCTTTAACCCACGCGTCAAAGATTTATGACCCAAAGTGAGGTTCATACCCATACAGCTCTGGTGAGAGCTGAAAATCTGCCTAGACCCTCTAGGGCCTTTTGAGGCACATTCTCTTACTGGGGCACACACAGTAGTTGGAGAAGCAGATATTTTATTTGTGGGTGTGCATTGTACAGTGATCCCACGTGGGAAGCGGGTGTGTGGTGGGATTCGTGTGTATACAATGAAAGAATTCTATACCATTTGGGAAATGAGTAGTCACCAAATCAAAAGAGAATATAGAAAGGAAAGGTGGGGAAAAAATAACAAGCATTTAATCTCATTATCAGAGCAAACAATGGAGCATGTATCTCTGAGACTGCAGAAAGTCAGGCTTCTTTGCACAGAATCATACCAATCTATCTTGCAGAAATGCCTACAAAGCAAAATTGTCCACCAAAATCCAATTTATTTGTAGTAGACCATTGGCTGTAAAAGGGAAGGTGATATTCAGACAACAAAAGGCATCCATTTTTTCTCTTAACATAGAGCTTCAAGGACAGCTTTTAAGAAAAAATACACTCAAATGCTCAGAGCATTTACATCAATTTTCAGGGAATGGATATTCTTTAGGACTAGTGTCCAAAACTTCCTGCCTTTCTAGACATGTCCAGCAGCTCTGGCAGGGTAAAAAACCCTAAAGTATACGTCTCATTTACATGATAGTAATTTTCATTTTTTCTTTACAAACACTCAAGTCATATTTTGTCATTTAGCAGAGAAGTCTTTATCAAGACATGCAAAGGATGAAAGACAAATAAGCTAACTTGCAATATACAGTTCATTGCCTGTAGACCTGCATATAGACAGTTAACACAACTTACATGATTTTTTTTTTACTTTAATGCCAAACATCATTACTGTAAAGCCAACTTTGCTGCTTTTTAACATCAGTTGTATGAAGAATTGTATTAAAACGGTTCATGAAATAGTATCTAAGCTTCCAGTGTTTAATAGGAGATCGATAAACCCACAACCTTTAAAACACTGTGTTTTTCTTTTTTTAATCAGTAGTTTTATTTATAAACACACTGTAGGCAAGTTTGAAGCTTGCCAAAGTGAACTTTCAACCAGTGAAAATATTAGAAGGAAAAGAAAAGGATCATCATTTTCAAATTTTTAAGGTAAAAGCATAGCAGCTTTAAAAAAATGAAAATGTGTATCACAGATCTTAGACTTCACATTTGTCACACAGCTGAAGCAGCGTGTTAACATTCGCTAGTCTCCATTGCCATAGCAACACATGCTTGTCAGATCAGGGCTGAGTTGATGCAGGCACTTCCCTGCAGAAACAATCTGCCAACCCTTAAATATGCACCGCTAGAATTCAGTAGGATTTTAAGCTAATTTCTTTTATAAAGGTAATATTGTTACATAACACAAGGTATACATCTCAAGATAACCTATCTGATCTGAATCTGTGCAACTTGCTCTTTACTAAACCAAACTTCTGAGGCATTTCATGCAGCTAGACACAGATGATGCAGACTACAAGTTTTTCATAAAGGAAATTGTAAATGAAAATAATCAGCTTTTGATACCTATTTAGCATTTCTATAATAATTTACAAACACTGGATATCCTCCTGTTCCTTTTGGAGGCAACAGAGACCCCTCTCCCCTGTTGTTCATCAGACACTAAAGTTTGTTCAGTTTTGACCCACAGTCAGTCACAAGACACTCAAGCAGTGTTATCATCATACACAGCTGCATTAAGTGAGGGAGGGATGCAGAGTTAGAGTGATTTGTGCAAGTTTACATAAAACGTTGGCATAAGAAATACTGTTTTGCAGCTTTGGATCAGTTATTACTACGTTTTTATAACTACATATGCTACCATTTATATTTTCATCATTACTTGATTAAAAGGAAAAAAAGCCATAAAAAAAAAATATCTCTGTTAATGCTGCACACTTTACCTGGTTGTGGGAATTCATCACACAGACTACTAAGCCAGGTTTCCACTGCAATATGCTCTGGCTTAGAACCTTGGTATATTTTTAATCAATCAAGTGTTGCTACAGTCAAAAATGTATGCGTATTGAAATGTTAATGTTCCTAGAAACTGAAGACTGGAAAACGCTGAAGTGTACCTGCAAGTTATACTCAATAGTGCATTACTCATGCTTTTTGATTTTACTTTTTTCTACCAAAGTTGGATGGACAGTGCAGGGCAAATAAAGAGATTTCTATGGAAATATTGCCTCACACATAGAACTATATCTTGAAGAATTCCTAGAATCAACTTACATACACTTGTTTATTTTGTATTGGTAGAGCAGATTATTCAAAGGACTGGGTAATTTATTTCTAATAATTTATGTAATAAAAAAATATACCCATGTTTCATGCATTAAGAAAGAGAGTTCAGACTTCTTTGATAGATTAAAAAAAGCATCTCCTGTAGCATTTTTTTCTGAGCCACTAATACACACTTGTTAAGAGACACTGATACTCTAAGACATATTGCATAGAGAATTGCAAACAGCAGATAACTTAGTAACTCACAGTGTCTGGTAGGTTCTTTTAATTTTCCATTAAGGAGCACAACTTGCTTTATATGTATTTTAATCATTATTATAAGGCTTATAATGTGCTTGGACCTAGAATGACTTTTAAAAATTGCCAATGTTTATTCATATCATATGGTTTACAGAGTCTCCTAAGTATTCGTTGTTAAATCAAAAAAGATTCTAGTAAGATGAGAGTAATTCCCCACATCCACTGTTTTCTGTATCACACTTCAGTAAAATCTGCCAGCCATATCTTTTTTCTTTTAAATAAGGCATTAGACAGAAGCAGAATTAAAACTAACCATGCTTTTTAATCTAAATTAACTTTTTAAAAATCTAGGCTAATATTTAGAACAATAGCTCCTCGAAAATTTTAATTTGTGACCCAACTGCAATAACTAAAAATCTGTTGGATTTATGAATCAAAAAGTAAGTTCATTGTATTCCTTCAATTTGGAAATAAGCTATTAAAGAAGGAGTCTCATATCATAGTTGACAACTACGTATTTTTACAAATATTGATGTATTACCTTGAAAAGGTTTTGCAACACACCAATCAGCTCCTCTTCCTTCATTCACATTTCTGATACATTCCATCTCATGTTTTCTCTTTCTTTACCAATGACTAAGAAAAAAGAAGTTTATATATACAGTTAAAAAAGAGCACCACCACCACATAATTATCACAGAATGGTTTGGGTTGGAAGGAACCTTAACGATCATTTCGTTCTAACCTGCCTGCCATAGGCAGGGACACCTCCCACTAGACCAGGTTGCTCAAAGACCCATCCAAGCTAGTCTTGAACCCTTCCCAGGGATGGGGCAGCCACAGCTTCTCTGGGCAACCTGGGCCAGTGTCTCACCACTCCCAGAGTAAAGAATTTCTTCCTAATATCTAACCTAAATCTCCCCTCTTTCAGCTTAAAACTGTTACCCCTCATTCTACCGCTCCACTCCCTGATAAAGAGTCCCTCCCCATCTTTCCTGTAGGCCCCCTTTAGGTACTGGAAGGGGCTATCAGGTCTCCCCGGAGCTTTCTCTTCTCCAGGCTGAACAACAACTCTCTCAGCCTGTTTTCATAGGAGAGGTGCTCCAGCCCTCTGATCATCTTTTGTGGTCCTTCCCTGGACTCACTCCATGTCTTTCCTATGCTGAGGACTCCAAAGCTGAACATAGTATTCCAGGTGTTTCACCGGAGCGCAGTAGAGGTGCAGAATCACCTTCCTCCACCTGCTGGCCATGCTTCTTTTGATGCAGCCCAGGATATGGTTGGTTTTCTGGGCTGTGAGGGCACATCGATGGCTCATGTTGAGCTTCTCATCAACCAACACCCACAAGTCCTTCTCCTCAGAGCTGCTCTCAATCCGTTCTCCACCCAGCCTGTATTTGTGCTTGGGATTGCCCCGACCCACGTGCAGGACCTTGCACTTGGGCTTGTTGAACTTCATGAGGTTCGCACAGGCCCATCTTTCAAGTTTGTTCAGGTCCCTCTGGACCCTTCCTTCCAGTGTGTCGACCACACCACACAGCTTGGTGTCATCGGCAAACTTGCTGAAGGTGCACTCAATTCCACTGTCCATGTCATCGACAAAGATGTTAAAAAGTGCTGGTCCCAATACTGACCCCTGAGGAACATCACTCATCACTGGTCTCCACTTGGACATTGCACTGTTGACTGCAACACTTTGAGTGCAACCATCCAGCCAATTCCTTATCCACCAAGAGGTTCATCTGTGAAATCCATGCCTCTCCAATTTAGAGACAAGGATGTCATGCGGGACAGTGTCAAATGCTTTGCACAAGTCCAGGTAGATGACGTGAATTGCTCTTCCTTTATCCACCAGTGCTGTAACATTGTTGTAGAAGGCCACCAAATTTGTCAGGCATGATTTGCCCTTAGTGAAGGGCCTGTCATGGATCACCTTATTTTCTATGTGCCTTAGCGTGGTTTCCAGGAGGATCTGCTCCATGATCTTGCCGGGCACAGAGATGAAACTGACTGGCCAATTCTTTTGCATCAAGTAATAATTCTTTCTAGACAAAGGTAATTCATTAAAAAGTTATTATCTCCCTACCTTCAAAGAAAAGCACTTAATTACAGAGTAACATTACATCAGCAGCACTAAAACATGGTGTTTGGATACAGTCTAAAATTGCATTTCAGGAAATATGTGAGAATAGCATAAAAGCAGGAAAGTGACAGGAAATACTCATCTACATTTCCCCAGCAATGAAGCTACATCACATACATCCAAACTATCTGCAGCAGCTATTTATGAAATTTGAGGTTTATAAGTCTCTGTCAACAGAGGTTCCAGTTCTTTTAAGAGTCTGTTATACTGTTTAGTTACAAAGAAAGAAGCTTTACACACAAGTCATACCATAACTGCTACAAAAGTACAGAGAAGTTGTCTTCTCTTCAGCAGATATATAAAAATAATCTATCACTATTGTCTTGTACATACCAAAAGAACATTAGCACATCATCTAAAGCTTAAAGCAAAGGACAATTGTCTCCTATTCTTGCCAGTTTTCTTTATGACAGTGCAGTTCCTTAAATGATACTGATGATGGGGAAAAAGAATAAGTCAGGGAGCCACTTAATCTGCTAAATATGTATTAGCATGACTGCTGTCAACTGTAACACTCAGCACTGATTAGATGCAGAAAGCCTTAAGCCTTAATAAATCTATATATACTGTGAATTTGTAATTTTACCCTATCCTTCTACAAGTGTAATACACAGTATACTGCAAAGTACCATAGGAAGTATGGAACATCTAAAGCATCCAAAACGGTTATGTAAGATCGCCTAAAGGCACATTTACAATTAGTTAATTACTCCAGTAAATTCACCTGTGAGAAAATAATGCACTCTTTTTGCTGCAGCTGCTGAAAAACAACTGTCTGGTTTGCATGGTGAAACTGAGACCTAGTAGACACAAGCTGTTCCTGGGCAGCTGCAATACTTACATGAAAACAGTCAGCACCTGTTTGAAAGAGCTGGAAAAAGAAGATGTGGAACTACAGCTGCACTGTATTTGAGTGAATTCAAGTATGAGATGGCTGCAGCATACCACATTTCCTACTACTGCATACTACCATTACATTTCCCACTAATACATGAAGAAAGAGAGCGGGTATAAAATTTATTTTTGTCCTCTAAGCTTACTGTGTACTTTATTTTATTACTTTATCACTTGTCAGTTTTGCACCCTAGTATTTGGACCAGGAATTGTTAAACACACTTTGTATTCTCAGGAACACCAAAACCTCTCATGAGAATTATAGCTGCATAACCCAGTCACTGTAATTACCTTTTAAGATACCCTATTTAAGTGTCTCAGCTACGTAAAATGACAACGGTTTCTACACCTACCATACAGGGAACCCTGATTAGATTATTTAGAAAAAAGCCCAGTTATAATGTTTACAAGGCATGACCACAGAACAGTGTAGCTCTCCCTTAATGCAATCCAATACGTAGAAGTGTACAACGCTGAAACTGGGTTATCACAACATTTGTAACTCAAGATGTAACACATATAAACAAGTTAAATTTAAATCTTTAAAACAGACATAATCTCAGGTTTGCAATACATAACATAATTCCACAGAATATTTCTTCTCTTCAAAAATATGTTTTGAAACATTTCAAAATATACAGCTAATTATGAAATTAATCCATAGATTTAGGTCTTCCAGCCTTGGGGTCTGTGTATTTCTTCATGAAGTTATAGTACACATTTATTTCTGGATGCGAAAAGATCCAAACCACGTGTCCTAGGCCCCAAAAGATACATACAACATCCAAATACCCACACAATATGTGTGCGTGTGTTTATTCAGAAAAAAAAAGAAAAGTATGTGCACACACGAATGTAAATTTAATTTGCTATACTTAGGCAGCTAGGCACTGTGATAGCAATGTTGCTATGGGAACAGATTCTCAACAAAAGTAGAAGATCACTAAGCAATGACACATGACAGGCAGCACATTTTTGGATGGTTTTTGTACATGTTATGTCAGGGTGGATAGCAAACATGCCAAAGCGTAAGGCTAACTTAAAGTCCTATATGCTCTGACCTATACTGAGGTTCCACTGATAATTTTGCATTAGACTTATTTTTTTAAGGATTCTACAAAGCACTATTTGCTTCCAGGTGCAGCCTTCCACGTGTGTAAGAACTCTTTTCCCTCATCTGTATATTCTTTACCTTCCATTTGTATTTTCCTATCTTGTTGTCAGGTCCTCCCCTTTTTTTTTGTTTTCCCCTAAATGTTTCCACAATGCTCATTTGCTCATTCATTCTTCCTGTCCATTGTATACCTCTTTCTTTCTTTCTTTCTTTCTCTTTCTCTCTTTCCTACTGTGTAAATTTTTTTTTCAGGACTTTTCAACCCTCTTTTGTGTATTTTGCAGTCTACTTTCTCTCATAGTGTTACCCCCCAACAAAACACACAGCCACTATCCACACTCCCTCCAACAGGGAAGCCTACATACATACAGAGCCACAGTAATAATACTGGAGTGGTATTTTTTCCATTCAACAAAACTGAATGTGCATTTCTTCTTCCAATTTCCTCAAAAGGCAACATAAGAGATGGAGTCACTTCTCTCAAGAAAAGAGGCCTCTGGGAATCCTCAAGCAAAATCCACCTAGAAGAGTTAATTCTGCTCTCTCCGGTTTAGTTTCAGATCCTTCCTGCAGCATGGCTGGCAGAGGGGAGGTGACTGTCCAGGAGACCAGATGATTTCAGTCAGTACTTTAACAATAATAGCAGATGGCGTGTAGAATTATATGGAAATAATTTGAGGTGATCTACAGAGAAAGTTAAACTAAGTATTCAAAGATGATAACCTATTCCAAGTTTGGTTTGAGATATATTTATATCACTTGTAAGCTAGTTCTGTCAGTTCAATCTGCATGTGAAGTGAAAAGCAATGTAAAAATTTGCCCTGGATATTATCCCAAACCCTTAAACATGCATTTACTGAAGAATGTAGACGTGGCTTTAGCATTCTTAGAATCAAGTTACAAAACTATAGGCAACACTCTATATTATTTTTGTAAATAGACATCATTGCTGCTTTTTGTTCTAGGCAGTAAATGAACTACAGCAAAATGAGGTACATTTTCACATGCTCTTTCAAAATCCCTCAATATATCCATTTTGCAGTTCATTTTTCCCCTACTTTGTATAGTAGCAGATACGATGTTTTCTGTAAACTGATATGATACAACCTTTCCATCCTAGTATAGTGTTTCAGAAGCTTACATCCCCCAAAGCTTTGAACCTAAAAGGTATGCAGGCAGCCAGCAGGTTAAGAATAGCTAAAGACAGCGTCCAGTGTAGTAGTATTCCAGAAATGTTTTGTCGATTCCTTCTTTTTACGTGTCCATGAAAATTTTATTCAAGATTTTTGCAGGCCTTGACATAAAAAATGATATTTCATGTCTTAATAAGACCTAATATGCATTGAAGAACTCTAGAAACTAGTAACTTGCATGAATAGCATCCTGTCCTTAGGTATAGAAGCCACATTGTACTCTACTTGACATTTCAAACTGTTAGTCAGACATCGGCAGTGTCAAGAAAACATTAGCTGAAGTGGAAGGTAATATATTCAGCTCAGCTCTGCTTTTCCAGTTTTCTGATTTCTTCTTGTTCCATGATTATTTCTCTGCATCAACATTTGCAGGAATTTGTAAGTCAAATATAGAATTTTTAAACCGCCAGCAGCTCAAGTTCCATCTGGGATCTGAACAGTCAAGCTGAGCTCCTTCTGCTACACACAATACTTACACCACCACTACCAATAAATATTGTGAAATTAGAATTCTGCAGACAGATTTTCTAATGATCTACAGGCAGAACAGAACAATTTGGTCTTTCACACTCTTATTATTACTCTAATTATAATTCCCATAAAAACTAATTTTGTAAGGTAACATTTTTAAGTCTCAGTGAATCAGAATTTTAGTCAGATAACCCTAAATTCACATGCATACTTAATAAATATTGAAAAACTGTGAGTATGAGTGGCATGTCTATATGAATATTCGCTGAACAGGTATATAACACCAATTTGGTTGAGTGATAGTGAATTGTATGATTCACTTTCTGGCTTTGCTTTAAGAATCAATAATAGCTTTTTATATGACAGTAAAATTCACTTTTCTATGACTTACACTCAGTTCTCAGCGTCTGTCTGGGCTGGTGTGCTGTACAAGTGAAACACTACCTTCCTCTTAAAGGAAGAGGCATATTCATTTTATTGTAAGGAGGTAAAGTTTATGACTTCCCATGAGGTTGGTCAGGACTACCTTTACCCTATAATTATGAAAGACCTAAACTGGATCAATAAAACTTGATGTCCACAGATTCACATCCAGCTGTGGACAAAGGTCTACTAATGGGTATAGCAGTTTACAGAACCCCGGAAGACTCAACTCAAGGTTTTACAAAATTTAACATGCAACAAGAGTGGTGTTATAATTGGCTTATACAGATACAAATGATTTCTGAATTACTCTGTTTCCACCTAATGTGTTCCAATTAATTAAAAAGGCAAGATATGCAGTTTTCTACTGTATTTCAACTGACATTAACTTTCAAATAGAAGTATATTGCATTATTTAAAGAGATACCATTTAATTTTTTCCATATATATTCTATTACTTCAACTTCTGCTAACTTGTAAATACAGTGATAAGTAAGATAGTAAGATTACTCACTATAAAAGCCATCCATTCTTTGACTAGATTCAAGAGAAAGTTATATTTGTCTGACAAGTACTTTAAATAGTTCCCATTTCAGATTAGATCGCTGCCAGACCACAAAACAAGCTGCTTCTACACTGCTTTGCCTGAAACTGTTAAAAAATGAGGCTAACTTAGAAAATTGACACAATATAGACAATAAAGGTCGGAAATGCAAAGAGCTTGGATATAGTGAGTTTATTCATTTATCCCTCTTGTTTTGATCAAAAAGAATCCTTACGTGAGTTATTGTGTGAGCAGGGGAAAAAAAGTACCAGGTATTAATAAAATCAACTTTGTAAAAGGACTTAAACACCAAAATAACTTCTAAGTATGTTCTAAGATGCCAACAACAGCCTGACATACCCAACTACCTATCAAAATAGGGAATTTCCATTCCTGTAATGAATTCAGATTCTTCTGCTAAAATTAATTTTGTTTTGTTGTTTTGAAGATCAGGCTTACTAAGCAATAAAACATTCCTTTTAAAACATCAAGGTTCTGCTTCATTTTCTTAAAACAGCAAGTTTTGAAAACTTTTTAATGAATGCATTTTAACAGTATTATTTCAGAAGCTCACATGAATTAAGAAGTTTTCCACCTAAAATTCTAGTTTAACATTACTTACACACTGGCATTGCCCTTAGGACAAAAATGTTGGCTTTTAGAAGGAAGGTTTGGTTCTTTTCAAAGCATTTTAAGATTGATGTTAAGTGGGGAGGTATCACGAGTTCTTTTCCAGGTTTAATCAGAATCTTAAGACTACTGCAGAACATCACTATGGGGCTGTATTTCAATCCATCTCTCTTGAATATATCAACGTGTAATCTCTTCAACCCATTACCCTTGTTTGTTAGAATTGAAATTCATACGTAATTTGTAATGGATGCTCACCAAATTACAATTTTTTTAGTTAAATCCATGATGTGGATTTGTGACAAAATCTGTAAGTTATGGCTATTTACTGAACACTTTGAGGATATATAGCACAGCATCGAATGAAAAAGACACTTCATGGCTCTGATTCAGCAAGCAAATCAATGTGTTGTTTAAAACCTTTACTGAAATAGGACTTGGGAAATATTTTTTTAACTTTAATTTTGCTGAAATCTCAACTGGGGGACAGAATCATGTCCTCCAGTTTTTGTTGCCTTATTCAGAGAATTAACTCATCTGCACAATTTGCTCCTGAGTTTTGAACGTTTAATCCCAAATATTGGGATAATATTTTTTAGCATAATATTTTTGTATTTCAACTAAGGAAAGGAAAGAAGATCGCTCACTCTGGCACTGCTAGCCTTAGTTTTTCAAATTTTTTAATCCCCCCCCTCCTCCAATTACAGAAGCCTTTTTTTTCCTCAGAAAAACACACTTTTTAAGCAACATTCTACTTGAACGCATGGAATCCCACCTCTGTCTGTATGATAGAAGGAGAGTAAGTCAATGTTGTCATATCCAGCTTATTTCCACTGCATTACAAAATGTATTCTATGAGTATTCCTTACAAAATCTCTGGGGTTATTAAATTTTTTCCCTACCCAGCTACATGCATTTAGAAGCCCTTAGAAAACTGTTTCTCTCTGTAATTTAACTTCTTAATTTAACAACATCTTAATTTAACAACATCAAGCGTGCATTCTTACAAAGGACACTGCAGCTACCCACATTACCTGAGGCATAAAACAAACTCCATGGTTGTAGCTGGGAAGACAGTTTTTGAATAGATATGTATCCACAGGCAACAAAGCTTATTGAACAGAGTACTAGATGGCAAATACTAAAATAAACAGTCAGTAAAACCAGAAGTAAACATTTTCTCTTCACTCTACTGTATATACACAGTATATTCCTGAACACCTAACGTTTCAGAAAATCCACTAACTCTCAAAGTGTACCGTTGATGAAGGATTTTGCAGTATTTCGCTCCTTTTGGGGAATTTAACACTAGATGGCGTATCACACCATGAAATGTGTAATGAAGTGTAAGCAAACATTGCTTGCACTACATCAGACTAGTCATTTAAAAAGCTCCTTAAATCAATAGTGTAACACTCCATATCAGCTCCTTCTCTTATTTTTATAAGGTATGATTCATTTTTCACGGGTGGCTGAAGGATATAGAGGTGATATAACAGTATTAAATATAGAATCATGCTAGGTCAACTTCTGAAAGAGGCCCTTGAAGAATAAATTGCATGCTGTATTAATAGGTAGATGTTTCTCTTCAATTTACTACTAAATTATTACTATCAAGTTTTATTATAAATTAAACATCTATTACAGTAGCTGATGCTAAAATATAGTTCAATATCCACAGGAGAGTCATAAGTGTTAAGGTATGCTTTTCTTTCACAACTTTTTGCAAAATAATACCACAATGTTTTAGTTTGACTACTAATGCATCCCTGTATAAAAAAATTATTTTAATTCACAATTTATAGCATCAAATGAAATTACTAAGTTTGGAACTCAGAACTGATAGTAACACAGTATTTTTTCGTATTGAAAATTAGTAAGATGATAAAATTGAGCTATAGTTCTCCAGACCTCATTTTTTCATCACTAATGTTGGATCACTTACAGACAAAATAAACCACAAAGCTCAGAAGCTAAGCAAGCATTATTTTCAACTGATGCCTCAATCAATTAACATGATATAAATGCTCATACACATACTACAGCTAAAGGCATGTAAACAAAAAGAATGATCAACTAAGTAAAATATTATATATATCATAAACATATCAATTTTTCCACACAAACTAAGTTTTTCACTTTATTGAACGGAAAACATATCCGAAAGTATTTGTATTTAATGAACCTGTAATAAACAAATTTTTCCTTGCTTCTTACAGAAATACAATTATTTCTAAAGATACTCTTTCTTATTTAAGAGGGATTTTATTACACTGGAGCTATTTACATCATGTCTTACATGTCTTGGTCTTAATTTTATAATTCTATATGATTTTTTTTCTCTAAAATACAGCCGCTGGTAGAATTCCTATATATTTTTGTGTAAGATATTCAGTTATCAAAGCAAGAATTTACACAAAAATAAAAATAAGCCTTCACCCTATCACACAGCCTTCATTTACTAGTTTCCCCATAGTCCTTGGCAGCACAGTTGGATTTCATGAATATGGCAAAAAATTACTATAAAGATAACACTAAAGTCTGGTTTAAGGATATGTTAACAATTGTTTTTGCTTTTGGGTCAGTCATCTTTAATTGTTTTCAAGCTTGTCTTGTTCTCCAACAAGACTACTGTGCTGAACCATGCAGATAAGAAAGAGACACAAGGGTACCACTGAACTAGCATTATATAGAACTGAAACACTGGTCCAACAAACATGAGATCGATATCCTTTGAAAGCTCAGAACTCAAGGACTACAAACCCACCAACATCTACCTCGAACACTGAGATATTTTACTGTCTTTCGTTCTTCACATAGTTCACACTTCCGTACACTGTACTTCCAAATCTGCAGTGCAGGACACATATTAAAACATTTATCTGCATTAAAAATGTTATGATCAGACATATCAATTAAATGCACCAGACATGGATCATAATAAACAGACAGTGATTCCTCCCACTAAGTTATGAAGTGATGGATACGTCACAGCTGTGCACTGCAAGCATAATTTTTAACAGTAACCTCTCCTAATCACAATGGATCCTACGGTGAAAGCTTTACTGTTCAAGGTTTAGAGCTTTCTAGGCAACCAGTATATTTTATTCACAAGGCAACTACTAAGTGTGTTTTTAGATCTGTAAATAAATACCTGTGATTCACTTATGTATTACATTTGTGATACATGGTTGCACAAAAAACTTCAAATTAGACCTGTGTTTCATATGCCTTGTAACAGCTTGAAAACATTTAAGTAGGAATCTAGCAGGCAGAGTATTTTTAAGCTACGCTGACGCATGAATCCTGTAATAAAATGCAAAATAATCTTTCAGTAAGAATTGGCGTGCTCTTTTTTTAAACTTTACCCCTAAGAACAAAAAAAAGAGACCCTCTCCTTTCAAAATGGGAGATCAAGCAAGATCTTGTAGGGAAAGAATTCAGTCAGTGGAAAACAATGTGTATAGTTGCCTTCATATAAAGGCATGGAAATGAGAATTAGGACATAGAACAAAACGTAATTTTTTCTGGAAAAGAAAAATAATTTTAGAACTCAATTTAATCTAAACTGAGACCAAAACCAAAAATGTTTTAAATGACAATGTAATTGCAAGACAGAGAAGCTATATGGTTGTCATGGCTGCCTTCAAATGCCTTGATATGCTTTCCTTTCTTTAATCTTAACTCTGAATTTATCTCCGTTACTGCCATATCAGCTGTTTTTCTTCAGAAGTCTATTCCAATTCTTAATCTATTAAACTGGTAAGGCCAGACAACCTTGGGATAATAAAAGTCACTGTTCAGCATTTCAATTCAACATTTTATATGTTAAAAACAAGACTGGAAAAGAGTACTTTAACATCTAGTTCCTTTGCTATGCAAAAATAACTGTGGTTAAAGAGTTACAGCCTTATTGATTTTCTTAGTATGATTTTTCTTCTCTCTGGGTAGATACCCAGCCTAGAATAAGACTCTCTAGCTGTACATGATTTTCTCCACTAACATAGGAAAAAAAGCCAATGTTGTTCTAAGTACAGGTAGGCAACCAACATACTAACCATAGCTATTTTGGCAGCAACAGCACTTTACAAAGATGTGGGCTCCACACAGAGAAAGTGGTTAAAACTGTATCTCTCAAGGAGGTCAAACTGTCAAAAATAGCTTTCCCTCAAACACAGTAATCAGGCTTGTATTTACACGTTGAAATTACAGGCAGTTTTGCACTGCAAACAACTTTGTGGCAAACCAAAAATACAGGCTTTTTTTCCCTTCCCAATACACACATGCTGATTTATGTTGTCCTTTTGGTAGAAGGAAGCTTCCTCTGTCTTTAAAATAAAACGATCCCTTAGTGAAATGTGTTGGGACTCTGAAATGACAAACTAGTAGCTGGGATAATGTCATCTAAAGATAACCTCTCTCCTGTCATACTGCGTGGCTATAACTAGCATAATCCCTTGAATTCCATTATTTTTAAAGAAAGATGCTGGCTTGTACTACCCGCCAATGGGGTTCAGTTTCCAACAAAATTACACTCTTATTCAGACAGTTTAGTGTATGCCATTTTGCCTGGTAACCTAAGAGGCAAAATGGAAGTTGGAAGAGTGGTCAGCTTCTTCATAAGTAACTGATCCTAACAGATTATTAATGAAAAAGCCATGTTCACTGTTGTGTTGTCACAGCGTTATGGTGCTTTTAAAATATTTTGTGCAAAAATTATGTTTTAATTGTAGCATTATGTCCTTGGATTGATTATAAGAAATCAAATACAAGTAAGTATTAGGGAGATCTATCTCCAATCCCAGTCAGCATCCAGATACATATGGCTATATAAACTGACAATTATCAATCAGTTTGGGAAAACTTCATTTTACTTGTGTTATCCTAATTAGTGATCATGTTAAATTTATAAGCAGGAAATTTAAAGATGCAAAAAGATTAAGAGATAACAACATAGCCCTGGACTAATGACATACTCCTGTACAATAAGGATAGCAGTCTAGGCGTTGAGGACAATCACCACTAACTATTCTAAGGCCACAGTAGCACAACCATATGTGCAAACTTTAAATAGCAAAGAACAAAGAACATGAAACCCAATGACCAGATTAAAAAACGATTCTTTCAAAAATCACTGAAACTGTGTGCTTTGTACATTACCATTTCAAGCCCAGATTTTCAGTCTTCTGTTAGCAATCAAAGTATACAATTACAGGGAGAGATGTTTCAAAGAAGTCAGCAGTTTCCATTTAGGACAGAGAAGGAAGTAGGTAAGTTTCCTAAAATTCTGATCAACCAGCAAGTTCCAATCAGTTTATGTCTTTTTAAAAATATCACTGTTTAATTTCAGGGTCTAAATATGAATTAAGCTTTTGTGAAATATGCTCCTTAATGCAGTGTGGAGCATACCCACTTGAAAAACATTTTCCTTTAAAACATATTTGTACAAAAGTAGAACCACTCCAAGCAAGTTGTCATCTAGTCTCTTACTGCAACCACAGTATTGCAATGACTGTACTGCAGCAGAAACCAGGACAACTACATTATTTGCAGCAACAAAAGCCCTATAGATTTGCCAACATAAAAGTAGAGATTTGTAGCATGCCAATTACATGCGCTCATTAGCTTTGCATCCTTAATAAATACTAAATAGCTAAAGATCTGGTGGATTTACCCTGCCAATACTGATTTTTGTCTTTCATTGTAAAGGGTGTATTTCTTTTTAACATTCCAAGTGTATAAATCAGCAAAAAGCAAAAGCTGGAATGTTGATCACAGTGCAAAGCTGATTAATGAGGAAATAAGAGAAGACAATATACATGCTTAGGAATCTGTTCACACTAGCAGATAGAATAGTTTTCAATTAAAAAACCCCAAACACCCAAAACTGATGCTTACACATCATCCATTCTTTGAACAGCAAGTTCAAACAAATCTTCATTTCAAAATGCTATGGAACCAAAAAGCAGATATTAGGTGAATATATTTTCAGCAGGTATATGCATGATCATCAGATGAACAATCAGTATTTGGATAAATAGTATAAATTCTTTACCTTTTAGAGGAAAACAATCTGTCCCCTACACAGTTATTATATATATATATAGTTATACTACGTATACTGCAAACAAATTTATCTAAAAATGATTGAACTTGTCAGAGAATAAAAATGAGTCAGATATGGGCCTGTACCCCCAACGTGAAGTACAATCTGAAATTTCCCAAAATGAGTTCCTGAAAAGCCTTTTGCTCTATCACATTCTAGGGATGCTGAGGCCCCAAAGATTTTGCCTGGATCAACATCTCAAACTCACAGTATTAGTTCAAGCTTCTTACTAATCCTATGCTGAATAATGCAGTTTTAATTTGAACAGATCTCCTCTACCCTATCTAAATTTATCTTACTCTTCTGAGGAAGTAAAGCTAAGAGCAGAAGACTACTATCGCTCAAGAGTAGTTCATGCAGCTATGAAATTACCGAGTACTTTCTTTTAGCGTGTTTCAATTTAACTTTACAAACGGTGTTCTCCATTTTTTGCACTCATTACAGACTACATATTTAAAACACATTATACTCTCCCACTAAAGAATTATTTGTTCTCATTCCTTTTCCTAAAATAAATTCCAGTTAAAGTACATTGTTATTATGGATGTCTAGGAAAGTAGAACACATAGATCTAGAACTTTTAAGTGCTCTTTCCCTAATAAAGTTACTCACATTAAGTTAAAAACTTTCACTTAGGAATTTGCAGAATGACAGTGCTATAGCAACATTAAAGAATTGAGTCCAATTTTTGCAAAGCTTCATTGTCCAGACTTTTTGCAGTATGACAAGTTAGTAGTTCAGTTCTGGGACCCAGTGCTGCTTAACACAATCAAGAATGAGAGATTAAAAGAACTATGCAAGACAAGGGCAAGACAGAGTACTGGACGCTGCAGATGCTCGCACACTTAATACTGGCCTAGAAACAAACTAGAAATCAAAGGTAAAGCATTTAAGACTACAGTGTGCAGACTACCAATATGTTTTTTCAAAAAAATGTCAGTGAACTCCCTCAGTGTAGAACAAGATGCAATGGCAGCCATTCTTTGAGATGTCATAAATTTACGGACCTGTACCTACCAAACTAAGAATTCCAGTGAAAATCACCAGACTAAGTCAGATTGGACTCCAGTTTATTGCAAATTGAATTTATTACCAGCAGTAGAGATTTGGGACTTTTATTCCGCACAGTAAAAATTTTCCAGTAACTCTCTTGAAAGGTTTAAATAAAGAGGAACCATTTGTTCAAGAAAAATGATATCTCTATGAGTGCCATAAATGCCCAGTGTCATCTTATCCACAGCAAAATGCAAATTAATACATTTAAATATCTAATATCAGAAAGAGACTCTACTTAGACATATGTCAACTACACCAGGCTTAACTGAATACCATATGCCATGAAGACATGACTTGCATTCATATGTAAGTAGTGTGACATTTTGGTTTTATATCAAGTATTTTGAAGGATGTTGAAGAAATGGTGGAGCAAGAGTAAAAATCAGATTATTAATTAGATTAGCCTTTTGCATTCTCATTACTTAAATTTAAAAATATTTTCCTCTTTTATAGGTCTGTATAATGTAAGAATAATTCTTGTAAAGAATAGAAGGCAAGATTACGGATAAACAAAGGCATCAGGAAGATTTAGAAACAGATTCCATTTAATAAAATCCTACCAGATCAAAGCCACCCTAGATTTCATTTGAAATTCGTATGTTTAAAACCACAGAATGGAAACTTCCAGCTATATTGAAAGTCATGCTATCCAATGGCTACTGGGACTCAAAGGAGGGTGTAAATCTCTGCTTTTCCATGTACCTTTTAGAAGCTGGTGCAGCTGTCTTGCATATAGCCTTTCCCTCCTATACTTTTGGAAACTGGAACCACAGTCTTGCACTTTATTTACTGAACTTTCTCTATACTTGCTTCATCACTGAAGGCCACCATTATAGACTCTCTCTCTCTGCATAGTTCTGTGGCAAAAGGCAGAACTATTTATGAATCTTTGTAGCAGCAGAGGTTAAACAGGGATACTAATAGGAATTCAAGGCGTATGTTAACATTCAGGACCTTGAGCAGAATTCTTTAAGCAAACAGGATCGAACTGCAAATATTACGTATGTTAGTCCTAGGTGATCATATCCAGCAGAACAATATGAGTGGTGATACATTCACCTTACTTATATTTTTTCATTTTAATTTCCAAATGGACACCTAGTTTGAAAAGGATCCTGTTCCCTGATCCTCTCTATGATCTTTCAAAACTAGAAGACTTCCTTGAGGTGTTTTCATGAAAAGAAGTGTAGTTTAATTTTTTCACTGATGTTTGTTTTTGAAGGATCAGTGAGTAAATGATGACACATCTATCAATGTGGGGAAAAACCCCTGGAATATCTATTAATAATGGTATGGTAGCTGTGATGATGTAGGGATTAAGAAAGAATGATTTTATAGTCTAAAAATTGAATGAACAAAAAGATGCTCAGCAAATAGAAAACTGTCACTAAAATATAAAGTCAACCTGGTACATGCTAACTAAAGTGCTAACTAAAATCAGACATATTTAGCTATTAATTTTGCCTTGGTAAAACACAGTGATCACCTATCTCTACTGTAGCTCTTCTTCAGTTTACTGCTTATTGCAACACACTGTTCATTAAAGTAAAGTAACTAATGTCTCTACAATAATATTTTACTGATGCATGGCTGTGTGGGAACAGAATCTACTGGTTAAGCATCATTATGATCCTTCAGATTTTTATGGTAGGAAAATATCTGGCTTAAAAAGCAATGTGTACTCACGAATGTTTGCAGCTTAACTATTTAATCTCATATATTCTTCTAAGGATATTAGCTGGACTGTGATTTGCTGAATTCTAAATTTAATTGGAATTTGGAAGGTTTATATAGTACTTGCATGCCAATTGTGACCTTAACTCTTCATTCACAAAATTCTCCTTTTAGCCCCACATGCCTTTTTTAGGCAGTCAACTCAAGAAGTTAAACACCAAAGTAATTGGGAAATACTACACAGTCTGACTAGGATATACCAGCTTTCGTAATTACAAAAAAACAGGGAAGTACAAATGAACATTTCTACACATTTTCTACAAACAAGCAAGCTAAAAAAAGTGAAATAACTATGTAAGTACAAAAACATAATCCTGGAATTGCAATTCCAAGAACAGCATAAGCAACCTACATTCCCTTTTTCTCCATTGCACACAAATTCTCTTGCTGATCTTCCATGGTATTTGCATCTAGAGATGAACCGTCACAGGAGTACAGAACATACATACATAAGAATCATCAAAATGAGGATGAGGAATGTACAGTTAGAGTAACCAGACCTCCATTTTTCAGATCATGCTTGATGCCACCAAGTTAGAAACTGAAGTGTCATTATATGCCTTAAACAGAGTTCTTTATTCCATTTGTGCTTCAGAAGAGGAACTGTGTTAGGTGGATTTAATGTGTTGCTCTTTTTTATATGAACAAAAGCAGTCTTCTTCATTATTCCTGTTCTATTTAAGTAGTTTCGTTTCTGTCTCTGATGACAGTCACATAATCTCCTAATTTACATGTGATGTATGATCTGGCTCATAAACTACAAGATTTATTTTGATATAAATGACTATATATTTAACGTGTAAATCTAGATGCTAGAAATATTCAGCATTTTTATTTAACATTTCTGAGAAGCTCAGTGGAATCCCCTTAGAAACGGACATAATATTACTTGAATATTTCAGACTTGGAACAAAACACTTGCTTATCATTTAAAATTAAATTATTTGCAGTTTTTAAAGAATGTCTGTGTTTATTACTATAACTGCAGGTACAGAAAAGACCTATTTCTAAGTTTGTGATGCATAATATAAAAAAATTTTAAAACTCCATACACTTAAAAAAATACAGTTAAATCAGCAGTCTAAGCCTGGGCTTAGAAAGGGATGTTAAGATATAGTATGATGTCATATTTTATGCTCTGCTGCAGTGAAACGAATTTTTAAAATGAGCTGGAGGTTAAAAACTTCCCTAAAACACATGGTTATAGACACCACTGGAATTACAAGCAAAGATAATCTTTAACCTTAATTAAAAACCAAAATCCTACAAATTCAAGATAATAATTAATTCCTACATCTAAAGAAAGAATACCAAGTGATTGAACAGGATATTTTAGCACAGAGTTAGAATTAAATTCTTTTTTATCTGATTGTCTCTGCTATGTGCAATGAAAGACCAACACCATGGATTACTGTCATGCTCCTGAAGCTTTAGGTAACTTGAAAAGATATTCCACAATCCTTTACTCATAGCAGAGATGATCCTAGCTGCAGAGTTGCTCATAGAAGCACTCTATGTATTTAGAACACAATGAGGAAAGCGGTTTTGGGCAAGACACGTATGTAGGGAGAGGGAAGGTTGTAAATTATTAAATGCTTCAAGAATTATGCCTGCTACTAAATGACTGCACAGTTAAACATGCTATATCTTTTGTAAAGGGAGGTGATTTTGAAACAAAGCAATATTCAAGCAGAAAGCTGAAATCAGTCTAAAGAACTCAGGAACTCTACTCTCTTGATAGGTCTCTACTATAATATTCTACTTCATAAGTATTAATAAAGATAGATCCTCCAAGTCCTAGCTAGGATTGTTTAATATTTTGCCACAGCTTTCCTGCTACTAATAAACCAACTAACTAGATTAACACTAGCTTGTATAGTCTTAAAAGTGCTGCAGTGTAATAAACATATCCACGAAGTAATCAGAGTTTTGATACCTCAACGCGCTTCTGAAGACAAAAGCTCAGAATGCAAAACTGTTTTTTCATGTGATACTTTAAGTCAGACCAGATGGCAAAACAATATAAAAATTTTGACTTGCTGAAGCCTTCACTTTATTTTCTCTCTTACTCTTGATTTTTTGTAAAGCTTCCACTTAAAGATTATTTGTAATAAGCAGAAAAAGAAGAATCTACAGCACTAAATTGGGTATGTCTCTATATAACAGAATACTTAAAAGTCGAAATCAACATTCCAACTTGAATGTATGCGGTGTATCTTTTTGTTACTGGTAAAGCACATCTTACCTTTATTTTTGTCAATTATGTGCATCATCTTAAACATTGCTGTCTCTGTGAATTGCTGCTCCTTGTAAAACTGCAAAAAATAAAAAAAGAAATGGTCACATTCTATTTTCTTAAGGTCATAATATAAATTGTCACTCCTGTTACTATAGAAACAGAGTGGATTTCATCATTCTAATGCATGCAGTGATAATTGTTTTTATTTCAGTCTATGGATAGATAGTTAATGGTGCCAGCTGCAGTTAGCACAGATACAGACTACTGTCATCTAATCACAAAGCTGCTGTCTCCTGTTCTGTCACTGTGAGCTTTCCTAACCATCAGCAATTCATAGGGAAACATTCAGGCAGAAAGAAGAACTGCTCACAGGCCTTCATTCTGTGGCTGAAACAGAATTCCCTGCAGGAATTATGTTTTCATATGAAAAACAAATAAATAAGGCACAGCACCGAGTGCTGCTTCAGATTGTCCACTCAAGTCACTGCAGAAAAACTGGTTTCTATGTGGCAGCTTATAAAATTTCGATAGTATTGAGAAAAGGTTCAGTTGACTTCCTATCCATAATGCAAGCTTTCTCCAGAAAGTACAGCTAGGTATCAAGCTTACAATTAACATAGGTCTCTATGCAACTGCATATTTTAACCTTGATATTATAAACAGATCAACAGGTTTTATGTAAATGTAAATACTGCAGTTCTGTGAGATCACAGCTATTACACGTATGCTCAAATTTATGCTCGTTTAGAATACACAAGTGGATAGTAACATAAAACAAAATAATAACTGAAAGCAACATGGGCTAAAAAGACTACTATCCAAAGTGCAGGGTCATCCAATCCCTACCCAAAATTAGGTTGCATCAGTTTTAAAATTGATGTACTCTAAAATAAGCAGTTAATGGCCCCACAGAACATTATGACAGGTAGGGATCATTGGTGGTTTTGGATGCCATCTTTCCTAACCCCCCCACACACAGACACACAGGCTAACACTGACAGTTTTCTTTCGTGTATTATATCAAACAAGCTTCATCTCAATTTAGGAAGTGTACCACACTTTTAGTTCCTCTGGATATTGATTTCACAGAACCACAAAGTGGTTGAGGTTGGAAGGGACGTCTGGAGGTCATCTTGTCCAACCCTCCTGCTCAAGCAGGGTCACCCAGAGCAGGGCATATCCAGACCTCTTTAGTTATCTGGCCAACCTATTCTAGCACTCAGTCACCCGCAGAGTAAAAAAAGGCTTTCCTTATGTTCAGACAGAACCTTCTGTGTTTCAGTTTGCACCCACTGCCTCCTGTCCTGTCAATGGGCACCACTGAAAAAAGCCCAGTTCCACCTTCTTTACACCCTCCCTTCAGAGATCTATGCATATTGATGAGGTCCCCCCGGAGCCTTCTCTCTTCTAGGCTAAACAGTCCCAGCTCTCTCTGCCTTCCCTCCCAGGAGAGATGCTCCAGTCCTTTACACTGGACTCTCTCCAGTAGCTCCATCTCCCTCCTGTAGTGGGCAGCGCAGATCTGGACACAGTACTCCGGTGTGGCCTCACCAGTGCTGAATAGAGGGGAAGGATCACCTCTCTTGGCCTGCTGGCAACACCCCTCCTGATGTAGCCCAGGATACCATTAGCCCTCTTTGCCACAAGGGCACATTACTAACTCATCGTTAACTTGCCATCCATCAATACTCTCAGAATCTTTTTCGTAAAGCTGCTTTCCAGCCAGTCAGCCCCCAGTATGGACTGGTGCCTAGGGTTGTTCGTCCCCCTACATTGCCCTTTGCTGAAATGTGTGAAGTTCCTGTCCACTCTGTTTCTCCACCCTGTTGAGGTCATTCGGTGTGGCAGCACAACCCCCTGGTGTATCAGACACACCTCCCAGTTTGGTACCACCAGGGAACTTGCTAAGGGCCTTTGACATAGTCTCCCATTGTATCCTTAGAGCCAAAATGGTGAGAGATGGACTGGTAAAGTAGACTATGAGGAGAGCAGAAAATTGGCTGGACTATTGGGCTTAAAAGGTTGTGATCAGCAGTACAAAGTCCAACTGGTGGCCAGTTACTAGTGGTGTCCTTCAGAGGCAAATACGAGGGCCAATACTGTTCAAAGTCTTTATTAGTGATCTAGATAACAGGACAGAATGCAATTTGGACAATATAAAATCAAGGGGAATGGCTGATAGGCTGGAGGTTTCAGAGACACCTCAACAGGCTGAAGAAATGGGCTTTCAAGAACCTCGTGAAGTTCAACAAACGCAAATACAACAGTACAGATTGGACTGAAAGCAGCTTTGCAGTAAAGATCTCAGAGGACAGTAACCTGAACATGAGTCAGTAGTGTGTTCTTGCAGTGAAGAGTGACAATTGCACACTATGCAAAAGCATAGCCAGCAGGTTGAGGAAAGTGATTACTTCCCGCTGTTCGCCAGTTCTGAGACCCCTGCTGCAGCACTGTGTCCTATTTTTGGCAACTCAGTATTGAAAGACATGACAGCCTGGAGGAAGCTCAGTGCAGACCATCAGGATGATCAGGGGGCTGAAGCACATGACATACAAGGAGAAGCTGAGAGTACAGGATTTGTCCAGCTTTAAGAAGAGAAGGCTCAGGGGAGAGTTCAACTACCCAGTGACAAGGTACAGAGAAAATGGAGCCAGATTCTTCTTGGAGGACAAGGGGCAACAGACCCAGCTTGGAACATGAAGAGTTTCAGCCAGATCAAAATACACTTTTTTTCAGCACAAAGGTGGTAACAGTAGAACAGGATAATTTTTTTTTACTGAGAAGGTGACCAAGTACTGGAACAGGTGGCCCAGAAAAGTTGTGGAATCTCCATTTGTGGAGATAATCAGAAGTCTTCTGA
Source organism: Burhinus oedicnemus (assembly GCA_008921705.1). Classification (NCBI taxonomy): domain Eukaryota; kingdom Metazoa; phylum Chordata; class Aves; order Charadriiformes; family Burhinidae; genus Burhinus; species Burhinus oedicnemus. Next base: position 682,604 of record VFFE01007810.1, read on the forward strand.
TCTAAGTGACCCTGCTTGAACAGTGGGTTGGACAAGATGACCTCCAGTAGTCCCTTCCAATCTAAACCATCCTATGATTCTCTGACAGTTTGTACACCTTTGGTTTGACATCTCTACCACAATTTCAGATTGTTCCAGTAAGTATTTGCCAGAATAAATCCAACCTGAGAAAACTTTCTATGTTTAACTTTTCTAACAGAGGACTCTTGAAAACCGTCTCACCTAAGACACTGAAGTTTTGCCCAAACAAGGTCTAAGCATCACGTGAAACAACATCAAAACAAGATCTACTGTAATCTGTGCTCTCTGACAGTATAAAAGAATGTTGTTTTTCATAATAACTTTCTGTTAATTCTTTAAACTGGCTCTTTTCAGGATTAAAGAACAGGAAATCACATGTGAATGGATATTACACAGGTGTTGGCATTGTACTAATTTACTTTTACTTCAGATGTGTTCTACAATTTGCTGAGCTGAGCAACATGGAAGGAGTGCTCTCTCTTAGCGTACAGTTAATAAGGAATAACTATTGTACCTCTTACTCACATTAAAAGTATTGTTATCGCTTTTACTAAGATTTGGCTTGAACCATGAAAGATTTATTCCCAATCAGTTATTCTCAGTTCATGTTAATTTGGTTATAATTAATGGAAGTTATGGGAAATATTATCTCCTTGTAAGAGATGCAGCTGATGTGTAGTTTAACTATTAATGAGCTTATTCTTGATAAGGACAACTGCAATGCTTAATGTAGATTAGCCAGGCAGACAGTTGTTTTTCTTAAATTAAGGTGCTTCAAAATCAATAGGTTTACAGGTCAACTATAAAGCACTATTTTCTGTACTTAGTCTTCTTTGTTTAACACCATGAAGTACATAAATTGCACACAGGATCGTATTTCCCTCTGACATATGTCTGTGCAATTTGGTTCATTTCAGAACCAAATCTCTCAGAAACCAGTACTACTATATGAAAAGCAATTGCCTTTTCTTGTCAATTTGCCCAATTTAGAACTGACAAAAATGCTGTAATGAATTAGATAGAGCAGTGTATCATAAAACTAGACATTTATGCAAAGTACTATGAAAACTGAATTATGACTAGAATTATACTTGGAAACCTCTGTTTAGAGGTCCCATCTGTGAACACAGCAAATTATAACAGACAAAATGTTGATGGTGGTATAATTTGTGAATACCAATAATGACATTAGCTGTTGCTGGACAGATAATACAGTCACCGAGCCACATAACTCCTGTACTGTTCTTTCATGAATCTTTCTCCTCAGATCCTAAGAATTGTAATGTACAGATTCTTAGTCATGAGGTTTATGCAGCATATCCCTGCGTGTCTCTGACTACTGATGTTTTCCCAGTTCCTCTGGGATTCCTCACTCTATTATTTGTACACATGTACATACGTACCCTACTTACTTTCTATTTAGGTCACATCAGCTATGCACACACAGCAGCACCGAACAGGTCACCATATGTCCAAAAATTCCACATTTTGTTATGCATGTACATTCTGAAATGTATTTGATTTACTATGATAAGCATATACATTTGTTCAGAAATACAGTAATTACAATAATAATTTTAACAATATATCAGCAACAGTAAGAACAGTCTTTTGGGGAAATGTTAGGCTTATTGCATATGTACTCCATAGTACATATACATGTACAACTTCCTAGTAAATCTCAGGCAAATGATAGCCCTATATTTTCTGAACATTTTTTGGCAGCCAGCCAGACTGGAAAGATTCTGCTGCAGCCCTGTAAGCTATATTTGGTAATAACTCATTTCCCAGCAAGTATATATAAATCTATGTGAGAGGAAAAACAAGGTTCTAATTCTCACTCGTTTGAAAAGAACCCAGTGGAAAGAAAACCAACAGTGTACTCGGCAAATGTGGCTTGCTGCATAAAATTGGAAATGCCTGTGACTATGATTCCTGTTCTTCAGGCCCTGGCACATTTGCTCACAACCCAGCTCATTTGCTCAGGCCAGGCATTGAGCTGTGACTTGGAACAGAAACAAAGTACGATCAATGAAGTCGTGGGGTTTTTTTTCTTTTTTTTTTTTTTTCCCCACAAGTGTCTGCTTTGAGCAAGTATGGCTAAAATAAGTAGACCATAATAGGAAGAGAGTAATTTAGGCATATTTCAGCAGTCAACTTGACTCCCATAGTACTCTCTTATGGGTAGATGTTAAATACTTCACCTTCTTTAATAATTCTAAAGCATATCACAATATACTGTTTTCTAAACTGAACTTAATCAGAACGCACTGTGTGGCAGAGACATATGAAAACAGTGTAAGAACAGATAACACAGTGATAAAAAGCACAGCAGTACGACAGAATTTGGACAGCAATAGGCCATTAAAAGTGGCATTCTTCTCACATTCCAAATATCAAGTAGTGAGATCAGTACTTTATGCAATCTATGCAATTACCTATGTAACAATCTATGCAATTACAGGGATTTTTTTTATGAACTATAAAATCATACAATGCTGAATGAACTCAAAGATAAGCCATCTGGAAAAAATTCACTGCAAAATTCTTCTACAGCTCATTTTTAAACTACTTACATGGGGTTACATTTCTTCTTAATTTCAGAGAAAGTATATGAGAGAACCTTTGTCTTTGATAGCATTAATTAAATATGCAACTTCAGAGAGATTATGCTGACATAAGCTGTTGGTTCTCTCCTGCTACGTGGAATGTGCCTGAAAGGTGGGGAGAACTCTGTTACACTCTACTATCTTTTATTCTCATACCAGCACAGAGTAGTGATTTAACGTCCTGACTGGAAAAGAAAAAAACAATTAAAAAATCATGATTATTCAGTCAAACAATTATTCACCAAGTTTATGGTATTTACACATAGGTTATGTAATGAATAGTGACTACTTGAATTCTATCTTGAACCTTCTTGGGATTCCAGAGTAAGCCTTCACAGAACAATGCAAACAATAATAGAAAAGACTCAGTTCTTTGCAAAATCCAGACTGATTTTGCATTCATAAGAAAATCAGCTTGCTTTCTTACAGATGTCTTTTGTAGGTAGCTGTTAATTTTCCTGATAGCTTTTGTGCTTTCATTGTATTTCACTATACTTGGTATGGTGAGGAACACAACAAACAGAAACAGCCTCACGTGTATCAAATTCACCTGGCCATCCAGGAAAACTGCTAGCCTTTTATTTAGGACCTGCTACAACAGTACTGCTCCTGCCCTTATATCTCTGACACCTTCTTTCAAGCTGTTATCTTTCTTCACTCATCCTCCTATCACTGTTAGCAATAGATAAACTTTGGTTACCACAATATTTATGCTTTATCACTAAGTATGCAAGAGCAACCAGGAGCAATTGCCTGTGACTTCAGTTAGAGTTACTGCATCAATCTGCCAATAACTGGAAACCCATCCAGAAAATTGCACTTACATGAACAGTGTGATTGATTTTTACCAGCCCATGGCATAAATAAAAATGTAACATTTTGCAAATATATCTATGGATTTTTAGGGGGGGGAAGTATGAAGAACATGGAGTTAACCATTTATTTCACTAAGCACAACAATGCACAGAATTACCAGGCTGTTTTAAGCTTATATTGTTTAAATTCATCCAGTTCTTCAAAGAAGTACCCTTTGTATTTTATCTACAATGGCTTCCTAAAACAACAGCAATCTATCTATTTTCCTCATTTCAAGCCTTTCTTCTACTAATTTTAGTCATTAATATGTTTAGTGAATAAACATTAAAAACTATTATACATAGTAAAATATAACAAGGAGTCTTACAGACATTCAAGTAGAAAGATAAAAGCAGAGTATTTGGATCTGTTTCCGTTAAGATGGCAAAAGTATAAGACAGCAAGTATACCTGTTTATACAATCAGTCTACACTTCAAAATGGAAATGGACATTTTTCCACACCATAAATGTAATTGTACCAAAATGATATTTTACATCTCTAAACTCATCACGGCAAGGTCAAACATGATTTTCTATTTGTTCACAGCTGCCTCGATTATGTCAGTAGAATTCTGAAAATACTGACTAAGTCTTCTATATGGTATGAAAAATAAAACTTGGGAATCACTAAAGGCAGAAAAGGCAGAATCTGTTGAACACTGAGTACACATTTGTTGCAGGAGATAGAGAATTTCAGGCTCAAGTAAATTTTTTTTTAAATTTTTTTACAATTAAACTTTTACTATAAGTGTTCACAAAGAACTTAATCAGGATTACAGTGTTCCTGTATCAGTCACTTTTGTACAGTTCCTATCCCAAATTTCTGTCCCTTGTGCATCATAAAGCTCAGTAAGACATGTTGCCACTAGTATAGACAACATGGAGAAGTCTTACCAGATAATGAAATGAAGATGCCTGATGTACTGAATCTGAGATGTATCAGCTTAACTGAGCACACAACATTACCTGCAACAATCCTCATGAAGAATGCAGAGAGAAAACTTTTGGTCACAGAATTAGTGAATGGTTGAGGACAGAAGGGACCTCTGGAGGTCATCTTGTCCAATCCTCCTGCTCAAGCAGGATCACCTGCAGCTAGTTGCGCAGGACTGTGTCCAGAGACCTTTTGAGCACCTCCATGGATGGAGACTCCACCTCTGGCCAACTTGTTTCAGTGCTCAGTCATCCGCACAGTTAAGGGAAAAAAAAAAAAGGAAAAAAAAAAAAGTGTTTCCTTATGTTCAGACAGAACCTCCTGTGTTTCAGTTTGCACCCACTGCCTCCTGTCCTGTCAATGGGCACCACTGAAAAAAGCCCAGTTCCACTTTCTTTACACCCACCCTTCACAGATTTATGCATATTAACGAGGTCCTCCTGGAGCCTTCTCTCTTCTAGGCTAAACAGTCCCAGCTCTGTCTGTCTTTCCTCACAGAAGACATGCTCTGGTCCCCTAACCTTGTTCATGGTTGTTTGTTGGATGCTCTCCAGTAGCTTAATCTCCCTCCTGTAGTGGGCAGCCCAGAACTGGACACACTATGCCAGGCATGGCCTCACCAGTTCTGAGTATAGGCACTTAGTAATCATTAATTTCTCAACACACAGTCTGATGAAAGATAAATAGTCTATACATCCTTCACTCATTTCTATTCAATAAGTAATTTCTAGGGCTCACAGTAGACTTAATAGAACTTTTTAGACACGAATATGGAATACTTCCAAGCCACTCTCCCTTAGGATATACATACAGCTATTAGAGAAGGGTTTGAAAGACAGGATATTATTTATTAACAATATTTTAATGCAGGCTGCCTTGTTCAGCAAAGCAAATTTGGTCTGGGAAGAAAGCTTTCCCCATCAGCTCTTAAAATGATTCAGGTAATAGTCTGTCTGATCAAAAGACTAGCCAATTTCCTCCTGACCACATCCTTCTCTGCTCTGACAGTGAATGCAATGAAATACAAGCCTGCAGGCACGTGCTGGAGTAAAAATATTTTTAGATTTTTAATCCCCTGGCTGGACACAGCCATATTAAATATAGATTACCTTTTATGACTAGAGATAAAACTGAATGAAAGAAGGAAAAGTGTCACTGAGTAAGAAAGAAGTGTGGCAATGAAGGTATGTCATGTACTGTAGATAATACAGTATAGAGAAAGCTAATGTGTATGTTCATCATATGAAACAGAACAATGAAGATAGTATTTCTGGTGTACATAATTTAATATTAATAATTTATAAACATATTCTTACTCTAATTCCATGACTGAACCATCCTTGAATTTATAGGACCTTGTTTGTAAAAGTTCTCTATACAAAATGAGATTCAAGCCCTGCAATCTCCATTTATATAGCTATGTCTTGGGATACAGAGAACATATAACAATTTTCCATTTAAAAAAAATCTTAAAAACTCAGTGATATTTGTACTAAATATGCAAAACTTCAGTTCCCTTGGTTAGCTTTGCAAAATGAAACAGTACTATTTTGATGAAGGATACAGCATATTATTATAAATAGTATGACAAGCTGATCTTTCAATTAGGTTTTCACTATACTGTACAAGTTAGTCCTCCTGTTATTATTTTAAATACGTTTATTTGGCTTTGCATTGAGGCTTCAGGATACCTTCCTTTGTTACGGATAAAATTTATATTTTCTAGAAGTGCATTTGTCTTTAATATGGAACTACAGATCAAGCAAACAATTCAGTCTTCACTGTTAAGTAGTTGGTTAGTCATATGTCTTGAGTTAAGTGAGATGAAACTGTTCAGCGGTAGTGAATAAGTGATTGCTGGGAGGGACTATTGTGAAAATTGTTTGACTACACACTGAACAGTTTAGCAGTAGACAGAGAGAAAAAAAATTAAATCCTATGTTTTAAAAGATTACCTCCAATTTATCCCATTTCTTCTAAGATTCATATAGCCAAACATTTCTGCCTGGAGCAGACTGCGTATAGGATGGACTGAGGAAAATGAAGATGTTCCAAACTACGGCTCACAACACTAATGTTACTTTCAACAGAAGTAGCAAGCCTTTCCTGTGAAAACGCTTCTTTGACTAGTCCAGAATCCAAATTTACTGAGCTAATCTGGAAGTTTCCTTTCATTTATAAACTTAAATCCTTTTTTGGTATATCTTAATGACATATATTAAAATCCAAGGGCAGGAAAAAAAAAAATTACATCAACTCCCTGCCCTTTGTGCACTTTTTTCTGATCTGGTATACATAAATCAGTCACCTGTTACAGGAAAAAAAAAAAGGGAACTACCACTTTTACTTCCAACACAGCAGTAATAACAAGGTGCCTAACTAGACAGCCAGTGGGATGGTAAAAGTACTGGGTTTCGTTTTTCTTTTTTAAAAAGCACTCTTTGATTTTTTTCCAAAAGAATCTTATTTTGTGGTTTTTTACAGAAATAGCTCTTTTCCCAAAATGGCATGTCAGACATCTGAAACACAGATCAACCAGGATACTGGAAAAGTTCTTAGCGGACGCAGCTCTGGCTCGAGTTTTCTACAGAATAAACAGTATCACTTAGCAGTGACTGAATTCAAGGGCTCTGCTCCAAAAATAATGCAGAACTCCAGCTTTGCCTATTGCATAGAAGCAAAAAACATTCAAGTTCAACATCTTTCTGCTGATGAAAAAGGGCTATTTGGGTTGAAACTCCATATTAAAGTGTAACGTTGATTTTTTTAAAGTAAGAATCATTAAACAGTACTGAAGCATCTATTATTGAAGTCACTAGCACCACAGTGTTTAAACCACTTTTAATTGATAGTTCTATTTCTGGATACTTCTTTTTCCCTATTTGAAATTTTGAAATTGTTCACAGCTGAAAGAGGAAACTGAAGCCAGCCTTTAAATCATTGTCTATGTAGATGAGAGATGGCTAAATTTTGAAGATCTAAGGAGTCAAGAAAAGCACAGTAAGCGTATAAAGCCCATTTGATTACAGAGGGTCAGAATAGCCTGTATTTGATCAAGTGTTATACGTTCTCTTAAAAAGAAAAAAAAAATCTTTAAACTTGTGGAAACTTTCAATACATTACAGTATATAAGATATAGAGCATAATCCTTCACCTCTTATATTGAGTTGCCTTTGCAGAATTCCTCTCTCAAAATGTCTTCTATTAAGACTTCATATTAGCTAAAATAGCACGTTGGAAGAATCCTCCTTGTTTCATCACTCTTCCTAAGAGTGGTCTCAGTATAGTAAAATTATTTGTTTCCAATGGTCCCTGCCCAACTCTGAGTTCCTGATTTATTTTCCAAATATTGTTATTTTATCCCTTCTCCTGTTGTTAGATCATCTTCCACCAGTGCCTTTCTGAAGGGAGGTTCATTTGAAAACCTTACCAGTCATGAGACATAATCGCGTTCATATTCAACACTGGTATAAACCAGCTGGAGTCAGCAGACAGGCACTGGCTCATTCCAGAGCCGAATTTGATACTTGTGTTTACATTAATTGTTCCACCATTTGAAAGAAATGTTTATTTAAAGCTGATTGAGGTAAGAGCTGACAACAGTGTGCCATTTATATCATCAGTGCCTTTGCCACTCCATCTCAGCAGGTTTTACTTTGAAGAAGCAAAAATAGCTTCATCAGACATAGAAAGAAAATCTTAAAGCTCTGGTTAATCAGCAGCAGTCTGTGAAGAAACCAGCAAAGTAATGAAATCTCCACTTGTGAATAATTTTACTTGGGAAGCAGTGAGATTCCAGCATAAATTATTTCTGAGCATCCAGCTCAGTTTTCTAGAATGAGTCAATCAAGTCTTGAAGCTAAATTCACAGCTCTTTGTGGCATACTCTTTAAGGTAGGATGCAGAAAGATTAAAAAACCCCCACTTTTTTTAAGGCACTTCCTACACAGGAGATCCATTACTTGTACAATAGAAATCAGTTACTGATATAGGGACTTTTAATAACCTTATGTTCTCAATATTCCAAATACAAGTCATCGACACATTGAAAGGCATATAGACATACTCAGTGTCTAAACACATTTAGACATTCTTTGCCTTTTTTTCCCCCTCTCTTGATCTAGTGAAAACTGCTGTCAGAACCTGCAGCACCAGAGTATTTCTGAGATCACACATCTGCTTTACCCATAACCAGACTGTAAATATGAAAAAAAAAAAAAATTCAAATCTGTTAAAGAAAGAAATCTTAACTAGATTACCGTGGCTATTTATGCTAACAATAAATTTAGTATTATTTAACAAGATGGACAATTAACACAGTGAAGCAATGCTGTATGTTCACCAGTGCACTGTAGGCAAGGAAGTAGTATTCTGTCCGCTCCTCCCTCAAATCTCACAAGAAGGAACCAGTTTCTAAAACCCACGGACTGCAGTAAAGCAAGGTTTTCCAAACTCTCCGTTAACCAAATCCCAAAGAGTTATTCAGAAGCACCTTGGATCAGGAACATTATTTGCCTGGCTAACTTTCCAAGATTGACAGCTACATTAACATCAGCAATCCTATGAAAATTATGGGCAAAAACCACATAAAATCATTCCACTTTTGGCTTGCAAGCCAGGCAACATGTGAATGTTCTAACTTTTGATACATGCATATACATCAGGCACTACAAAAGTACCGAGTTTAAGAGGGGCCTAGGAGATCAGAAATTTTGAATTATGGTAAGAACATGTGAGATGTAATGCTACACTCTGATTATCAGTATTTAGCAGGAGTACTCTACAAGGCTCTCTACTGCATATTTCCCAAATTTAGCACAGGTATACAGTATTTAAAATACATGTTTGTACTTGTGAAGAACACCCAGATTTACTGTATTTTAATGAGTAGAAATTAATTTTACCTAGAAACGATTAAATGTATATTTAATAAAAAACTAAAATGGCTTTGGAATACAATTTTTATTTTATTTTTGTAGTATGTTTTTTCAGTATTTTTGTAAATTCAAAATACTTCTCTTGAAAGTCAACACATTTAAAATGCGTTATAAATGCAAAATATTTACAGATTTATCTGTCTCACTTCACAAACTAAGAACTTTTTAAATGCAAACACATAACTACAAAGCAGCTATTGACAGTTTCGAAAGATGAAGAAGAGACACCTAAGAGTAAGTAGAGACAGTAAGTAGAGTGAGTAGAGAGAAACACAGAAAAAATAGGTGAGGAAGAAAACGTCTGTCTAAAGGCGATATACAGACACCTGATGATTTTGAAAGTATAAGTAGATGCAGATGAAACTGTATAATTTTTAACAGATTTTGACCATGTACAAAAGTAGGGAGGAAAATGTCACAGTTAAATACATGAAATATTATTTTGTCTACAATGCAGGATGGGTACTTGATGCAGGAAAGTGATTTCATTTTTGCAAAGAACTTTAAATATGTATACACATGTCTGATATGAACTATTACCTTTCCACAAAGAAGCCAAATGTGAACTAAGAATGCTTATGGAATTTATATTCCATCAAAACTTCTGAACTTTTGGGGAACATCATCAGCCCTGGAGGCTTCCTGCTGCTGAGCTCCTAGGTGCCATTTCCATTATCACAGGCAAATGAAAACATTCCTGGAGAAAACACAGGCCCCAAGGGAATTACAAAACACAAGCGTCTAAGGTGGTGGGATGCAAACAGCCTGGCAAATGGGGGAAGCCATTTACTGTGTGAGTATATTATGTCAAAACAAAACGTTCATTGGTGCAATCTCACTGAAAAGGAATCGGTATTACACAGTATCTTCCAATGAACCTCTATTAAAAGGCAAAAACATGACCAAAATTTCAATTTTTTTTTGCAGGAATAGGTCTTGTGTTAACTGGTATTCATACAAAGTTTCTAAAGAAGCACTATTTTTAAAATTCAATCTTCTCAGAAGGATTACTAATGAACAGAAGTATATGGCTCAAACTGATGTAATCCTTTGAATTCACCTAAAAAAAAGGGAATACTCAGAGTATTTTCAATGAAACTATTCTTGGAGCTTTTAAGCCAGGTACAAGTCTTGTACCAGACCAGCATTGTTTACCAGCTGACACATGCTACTCAGCATAGTTTCAAAAAAAAAATTAATTTCCTTTCTTCCTGATTGTTGCTGTCTTCAAATGCCATGTACTGAAAATGAAATTAAGGCAGCCACTGAGGAAAATGGCCTATTCTTTAACTACCTTTAGCTACGTAACTCTTTTCACAACAAATACATGACAATTACTTTCAGATCAGAGTGCAAAAAAAAAGTATTTGGTTTAAATCAGCATTTTCCATTCACACAGCATTAAATATTGTCTGTAAGAAAATTTCATGGGCACATATTTTTACATCTTCTGCAAACGATTATTAGCATGTGCACTTCAGTAGCATGTATTCAGTTTGGTGTGAGCCAAAAAAGCTGAGGACAAGAGCACCCAAAGTCTTTATGGAAGTAATATAGGTAGTAACCTGCATGAATAACCCTATGTTTACACAGTTCTTGCATCTCCTCTGAACAATTTTGGGTCTGAATTGGGTCCAGAGCCAAAGAAACCTGAAGTCAACTGGAAAGCCCGGAAGCATGGATTATTTTCTACTGTGTTTTACTCATTGCTGCAGTTATTTCCTTTACAGGAGAATGACAGCTACCTGAAGTTCTAGTCTTCTCTTGACAAAGGTGGTACTTTGAGGTTTTGGGGTTTGGGGGTTTTTTTGTGAGGTGGAAAGGGGTGGTTTGTTTTTGTTGGAGTTTTTGTGTGTTTTATTTTAAATTCAAGGTACAAAGACTTAGAAGTTGTGGAGCCCTTTGGCCAACAATCCTGAAGTTGTGAGCCAACTCTTGAGAGTTCTCTTGCTGTACTCTAATAGCACCATGCCTTCCAACAGCACAAATCACAAATCAGGGACTATCCGCATGGAAGTGAAAGTCCCCTACGTGAATTTATTTTGATCTCTGGAAAATCCAGCAAAAAAATGACCTCACTGTACAATACACTACGAGCATGGTGCATGTGCAAACTTACATGGGAAGTCAAAAAAGGGTTTGAAATGCACATTTAAACTGCCAGAGTTGTGATATTTTATCTTTTCCTCATTTGGAGGCCATTCAGATTTCTGAAAGGTGCCTTCTGCTTCTCATAGTTAGCTTTGCCCTTCTTTCAGGCATGCCAACTTCCTTGTGGGTCTTCTCAAGTAACTTTTTAAAACTGAGAGGTATTCACTGTCATAATCCTTAATGATTTTTTTCATACAGAAGAATGAAATATTTCCTCAAAATTATATATTATTAATCTAACATTTGTAACTATGAGTAGTTCTACTCAAGGCAATGAGACCAGTCATGGAGTAACGTAGTATTTCTCACAATGAAAGAAAACAAAAATCTAAATATAATATACAGAAGTCATTGTGCTGAATCTGTATCTGTTTTGGAATCTAAATTGAAGGTTTAGAAGCAACTTTATTCACAAAGGTTGCAATCTAATACAAAGGCAGACATGCTTTTGCTTCTGCATTCCAAAACTTCATCAGAACTTTCAAATCTTAATAGGCTAGTCATCTGTTTTGAAATTGTGATATTCTACAGCAAAGCTCCATAACACTGGAATGATTACTTTGTTACTTGTTTCCCAGAATTCTAACTAAACATGATTTAGGATTTGAGCAATTTTAGCAAACCTATCCTAAAAAATCCCTGACCCCACCCACCAATTTTCTCTTGTTCTATATCACATGCAATCTTTGGGCAAAGTTCATAAAAGCTCAACTATAAATTTTGAAAAGGAATCTACACCAGTCATACTTCTCATATTGAATTTATCATTCCAACCACTCCTACTTTATGGAAGTATAAGGAAGAGAAAACAGCTAAAGCATTATATAAGATTTACCATAAAACTTCAGGCCTTCACAAGCTGGGGGTAGCAGGGAGGGGAAGGAGGTAGAAAAAAATTTAACCCCAATAATATCTTGTACTATCTCAAGTACCCAGTCACAGAAAATGAGGATCAGGCAAATAGAAAGTAAGAGGAAGAAATAAAAATTACATCCTAGGTTAGAAGTAGGCTGTTATGATTGAGCCAAATGTAGCTCTGAGATCATTCCACCTTAGCTAATCCGAATTTACAGCTTGCTCCAATTTAGGTGACTGAAGTATCTGCAAACACCTTTTTTGTGATTTTATTCCATCACTGCACAGATCTAAAAGAAAACATGTCCTTAAATCCATGAATATAACACATGCTACTCATTCCATTCCTTTGGGTGTACTTGACCACTAGTCACTAGAGCCCAATGCAATTTAAAAGGCATTAAAAGGATAGCAGAAATTCCAGACCAATTAAAGAGCATAAAACTGCTGTGGAAAAATAACCTTCTTGTGACCAGTATTAGCTAGAAAATTTCTCATTATCCTGCTGTATTTCAAGGCAAATGCCTAAACCTTTAAAATCCCTCACAAGTTTTCAGCAGTTGAACACCTGGAATTCTGAGAAAATTTTCTGAAGAGGAAAAAACTATTTCTTTTTTTAGTAAGAAAACTATCACTTATTTAAGCTGTAACTTGTACAGTCCCTAGAACCTGTAGCATTTTTGCAAAGTGGGATTTTTATCTGAAGAGGGACTCACTGTACTTTATCTTCAGACTACAATTGCATGGTTTCTGTTAAAGTACTTGTGATAGGGGAGTTGGTCAGTTTCTGTGGTAAGGAATAGTTCACCCTAGAGATCAGTAATAATACCAAAAATAATTTTAATATATATAATGCCAACCACTAGAAAAGCACCCTGACAAAGGAACGTAAGCTGTTCCTTGCTCATCAGGACCATGTTTTCAGCTAGGTAAGAAAGGAATTGAGGCTAGAAAGGTTTAAGTTTTCTAAAAATGTTGTCCTTAGAACAACAAGTATTAGAAAATGCTTTCCTTAATATGAGTTCTCATTTCATACTGGAAAACCATATAATTTCATATTCATATCAATTAAGGGACTTCCCACTGCATAACAATCTCTGCATCTCAAACAATTCATCTCCTCAACACTTACCAAATTACTCTAATCCTCATATGCTTTACAACGGTTTAAAACAAAGACCTTTGTAAAATTGTATGTGCAATGCCTCTAGAATTGGCAACATTTACTCTAGTCTCTCATGTACTCTGAGTGATTTTTACTAACTTGTGGTGGTGGGTAAATAATCTGTATTTCTTCCATCCTTTACTGCAAGAAAAGAATAATGTGCACAATCCTTTGCTGTGGCCTATGCTCTCAGATACTTTATTCAGAGTTAGAGATGGTTTAAATTCCTTAAGATATGGTAGAATCTATTTCAGCAAATTAATGAGTTAATGTTACAAAATCTCCTTCATTTGCATTTTTTTCAGTACCTGCACAAAGAACAATGTCATCTCCCTGCTGTTGGCTTAGGTGTGCCACAGAGAATAAAAGAACCATAAAACACATAGGTTGGCTGTGTATCATCTAGGTAGAGACAAAACATGCAAATACCGAACACTAGATGAGCTGTAGGAAAAAGGAATTTCTGAGAGTGCCTCCTCACCTTCTAGTTACTGACACAAATCTGGACACTGATCACAAAAAACTGAAGGAGCCATATTTTTTCCAGGGAATGTTAGAACATTACATCCCAGACAACCTTTCTGTATTGCTTCTGGAAGACAGACAGAAGGCAGGCATTTTGATCTTATAAAAATAAATAGATAAATAAATAAATAGATAGCTTTGCACAAAGAGACTTGTCCTATGTTCTACTAAGACTACCTTCATTATCTTATACTGGTGAAGCAGCGTCAGCAGGGGAAGACTTGAGTTTTGATAATGGATCTTTTTGTTGTTACAAAAGGAGATCATAGGATCTCAAACACACTCACATTTGTGTCTTCACACAAATTTCAAACAATTTCAACTAAAAAGGAAATAATTAATTCACCTGGGACCAAATCTGAAATTATCACATCAAAGAAAATAATCTGAAAGTTAAAAGTACATTAAACAGTTGTATTTTCTGGAAAGATAACTGGAATGACTATCAACAAATAAGCACCTTCTTGAGTCTTACTACTGTGAAAGACACCAATTGGAAGTTCACCAATTAATGAATACTGGTGGAAAGACAGAACACACAGTACATAAATCTGAGAAGCATGATAGTTCTGCAACATTAGAACAAGAGTCATATTTTAAGACTTCTTCTGCTTGTCTTAATATTGATAGTCTTCTCCTGTAACTGTTTCTAAAACACATAAACCTCGAAGTTGACCGAGTATTAACTGAAAGCTTAATGGTATAAAACAGAGTGCAGTATCTTCATTTCTCATCACTCCTTGAAGGATGACGATTCTTCTCTCCTCTTGCTTCAGAAGCTGGAAGCTCTCTGTTCATTTGTTATGATTTCCCAGGAGATCAAGGGAAACAGAAATTACACTGTCACCACCGCAGCTCTCAATGTTTTCTTCGTAACCACAGCATCTCAGATTTCAGATTTGTTTTTTAATGCTTGCTAGTGACCCACATCAATGCAGTTCAAAGAAAACATAATTATATAAAGTCACTGCAGAGTCCAAATTAAAGATCTCATAATTGATCTGAATGACAGGTCTATCTATAGCAGAAGGCTTGAATTGCAAGTCTTGCTTCTCTTTAAAATTATGGTAGACTCCTCCATGGTCTCACTTTCACTCTTTATTGTTTAAATTAGAAGATCAAAATACACGAATTAGCAAAGATGTTTCAGACCACATTCATCTCTGAAATCACTCCCGTAACTTGATAAATTAAGAGTAAACATTATTGCTTTAAAAAAAAATTAAAATCACAGTAATTCTAGTGTTTTACTGTGAGAAGTGCTAGCTATTATATTATACAGTCAGCAAATTCAGAATTAGAAAAATAAAGCTTAAGCAACAGTAAGAAATGAAGCATTTAAAACACACTTGTTAGCTGCTGGCTGCACAGATGCCACAAACCAAAGTACGACTGGCTTAAACTAGTATACGTATCATGGTCACTAGCCTCTTATTTCCACGGTTTGAGAAAACTTTTAAACTTGTTTCTATGTGACAACACTCAACATAATTGCAAAGGTGCTGACAATTATCATGAGCACAGGAAAGCAGAGCAGTAAAACTACTTTTGCATTCTAAAGTAAAATTTTACAAAGTAGTATAGAAATGTTTTCCTCAGCAGTAGTTAATCACAGGTCAGTTTGTTTCAAGCTAGATTTTGGTGCCTTGAATGCAACACAGCTACTGTAGTTGCTACTCAAACTCCACTTAATTTCAGTATGAAAATGCTTTTAAAAGCTGGAACTACTCAATGTCATAACCAAAGCAGAATTTTGGCCCTTGTACTTTAATCATTACTGGACCACATATCACAAGAAGAAAGATGTCATCATACCACAGCTGTTACCAGAACAGCTAGCAAAATCCTGTGAATGAGCAAGGTTGGCAAACTGTAGCAGCCAGCCCTGTGATACTGTGACAGCAAACAAGAACATAAAAAACTTCTTGCTGAAACAAATACTTGGCATCTCCAAAAGATCTAATGTAAGAAAGAAATCTATTCCAGATGAACAGACCAACTCAGCAAGAAAGTGTAGCTCTACCAAGGTTATCCATGTCACTTGACTGATTTCTGATATCCTCTAGGATTTAAAGAGCATACATCTACATAAACCAATGCAGTATCATACCAAAATGTCTCATCTACCTCAGTTACTTCAAGTTAGGGATGTGCTAGCTGAAGGACAATGCCATGCTAATGCAGCTCAACAGCCGTCAGTATCCAAGCAAGCCAGTTGGAACAGACCTAGCACTTGTACCCAAGGAAAGCACCCACTTATGCCAAGTCGAACAGAACACAAATGCATAATCCCAAAAGTGACATGGAAATGCACCCTCAAAATGAGCTAAATACAGGCTTCTGCATTCCTGCTATCTCTCTTTTGTAAGGGATGTTTATTTCAGCCCCTTCCCTTCCACCAAGCACAGGCATGTACGGTTAACTAATTTGCGAGTGGAAAACTAAATCTTCACCAAACAAGACCAGTTTTCTGAAAAGCACAGTCACAGTATTGCACGTGCATCAGAGTCAGACCAGCAGCAGGTTGGAAAGTTCTGATGACAGATGGCTGGGTTTTGCCTTCAGTTTCCTAGGAAGTATAGCCTGAGTTCTTACTGGTTTGTGCATTTTATATTCCGCTTGTACTTCAGTAAAAGCAAACCCCATATCTATGTAGTGCTCTCCATGGTTTTAAAATGCATTATTGAATCCCACAGATTCTCTGGTAGGATCACTATATCTTTTTAATAGGTCATGTTTAAGTGCATGTGAAAGTATACGTTCTTGATTTGCTAAGTGGACAGATTAGGCAAAGTGTCACTACAAAACTTAAGTAAGCTTTCTCTGGCTAGTGAATGCTTAGAACAGTCTACAAAAATTATTTAACATTAACCTCAAGAAAACTATTACTGCAGTTCATTCAATCAGAATTCTTGCTAGTACAGCTGCTTGTCTACACATACTTACAGGCCAAGAAATCACATACTACTGAGTCATTATAAAACCTCTTCTGGAATGACTCTGATTGACAAAAAGCAAACAAAAGTCAAAACTCAATTCTGGATTGTTTAGGGTCAGGGAAGATTTCATCCTCAGGTCTGTAGCTTTGCTGTTATATTTCAACCCGGTGTCAGATACTATACTATATATACTATACTTTACTATACCATACTACATTTGCCTTCCACTCATAAATTAACCAAGCTTAAAAACTGCAACATTTTTGCGTTCTCACATGTAGACATTTGTGAGCTCTAGTTGGTAGAACTGAAGAAATTAAATTATTCTTGTTATCTTTTGTGCTGTTTTCTCATTTCCATAATACAATCACAGAGATCAGAATTAGGCCAGGTGATGCAAAGAAAGTGATTTCAGTCTCACACAAAAACATATCACTTATGTCTAATACATTTGCATATATATTTCAAACTGAAAAGAGAAAGAGGATGATGTGTAGTAGCTTTCCAAAGACTACTGGACTTGTTCTCTTTCCTTATGCTAACTTGATCTATGCAGAGCAACTTACGTTTTAGCAACTTTTATTTTACATTTCTTAGGACTTAAATACTGTTCAACAGATATTTTATACACAGAGAATTAAGTTATCTACTTGAGCAAAGACTTCAAAATCAGGCCTTTCTGATGACATTTTTACTATACTGAGAAGGAAGCTAGAAAGACAAGAATTGTTGTATCACCTTGATTTATGCCTATGATTAGCTCAGTCTTACCTCTCGTGGTGGCCAATATGAGACACTGATTGCAAAAGAGTAGGAATTTTGAGTCCACTTTGTAGACAAACCAGGGCATTATTGTGTTAGGCTCCAAGTCTTCATTTGCTATATAGGTGAAAGTTGTACAACACATTCTTAAAAAAAAAAATATGCATGTAGTATAAAGCATACTGAAATATATACAAAGGTAAAATTTAGTTCTGTAGTTGAAACCAGAAAAACCTAAAAAACTCATCTCCTACATCAGCTTAGGAGTGGCTGCCTTCCAGGTGGTCCTAAAGTCTACTTCTCAACTATTTACTAATTCTGCTTTGTCATTATTTGGGCTGGACTGGCCACAGAAGCGAACAACAGATGCCCTCCCCCACCTCTCTCTCCAAGGAGAGGAGGAGAGAGCGACAGAGTTCTGTTTTACCTCAAACCAGGACGTGCTTCTAGATACCGGCAGTGATACTTTACAGATCAGAAGATGGACTGGGAGCCTAACGAAGTGAGAAGGTAAAATGGTATATAGTATTTGTGGCAGAAGAGAACACCATGGCAGACTTCATAGGCCCTGCAGAACCCAGTCTGTCAACAAGAATAAACACAGAAAGGTCATGGCTGAAAAGAACTGAGAAAGGCTTCAGAGAAGACTGTTCATAGGAAGTACATGTATTAGAAAAGTCAGCCCTTTCTAAACTAAAAAGTGGAGCTGTACGACCAAGTCTGAATTTCTGTGCATGTTTTTCAGCCTCCTTTAGGCTACAACCATGGTAACTCAACACTAAAAATTTCTCAGACCCAACTTAATAGAAAGATATCTACATTATTGTCTTGGTGAAGTCAACAATAGGAGCTCAAATAATGAACTTTTTTCAAAACTGCTCTAAGTGCTACTTTCTGTGAAAGCCATTGTGCCGTGAAGACTTCAGTCCTCCTTTTCCATGATGCTTGTAGGCTGTTCCCAGTTCCTACACGTGAATTGCCTACAAAAATATGACCTCATTTTAAGACACCACAGCAACTGAATTTATTTCAGTTTTCTACTTTTAGTTATAGTAAGAGCTATACTAGATTTCATGTTACATCGTAACATACTATATTTGGATGTAGCATACTATATTTACCATGTTCTATAACTCAGTTTTTCAACTTGATAAAACAGAGAGAAGAACACGGAATTGGAAAAAATGTACTGTTTTGATATTCCAAGTGAATTCAGAGCGCATACGAGCAAAAGAAGGGTAAAGGAAAACATGACAAAGGTGAACATCTTAATTATTTGTAAAAGACGCTAGTTCTACATAGTAATGTAACCACTTACACTTTTGAAATAAGGTGTTTCTCAAGAATTCTTGTGACAGCCAGGAAGATCCCAGCTGCAGGTCATGCAAAACAGTAAAAGAAAAAAGCAAACAAAACCAGGCATAGCTTGTCCTAGTGAAAGGAGATGGGAACATTTTGCACAGAGATTACATTTTTATTTGATTAAAACTTCAGCAGTGCTCATGGCATTAGACCATTTAATTAATTTACTGGAAGATTAGTTTCAATGCTATGCCTCTTAATAGAAACTTAACTGCAAGTCAGAATTTCTGAAATGAGCAAGGCAACTAGCATATTTCAAATACCAAATTAACTCTTACTTAATGAAGCATATACGTAAATCTAAAAACAATCTCATAAAAATCTATTGAAAGTAGGAACAGTCTGTGTCAGTCAGAGGAAAAAGAAGAGTTACTGTTAAAAGTAAAGCTGACAGAGTAATGTTCTTCCTGTTCTTCTGACATGAAAAAAATACATTGCAGATCCCAATGAAAGCAAGACTTTACAAGTGTTCATAGAAGTATAAGGAGAGGGAACTCTTGTCCCAGGAACACCTGATTTGCAGCCAAGGTATTCACTGACCAATTCAGATGCAAATCCTTGCTAGCTAGCCAGATGCAAACCCTAGCTCCTAACATCCAAGCTACTGGCCATCCAGATAGCATGTTTGCCTCAGTACTTCCTTGTTGATGGGATTTCGTGCATTAACAGATAAATACTCATGAAGCAACAAATACTAGGAGCTGCACCCTGAAAGCAAATAGTTTAGAGATCAGAGCTCAAACGCAAAATGGCAAAGTTCAGGAGAGAGATTATATTTCTCAGTGTGCTGTTGATAGTGGCTCTTTTTATTTTTTGGCTCACAGACAGTAATTTTCAAGAAATAACAAGAATTGTGTTGTGTCCCACCATAGCTTTTGCACACAAGAGGCTATGCAAAATACACTGTTGTCAAGATACACACAGTAAGAAGGAATGAAAAGAAGTACATTTGGCAAAAACTCTCTCTCATTTGCAGGAGAAGTTATGCGTCCACTTCACATTCTCTTTGTTAATAAACACAGATAAAAGGACTTGACAACCATGCAGGGTTCCTTTCCAGGCAGTGGAAGGCATAGGAGAACATACATGAGTCTTAAATTTTCTGTCTCAGAAAATGTACAGAATATCAAGTCTTTGTACTTGCTAGCTCACTCTTAAATACATTCCATACCCAGTTATCTTAAACTAGAGTCAAAGGAAAAAAAAAAACCACGAAACTTTAATGCTGTTCACTATCTATGTCCAAGTGTTTCCAGAAGACTACAGGTGTTTTTCAATGCCTTTTACTTTAGTCTCCTGACCAAAAAATTTAATTTCTTTTGGTCCTGTAATACCAGCCTTGGCAGATGATGCCTAATGACAACATTCTGATGTTAAGAAGACAGAAAAACCCTGTGTTTAATAACAACACAAAGAACAGCTATCTTATTTCAGCTCATGACCTATGATTAGTTCCGCACCTCTCCTATATTAGAGAGTTAGATTAAATGGTAAGTAAATATATGTCTTGGTAAGTTTTAATATCAAGTGACAACTGGATGATGCATAAATAATTCCAACATGTCTTAACCAACTAAGCACATGGTGTACCAGTGCCACAGCATACGACTGTTAGTAATGGCAATTATTATCAAGCATAGTAAAAAATAAAATTAAAAAAAAAAATCCATCTCAGTGGATTCAGAAAATAGGGAAATGGTTTTGATGCCATGTTCAGTTTCCCAGCCAACTTAGGAGAGCCACTGTCACTCTGTTGTATGGTAGCTTACCTCAGAAGAGCACCTTTCATATCAGAAGGAAGACAGAATCAGGTACAAAGAAAATCTTTTGTTAGATGAGGAAATAAATATACAAATCAGAATTAATATCATGTTAAGATAGTTTAGGTTTGAAACGAAAGTCAGATAATACTAAGTTATGATTCCTGTAATTAGAAATTGCATTTCCCCATCTCCGTCCTGAGACTGGATAGCACCTGCTTGTAGGAGTTTCATAGCAAACAGATGAGGCAACTTCTACTCTAAAATCCACCTGCGAATTCCTAAAACATGACAACATCCTGGTTTTTATCTGCTGAACTTTGCTGGGATGCAGAGAAGACTGAAATGTACTGTTTCAGTAAGAGCTGATATGACTTAATCCAGCTTGAGTATTTATCCCACTGTAACCTTTTGTTTAGCTCTTGAGGGCCCAAACTCTTCCTGGGTAAGTACTGTGCATAAGCGTGAAGTGATCATGTAGAGCAAAGTCTGAAGGTGCGTCTGTATTTGTACAAAGGTATGTTTGTAGAACAAAAAGGCTTCATGCTGCCTTCCTTTGCTCCGAACCTATACTTTGTTCAGCCCTAAGGAAGCAACCTGGAAAAAAGTGAATTGCAAGATATGGGAAATAAGTTTTTTATGGTGCAAAGCACACAGCATTAATAAAAGCAGAACTGCCAGGTGGCAAATAAGCTTAATGAGAAAATCATACATATCTTGACAAAAATCTTCTGGACACAATGCACAAAACCAGATAATGAAAACCCCAACAGTCAGTCCACCTCTTTTAGCTAACATTGAGCCTGTTCTCATTAAGAACAAACCTTTAAAACAAACTCTACACTAAAAGTTTTAAAATTCTGTTAGATGAGCTAATGCTTTTTTCAGTGCTCTTTCCCTGTCCTTTATAAAAATCTGCATAAATTAACTTCATACTGTGTTCAACAAATACGCACACAGATGATCAAGAGTATATTTTATTTCTGTGTAAGCTGCAGAATTCCCTTGATTACTCGGGTATTCTAAGAATTTGAAAATGAAAGATATTTTACCCATCTGCCCAAATAGGTGACAGAACCTTTGACACCAATGATCTAGGGAGGTGCATAACATAAATTAGGCAGGCCTGTTCCAATAAACTGACGAATTCCTTTTACAAAACTGCTCAGCCTCAAATGGCATGTAGTAACTAACATAAGAGGTACTTAATACCTCATCAACATAAGGAAAACCAATACTTTGGGTTCCGTGTGTAAAGAAATAGTTAAATACTTACAATCATTCATTCCTTGGCCTTTTTATGCTAGCACTATTAAGAAAGGTGCTAATCTGTATTAAATCTTTGGCAGACTTGTGATGCACTTGATCAACAACCATGTCATTTTACTTATATACTAATATTGTTACACAGCCAGTTTACTGCTTATGGCCATAAGGAGCTACCCAGCTTTTCTAACTTCTACTTCCTCATCTCCTAAAATCTGCTCTGATTTTGAATTTCAGAACTGTTTTTGCAATGGAAAAATACTATGCCTTAGGGCCACTTGAAAATCATCTCCAAAAATACATTACCTAATCTTAGGGCAGGATGGTATATAATCTATTCTATTCATAAACTTGAAACAGAGTAATGAGTTCACAATATGTAAATTAGGTCAGATTCTCAGATGCACTATAGCTTATCTTGGTAAAGAATATTTTTGTTTCTCTTAAATACATTTCTTGCTACTTCTGAGTGACTGCCTCTTTGTACTCGATGAGACAATCGCTACTCACTCTCTCCAAACTAATACAATTTTTTAGACCTTCATCCTACTCCCTCTAGTTGTCTCTTTTCCAAACTAAAGGGTGCTAACCTATCAAGCCTTCGCAGTTTAAGGTGGAAAAAAATAGGATGTGCAAAGCTGGTCACAAATAAGCTACTTAATACTGCAGTTCTTTGGAGATTGAAATCAGGGGTCTTCATGCCAGAAAACTCTACAGCTACAAGAGTACTGTTTTACCTAGGAAACAGCCACCCAAATAAACAGCAACCGACTTAAAATGTAGTTGAAAGAATAATGCAGGGCATAAACTTTTAAAATATCCATTTAAACAGTTCCTTGAAGTGTATACAGATAAACATCACATCTTCATACTTGGTTGACATAGGCAATTTTCTTACTGAAGTAATTATTAAAGGGTTGACAAGCCTGTTAAAGCAGAGGGAAAGTAAATACTTTTTCTAAAATTGCAGAATTGTATCATAAGAACGTCTAGATTTTAAATATACAACTTGAGTATCAGAAAGCTTGTTTTTAGCAGGAAATATGCTGATGGGTATGGTGATAAAATAGCTTGCAATTTCTGGCACTTCTACTGTCATATTCCCTGAACTGCTGACTTGCTACTTTTCCAGAGCGTATGCCTTTATGAAACCCATTAGTGACAGACTGGGGAAAATTTTCCTTGGAGTAATAACCTGCCCTGCACCCCCCTCCAATCCAATTCTCGATTCAGAATTCAGTGAAGATAAAATTTCAAAAAAGGAAACAGAGTTGAGAAGGAAAACTGAGGAGTTATCTAAATGGCTTTAAATAAAACCACATTTCTATTCATTCTCAATTTCACAACTAAATGGCCTGTGACAAACGTTCAGCATAGATAAAAGTTCATAATCCTTTTAATAACAATTTCCCTGCTGTTCAAATCCATTTTATTTTTTGGTTAACTGAAGATATCTTGGAAAGTATCAAAATCATAAGAAACTAATTACATTGTTTTGTTAACACAATCCATTTTTTATGTCACAGGGCGTGAAACTGCTAAAATACTAAAACTGGAAATGCAAGGAGGATGTCATACAGAAAAAGAAGTTGAAAAATAAATTAGGGCCTTCAATATCATCCTCATATTCTTTTAGTTAGCATTGGAGAAAGGAGTAATTTAGCACAGAAATCCAATCTGGAACAAGTTTTTGGACTTCAGTTAGCATTTAACCTGAACAATATTCTCCAGCTGAGATGATCTTGCACCTATCGCACAGTTTGAGGTAGTCTTGCACCTACCACAGCAAACAGTTTCAAAAAAGGCACTCAGGTGTCTGCAGGAGATAAAAGCAAGGAACTCGGCAGTTTATCACTTGAAAAACAAATCTTTCTCTGATAGTACAAACTAAATATGTTTCACTAGAGGAGAATATTATGCCGTCAGAAAAAAATTAACCTTTCTTAAATTCTGAGTCCGCAAGTCACTGAGATTTCTATCAAATTCATACATTCACATTCATTAAACCTCCTGATTATCTTGTTGAATTATATCTTTAGAGGAATTAAGGATTTAAATAATCAGTAAGTTTTTAAAACTAAACACCTAGTGGGAACATGTTAAATCAAAAACTTGTAGAACATACAGCTTTAAATGCTGAAATCTTTCTTCCAAAAACAGAAAGGAAAGAATCATATAATAGACAGTATTTGGGTGGTAGAGGACAGCACGTAGTTACTTAACAACTTCACTTTTTTTCCATCTTCAACAAACAAACAAATCTACCAAGAAAGGCAAGTAAGATCACCGAAAGCAAAGAAAAGTAGCCATAAATATCTTCAAAAGTATTTTTTTCCATCAAGAAAATTAGAAGAAAATAAAGAAGCTGCTCAATTCTAGACTTTGGTCTAATCTTTTGGTTTGCTTCATTATGCAATGTGTCAATTACGTCTGATCTCTCCAATATTATTTTCTCAGAGGTTTCTGTTTTAGCAGATAATGAAGTCTGTTTCACGATTCTCGTTAAACTTTTTCCTAACTTTTGGGCAGTGTATGGCTTCAGTATGGACTAATACTTAATGAATCCTGTTTTAATTACCTTAATCCTTTCCCCCACTCCTTGTACTAGTTAACCATCTATGCTCAGATTAAATTTTCTTGAAATAATCTGTTATTCAAAATTAATCTGAGAATCAAAGTCAATTTTTTACTAGAAGCTAATAAGGCAAACTCTTTATGGTAATTATTCAATATTAAATTAATTTTAATGACAAAGGATTCTGAAATTTCCCAACTTGGATGTCCAAACGTAGGCAGCTTGATCTATGCTTAGGTATCTAAATTAATGGTCTGGCTTTTCAAATATGCTAAGTAAAATTATTTTATTGCCTAATAAGGCTTAACTAATTAAATCTTGCACAAACTTAATATTGTTGAAGGGTTATGAAAGTGGCAAATACTTGGTTTTCATTTCCCAAATACTCACAAAAAGAAGAATGATATTTTAATGTTCTTGTACTAAAAAGTAACGTAATAAGTGGTTTTATACACCAACATGAATAAAACATTAAACAAAACAGTAAAACCACCCATAACATCAATGAAGTTGTACTCTAAAAACAAAAACATCCAATTCAAATGAATAATGAAAGGCTTCAGCACAGTTTTTACGCTTACAATATTTACTTATAGATCATCTAATTTCCTCCTAGGGCTAATGTGGAAACTGGAAGCTGCTACCATACACAATCAATAATCCTCCTAGAAGCTTAGTGTGAGATATAGGAGACATTGCCAAAAGCAGTCAACCAGAAACTAAATTCATTTGGGTTTTTTGGTTAGGTTTTTTTTGTTTTTGTTTTTGTTTTTTTTTTAAAGGAGAAAGGAATACAAACATTTCCCAGCACCCCTCATTTAGCTTACTGACTTTTCTTGGTGAAGGATAATGTCCAAATCTTCTAAGGCTTTGTTTGACTAGCTTGACTTTATTAACATGATTTGAGCTTGGAGAAAAAACAACAAAACATTTTGCAGTTTATGATTTCTATGAAGTGTTTGTCACAACACAGAGGGCAAGTTCATTCAGCTTATCAGTCTTTACTACTATTAAACATGTTTTGGGCCCAGAAGAAGGTTGAGTCATTTTGTCCATGGGGTAAGAAATTACCTGATTGCATTAGAAAGCGGAAATCCAATAAAAGCTCACATCTGATAAAAGGTATACACATTCTTCCTAGGAACAGCAGAACCAGAAATAAGAAGATTCAAATATACAAGATGCAGCGCATTTTAAATAGTGCTGTTCTTTGACAACATGGCACACATCCAACTATGTGAAACAATTTAACTGGACCTCTGAAATATTAACCATAGAGTCGAGCCAATATTTTCCAGTTTGTGTTTTTGAAGTCAAGCCTAGAGAGCTACACTTCTAGAAGTGATCCAGTCTGACTCATTAAAAAGAAAACATTTTTAGAGAACGGTCAGAATGGTTCACCATAAAAAAGTTGCATCAGGCAACCCCAAGAATAAAAGCATCCAAAATTCTGAAATTACAACTGGAAATTTAACTCTAGTTCCATTTTTAGGTACACTAATAAAACTGTTTTAGGCATTCAAATAAAAACAGTTTTCGGAGGTGAAAAGATGCAAAATCTGAAAATAAGTACTCAGACTGAATTTTTGGCCTTTGTTAGTATTAGAACACTGTTGATATCTGATGGAAAAATTACATTTCAGTGATAATTACTTCCCTGTTATTCTATGGATTAGCTCAGTTCAACAGTATTAGATATTTGCCCTTCCAAAGGCTAGTGACAGATTAAAACTTCTCCCTGGTACTTTTAAAAGTTGCATGTAAAATCTTCGGATATTCTCTTTGGATCTCATGTTTACACAGTATTGTGTTTGTTCTCTGACAGACAGATCTCTTGAGATACAATCATTGTTAAGGTTTTATTCAGGAACTATTTTTTCCCCTTGAAGTATTTCTATATTCATGGCCATTTTGCCTAATTTATGCTAAGTTGTTTAAATAATGTTTTTTCCTCCTGTGTGTTCCAAATCATAACTTACGTCTACCCAGCATGGACAGCACTGTATTTAAAGTGCAGAACTGTTTGTCTTTCCTATCTGCCTGTCTGCCCTCCTTTTCTTTCTCTAAAAAGCAGTACTGC
Source organism: Burhinus oedicnemus (assembly GCA_008921705.1). Classification (NCBI taxonomy): domain Eukaryota; kingdom Metazoa; phylum Chordata; class Aves; order Charadriiformes; family Burhinidae; genus Burhinus; species Burhinus oedicnemus. The sequence goes on from VFFE01007810.1 coordinate 709,401, forward strand.
TGCACAAAAGTATCCGTTACACAGTTCCAAAGAACGCCCCAAAAGTAAAGTGATACAGAGACTTTGGGAAGACGTGAAGTGAGGTAGAAGTTATCTCATAATCTCAGTTTACAGGGAAGGGCCACTCATTTAGAATGTTTCAATGACAAGTCACAAACTATGTCTTAATAGTTTTTATTTCTCTGAGCAAAAGCCAAACATCTTTTGCAGTCCAAATGTCTTTCATATTGTTCTTGGATAACGGCACTATCGAAAACCCTTTATAAAATTGGTCATTCATCCAGTGTAACTGAAAAGCTTCCTATCTAGTTACTTATGTTACAGGACATCAATTGTATTGAACTTTGGGACATTTTAAACATTTTACCTGTATGATGTCACCTATAAGTAAAACATCTGGGCAGACTTTAGAAAACCCTAAAAGAAATTTTTAATTAAATCATGCCTTGCCACTAACTTCTTGAAAGTGAGTAACCTTTCATGAAGGTTTTTAATGGAGATTTTGCTGAACCACTTAAGAAAATCATCTCAGAATGAACACTCGCTATTTCTGTGGCAACCCAGCATTTACATGATTATCCAGAAGAGTATTTTAAACATCTCACAGATAGAAGCTGGTAATGTATTCCAAAACAAGGAGCTCTTTACTGATGGCTGGCAGTGAAGTGTGTGCCTTCGTACCTATTTTAACATCTACAAAAATAAACTTTTCCAAAATATTGAAAGTAACAATCTAACTCACAAATCCATCGTGTTCAGAGAATTCAGAACAATTTCTCAGCAGGTTTAAAAAGCCACAGAGCTCCTACCTTACACAAAAATATCTGACCTCTTAATACACTTCATTCATTCATTCGTTCATTCAAAAAAAAAAAAAAACAAAACCAAAAAACCCCACATCTTTGTTTTATACCTGAATTTTCCACTTTCTATACAGTCACTTAAATTTCCAAATTATTAAAGTATACATCCTAAGTGTTGAGTGATAGATCTGTATGCACCTGTAAGTTCCCCCATCACTGGGCTATCCAGAAAAATAAATATTAAGCATGATTTGGAGAGCTTTAAAGCCAAACGCAAGGACAAATTCTTAGATTTGCTGACAATTATTGCTTTAATGTTATTTTCTCAAGCTTTAAACAGAAGCTGTGCACATCTCTTCTATCTGCAAGGGAAACTCAAACACTAAAAGTGAAGGGACATAATAAGATTTAAGCCCTAAGAAGAAGGTAGCCTGTTATCTTGAAATAGCTCTAATCCTCAAAACTTGGCAATACTTGCAAGGGGAGAGAACTGCCAAAAATCAAGTTAAGAGATTACACCTACTACTTGATACTAATTTCAATTCTGATTAAATGGCGAGCCCAAAAAATCAAGAAGGGACAAGCATTTAAAAAAATCAACAGAGACTAGTAATCACTCAAAAGTACAAAGGACTAATCAGAAAAATTCTTAAATTTAGTAACTGAGCTGTAAAAGTGTTTCATGCACTGGGTATGTGCTGGTTCTGTTTTGTTTTTTTTTAAATAAAGTGGAATGGCCCCCTTTAGCGGGGACCTTTATATTTTATATAAAACCAATACTGAAGTAATCTGTCTGCATTCCCAAGCATGGACAGTGAAGAAGAAGGAATACGGATGAGTGTACAGCTCTGAACAGGAGGATCAAAAATCGGAGCCATTTTTATTTATCCACAGAAACCAGGTTTGGAGTATCTATTACACTTCATTAAAACTGTTCAACAGGACAAGAGCATGAGATGCCCTGCTGTTTCTGATTATTAGGACAAGGCTAACAGCTGTCTTCATCTTCTGTTGCTCACTTGGATGCTGCAATTATCCTAGCCAATAGGACTTGAAAAAGGATACCCATTCTTTCAGAAATCTGAAACATAGTCTGCTAGTGTGGATAAGTACACTGCTTAAAAGTTGACAGATCCAACCCTAATTGTTCAATTTGCTGAGCAACAAAAAGATCTGAAGCTGAAAATAAACATTTGACTCCTGCTTCACTGTCTTTTGAACAGTCTACCAAGGAACACAATAATGGATTGCATGCCCTCAACCTAAGCTTATGTGTTTTCCTCTAGTTACTCTCTAATTTAAATCCTTCACTTTCACCTGTTTTTCCACTAAGATCTAGAAACACCTCAAGACATTTGTCAGCTGGGCTTTAAAATGAGTTTGCCTAGATTTCTAATGAACAAATAAGAGAAATAAAGGTTAAGAGAGAGAAGAAAAAAACAACAAAAAGAAAAAGAAAGAAAAAAGAAAAAAATATTTCAGACGGCTTTCCAACACTGATGAGGTAAACCCAGCCTAACTACAAACCCCAAAACATCTTATTCCCTAAAGATATCATTCAGATACCAGATAAATCACCCACCCTGGTCACCTCATAAGAGGTAACAAAACCTCTTACAATTTTGAACTTAGTAAAATTTTTAGCACTAAGTATTTGATGATAGCTAACTAAATTAAGCATGATATTGTTGTCTTGAATATAAATTCTGAGAGTTGAGAGAAAAAAGTACAAGAAAGTTGCTTTAATGATGCTATTTTTAACTCTCAACATTTTCTAAATACAATCTGCTCTACATAGTTGATTTGACTGCAAATTATATTAATGAAGCATTTCAACAACATACTGCTTTTTCATAAAAAACCTTGTAGTTCAGAGCATAAATGTGATTAAAATGAAGTTTCTGGTGGTGGCCTGAAGAAAGCTTTCTTCAGCTCCACCTAGTAACAACACTGAGAGGGCTGCATTTTTTTTTTCTCCCTTACACTGCAACAGAAATAATCTGTCATGCTCAAAAATGTTCTTAGATTATAAGTATTGCATTTTTTTCCCTACTAAAGAAAGCTTATTCTCATCCATACCAATAAAAAATTCCCCCCATAAATTATGGGCAGCCTCAAGCTAACTTCATGTACCATAAATACCAAATAAGAATACTAACTGTCAAGTACTAGATGTCTTCATGTCTTAATCTATGGTAATTTGCCTTCTGATGTATGGTCCAACAAGTGATTTCAAATCAGTTTTATAAGGCTGCAATAGTGGTTTTTTTACACTACAGGCCTTCAGTTCTTGATGGTAAGCTGAATTTAGAAGCAATTGCTACTCTCCTGTCATGCAAACCGAAGTAATACTGAAAGCCAGGGTTTATGTGTATTATTTCGACTGCATATTTAGGAAGCTGAATTAAATAATATTTTTATTTTTAGCACATACCTTTTACTAATCTTAATTCTAGGACCATGCCACGTTTGCCTGCCTTTCAGAAATTGAAACTTGAAAAGCCACTCCACTAAAGAACTTAAACTAAAGATCCAGCAGAAAATTAAGCAAACTTGCTTTTTGGGGACCTTGCCAGTAAAATATTTTTCTTTATCAATACAACACTATTAATAGAAAAGCAACCCAACTTTATTCTCTTGATCAACTTTTACCTCCTAAGAGCTTCAGATATAGTTTAGTCATTATGAGACCCCTTAACCTTCCTTGCTGACAGCAGGACACTTAGTATAATCAATTCTCTTTTCTTTACATAAAGGACAGCTGCCTTATGATGAATAAGGCATAGGTTTTTCTCTCTTATAAAAAAATATCCCTTACTCAAGTTTTTCACTCTTTATGTAGGCTCCACAGTGAGGGTGTCAGAAGCCACAGCATAAAGTTAGACTGGAAAAATTAATTTCCCACTGTGGATACCAATAAATGAAAGTATACAATTAAATCATATTATAACTAAAAAATGTTATTTTCATAGCAGTGCCAGAACGAAACTTGCAGGCAATAATTCAAATACCCTACCACATTGCCTTAGTCTTCACTATACCTTGCTTTCTCTGCCTCTTTCATTCCCTACTTTAATTCCCTTACATGGCTGCTTTCCAACAATACATCACAATTAGAGGTACTGCGTTGCGCTCCATTTTATTTCTGCTAACATGACAGCTGTAGTCACCTTCTGTGAAGCCAACTAGATCATCTTCTTGGATTCCCCAAATCTTTGAGAATTACCACAAAAGGTTGTACTATCTAATTAATGCCTTTTGGCATTATTGTCTGACATTTTCCCATTCATAACTCTGGAATCTTGCACATCTACAACTATTTCACGCTTTTTTGCTCCTGGTTTGTTAACTAATATTCTAAAATCAACTGCTTTCTCAGTTCAGCCTATTTTTTCTGTGTACTTGATAGTTTATCACTTGAACAGTGATAAACAAACCACTACAACTACATGCACAGAATACTGTGCCATGGTATTTCTTGCTGATAAAACATTTAACTTAAGTGGCAGAATCATGAAAGAGTTATGCAGGACATCTCAAATCAGTGGTCAGTACTCTCTATGTGAACTGGAAGGTCTAAAAATAATTTCAAAAACACATTTAGATAGTGACTACTTAAAGACAGATGAAGGTTGTCTCTAAGAAGGATTTTTTAAAACTTCTGTTGCATTTTTGAGTTTATTCTTTTATATATCCTTTCAATTACATGAGGCCCTTACTGTATATGGCTGTGCCATTCATTATAGCTAGATCATGTGGCACAATTTCTGCTTTTCTATTCTGCTATCAACTAGACAGAAATTTTTCTTCCTTTATTTTAATTTGCAGTTTATTTCTTTGCAAGGCAAAGAAAGTGTTGACCCTGTATAGTTATAATTTACCAAGAATAAGAAAATGGAGGTAGCGAGGATGAATCATGACACCTGCTGTTCTTCCACTTAATAAGAGAAAACCTGTGGGAAAAATTGGGCAATCCTTAGACAGAATGATCAGTGATCCTTCAGTATGTCTAATTAAATGTTTACTAAGCCCGTCAATAAGAATTTGGATGTACAATAACCTCAAAAGAAGCAAGATATTGAGGTATCTGTAGAAAATAACTTAGTAATCTCTTCTTGCTTTCCTTCATAAGACAGATGAGCTACTGAGATAAACGCAGGAATTTCATTGAAATTGGGAAGAAATTTAATCTTCTGCCTGGGTTTCCCTGAAACTGTTTTATGTGTGCAGGAAAACAGGAGTCACTGTCTACAGGGTAAGCAGACTGGTTGCTGCTGACAACAGCACACTACAGCTGTTCTTAGCAGAAACCAGGATCCATGGGGCCAGTTATTCAGCTGTACTTGAACGGCTGATGACTGCCTGTTAAGAACTTAAAGAACTTTCATATTTGATTTGATGAAGATATTCCACTTTTACTTCTGTATGGATCCATGTGTAACTGTAACAAACTTAACCTAGGCAGACCTAACTCCAGTTTCAAAGGTAGTTCTCAAGAATTTCTATATGAATTTGGAAGCAACATGATGTTTGTTCTTCTATTTTGGTGCCCAAAAAGTTATAGTTCAGAACTGGGAGTACGAAACAGAAGAGGAGAGTAGGAAAGATGCAAGATCTGAGGTTTGGATTAACTAAGTTACTTGCAACTTGGATAAAATTGCTTTAGTCACTAAATCTTTTAATTGAAAGGTAATCTGAACTGTGTTACTGTTTGAATTAATATATTTAGATTATTCACAACTATTTTGAAAGTATTTTGGATGTGTCTCTATTTCAATTTTTCTGCTTTGCAAAGCAGAAAGTAGTTACTGCTGTAGTAGGACACTTTCAGCTAACAAAAGGACAAACTTGGCTTCATTAAGACTAATGGGGTGGGGAAACAAAGAGCAATGAGCAGGGAGTTGTAGTGGCTCTCCTCCACATTAGCACCAAAAGGTTTGCTTATTTGTGGTCTTGTAATTTGAGAGTGCCCTACAGCTGCATATACTACTGAAGGTTTTCCTCAAGTATACTGTTTACCTCAGCTAGGCTCTTTATCACTGCAAGTTTCCTGCTGTCTCAGATACAGCATATGCCTCCTGGAGAGGGAGCTCAAAAAGCGCACCAAAGCCTCAGCTTTGAGGAAGTACATTCTATTGTTACTTAAATGTGAAGGAAATGACAAAAGGAAGAAATTGTTTTTCATTATTTGTTCTTTGCTATACCAAGAACTCATTTTTAATAATCTCAAGAGTCATTATTCGAAATGAAGCATTTGCCTCAGAGTTCCATAAATACTTTCCACACCTATAATTTGCTTCAGTCAAATGAAAGTTGTAATAAAGTAAATACCATTTTAAACTTATCTACTATACACTGCTACAACTGTATAATGTTGAAAACTTCAGGTAGGGAACTGAGAATACATAATTCTGATCTAAATGAGTCTTGTGAAAACACTGGGGAAGGTACTTCAGGAAGTAATTTAGTAGTCATCATGTAGCAAAGATTAGAATAATTATCAAATAGCTGTATGTATTCCACAGACTTTACTTACTCTGTGATCAAGTTAGTATACTGGTGGCATATAATGTAGTATCAGAGCAGGCATCCATTACAACACAAATTTGACAGTACTTTAAATCCAGGAATCACTACGCAACATGTAATAGCACAGTCAGCATCAGCTCCTCACCTTTTGAGGATAGCTGCAGAAGTGAACTTGCTCAGTAGGGCGTGACTGCGTGATCCAGTTGCTATCGGGGAAACCTGTTACATGTAAGAACTATCCAAGCAAGCATCTGAAAGGGGATGAGAAATCATTATAGTATGTACCCACTGAAAAAAAGAAGCAGTAAGCCTAACTTATTCTGCATCACTAGTATATAACAAAACACATAGGGATGAAGACAACTCAAACAAAGGTATTGCTACCATAGTGTAAATAAAACATATTGCTTAGTTTAACTTGGATGTCCTAGCTTTCTGTCATATTGCTTGCTAGCTTGCAGTACAGTTGCTAAAAACCTTCTAGATGAGGGCAATGGCTGGACACCAAGGTTTCAAAGCAGCAATAGCAGGGGCACACATGCAACCCTAACATACGGGATTCTGTATGCAAGCCTTCAGCACCTTTCAACACCATGCTCAAACTTCTAAATTAACTCGTTAAGTCTTTTTTTTAAACAACTCTTGAAAGATTCTTCTATTGTGGTCATTACCAAAAGTGTAAATTAACTTCTAATTAAAACTACACTGAATAACGACGTTTTCTTTTGATGAGCAAGTAAATAGAAGACCTGTTTGGAAATACCGTATCAGTTCATTTGTAAGTTAACTAGTAACACATCCTGCTTCATAAAATGCTTCATAACTATCTGAAGAGCCCTGTATAAACATTGGTATTACAGACAACTTTCTGAAAGCCAGCTGCAATTGGGTTACAGTATTTTTTGCTACATTTTTTGTAGTGCTTTGCTTTTGATTAGCAAGGCAGAGTCCTGATCCTGTTTAGCTGTTTAGATATACCTTTTAGAATCTGAATCTTGGTGGGAGGAGGGAGCACAGCTTTCAAAGACCATAAGAACTATAATATCACTTTTTTTTTTCTCCCCTAACAAACAAAACAAACAAAAAGGAACACAGTCAGTCATTTTGAAAAGTCTCCGCAAGAAGCGCGGCGACTCACCGACAACCCACCCGTGCAGGGCGGGCACGGCACGGCACGGCACGGCACGAGGAGCTCTGCCGCGCCGAGAAAGCGGAAAACCGCGCGCCCCGGCCCGCACCGGGAGTCAGCCCGTCTCACGGCACCCGGTGGGAGGCGCCGCCCAACCGAGCTCCCGACGCCGGAGCTCTCAGGGCTCTGCCAGCGACAGGACTACGACTCCCGGCTGACCCCGGGAGCAAAGCCATCTCCTCCCGCCGCGGAGGCGGCTGGGAAGTGTGGTCGTTCCCACCCTTTCTGCTCGGCCGCCGCCCGCGGGCCGGGTTCCCGCCTGCGGCGGGAGCGGGGCGGGGCGCAGCGGCCGCAGCGCCGCGCAGCGAGGCGGGAGGCGGCGCGGCCCTCCCGCGCCCAGGGGCGGGGAGCGCGGCGCCGGCCCCGCCTGTGGCGCTCAGTGGAGCTGTTCAGCGCCCAGGTGCTGAGTCTCCCCCTCGGCTTACGGAGGCTCCGGCGGCGCTCCCTTCCCACCGCTCCCCGGCGCGGCGATGGCTCCGGCGCTCAGCCACCTCCTCCAGGCACTCTGAGCGCCCGCCCGCCCGCCGCGCCCCGGTGTGGATACAGCAGGTCCAGGCGCCCCTGGATCGGCGGGGGAACGCGACAGGTAAAGCCTCTCCCTCCCCGCCCATCCGCATTGCATCCCCGCCCGCCCTTTCTGCTCGGAGCTGCCGGCGGGGCCCGGGCTCGAGAGGCTTTTGCCGACCCGAGAGCCGGAGGCTGATGGAGGCGCGAGGTGTCTGGCAGGGAGGGGGCACCGCGAGGTGGACCACGGGGAACAAAGCGGCGCAGTGCATATGCTTTCTAAGTAGTTTCGTTATTTTGATTTCCAGGGGGTGGAGAAGGGAGAATAGGGATGGCTTGTTAACTGCAAACATCTGTGCTTAGTTATATATAGGGGAAAAAACACCTAAATATGTTAATTTGCTCTTGGAATCATGTTCCTATTCTTATGGTTCAGCAGTGGAAAAGATAAAGGCAGTGTTTGTCATACAGGTAAGGTAGTGCTATAGTCAAGACTGCAAAATGGTTTCCTTGAGTACCTTCCTTAGCTGTAGTGCTTGTAGAGATTTTGCACAGCAATAATTTTTTACTTATTTCTATGTGGATTACTAACCCCACCGATGAGCTAGGACAAGCAGCAAAAGGTTAGAGACAGCCTAGCATACACAGGGTTTCTGCAAATAGGTGTCAGAAAAGGAGGAAAAAATTCCACTGTATTTAAGGCCAAATGACAAGTTACATCCTACATGAAGTCATTTACAGCCAAGCATTGTGCTGCTATGCCTGATGCTTCAGGCTTCCTCTTAGTGCTGGGTGATGAACAGGGAATTGAGCAAGCATATTAAGCATGTATAATCAAGTAGCAAGTGTTCTTAACTGCATGTATGCGTAGTAGCTTCTGTTCTCAAAGGATTGGTGATTGGTGAGTATTCCTTAGCTATCAAAAGACCGTATATGTTTTACCCTAGAGTAGGCTGCAGCTGTACTTTTTTTTTGTATTTGCAATACAGGTTGACTTACAATTTCTCAGAGTGACATGGGAAGGGGGAGGCTGGCAAAATGGAAACTCAGCACTTTTCTCAGGTGTAGATAATGAGAAAAGTTTAACCTAGGAGACTGCATGCAGCCAGACCAGGAACTTGCATTTTCTATGATGATTTTGACAAGAAACTGAAGAACCAAACTAAGATTAAAAAAATTGCTTCCTTTAGAAAACCAAATGCAGTCTAATTATCATACTCCTAACACTTTACTTCTGCCCTGTATCAATAAATAATTTATTTGTGTATAAAGCACCCCCCGCTCCCCATGTTACTATGTCATGTATTAAACCATAAAAAGAGCCAGAAAGGTAATTGCTGGGATCAGTAAGGCAGGTGTTTAAAAGCAAGTTGACGGGACTTGCATCAGTTCCTGTTGTTATTAATGATTCTCCAGTCGGGATAGAAACTAGTATGTGTCATATTTCATTGACTTGACTTTTTTTTGTACTAATGTTTTAAGGTTCGTGTATGTAATTCATTTCCAGGATAGCATGCATTCAATTTGTCTTATACAGGCTGCAGTTTAACAGTTTTTGTGCTTTACTGTAATAAAAAGTAGTTGAACAGATCGGGTACCATCTCAGTCACTGCACATCCAAAAACTCTCCTTCCAATGGGCACGTTGGACATGCAGGGGCATAACGTCAGGCCCTTGAAAGTAGCCTTTTAGGAATCCAGTTAACAATTATAATAGCACGTTACTGTAAAATTAAAAATCAATTTGTGCATGTGACTGTATGCAAGGCAAGCCTCGCCCCCCCAGCAGAACTGAAAGATTTCCTGACACACCCCCTCCCTACCTCTGCCTTTTAGTCTCAGCACCATAGCAGCCTCAGAGCATGTGATCGGCTATGTGTGATCTAAGCTATGCTATTGAATTTTTTCCACGGTGAACAATTACTATAGAGTGGCAAGTCAACCATTTTGATCATAACAGATCTAGCTCTGTTTAGTGATGGCAACCATAGCATACACTGCCTAACCCAGTGTGAATATCTCACTGTGGCAGTTTGCTTCTAATTTAAAAGGACACTGTTAAACCTTAAAATAGGTTCTCATTTTTGGGTAGGAATGAAAGAGACTTAATACCAGAAGGACACTGTAGACATTTCAGTTGTGTATTTTCAGTTGCCGCTGCCTGCAACAGCCCTTGAGATGCCACTAAAATATCAGAAGAGCTAAGCAGCATGCTCTGACCACACCCCTACATTGCCATAATTCATAAATTGAGACTCTGTGCTTGCTGCCACACTCGTATTTTTACCTGGTCAGTTAGGACAAAGACAGAGCTGCTTTGTGCTAATGAAGCTAGTGCAGCATGCTTTTAATAGAGCCAATGATCTGGTCTTCCCAAAATATTTTAAAAAGGACACTTCTGTTACCCCGACATTGTTTATACTAAAAGCTATTGCAAACAGAACATTTATGCTAATTACTTACATGTTAGCTTGGGCAATAAACAATCAATATTTTTCCGATGTAGGATCCACTGCAACTTTCCCTGTCCAGTTATCATGCATTCAGCACAGCAAATCTCAAGTTGCAATCTCTTTGTGGAAATGTTTATTTTAACTTCTATAGTAGATTGCTGATATCATGGAAATGTTCCCATTACACTTAAGTAAAAGTCTGTTTTTCAAAAAGACTTGCACAAAAAACTGATCTGGAAATATTTTTAGCATTAGAGCCACTGTTATGATCACACTATACAGTAACGGCTTTTTGTTTTTAACATTAAAAAAAATCCTTATAAGCACAATCTGTACAAAAATGCTATAGTTAAAAATCAACTTGTGGTACTGGAAAGCAGAGACTTATGCTTGTTTTACTGCTATCTGTATGTACCTTTATGAAGGAGAACCAAAGTACCCTGTATTAACAAAAAAAAAAATAAATCTTTTAATATGCTCTTCTGTTCCCTGGATTGTAGCTGAGATGGCCTATGTATTTTCTACAACTCTAAAAAGAGAAAAAAAAATTTTATGTATTGTATAGTGCCAATTTTCTGCTTTAATTCTAGCAATGCTTGGCATTAAATCTAACTAGATTTTGCTTATCCCCATAAATGTCTTTAAATTGTTAGTGTGATACTCCCAAGTCTACCCTTCAAAGAAGATATTTAAATGCACAATGCAATAAGCAGTTACTGAACTGCTTCCCCTTAAAGCGAGGGCCTGCTAATTTAAAAAGATTTATCCCAGTGACTTGCTTCAAGTAGCAAGTAATATTCTCAGTAATTTTTGAAGGTATAGGTCCTAAATTGCAAATATTTAACTACAGATTTTAAGCGTTTCTAGTAAGCTCTCTGCAACACTCAGCAGTAAACAGAAGAAAATTGTAGCCACTCTCCAAGCATGATTGCTATAATCATGTACTTTTATGTATCACAAGTCAAACTCACTATAAAATCTGGGAAAATGTTAGACTATGGCTGAATTGTGCCATTGTTGTAAAAAGGAACAATCCATAATTTGAGCTGACAATACAATGCTGACAAAGATTTGTGCAGAAATATTCACTTCCATTTTATCTTGTCTTGAACAACTAGTTTCTGAGAAACATGTAGTTTGGGGACAGTATCTATGTAAAATTGCAATGAATACAAGATTTTCCTTCTTGACTAAGTCCTACTCAACTTTGTTTCTAGTCCTTGGGATGGGGTTAAGAAGAGGAAAAAGACGGGACAGAGGGAAAGCCCTGCACATAAGGTTGTATTTATCCACTGAGAAGTCACTAGATTTTGGTGATTCTTGACTTAGTCATGCAAATATTGCCCTTTGATGGCTACACTGTCAGGGTCACTCAGCTTTTACTCTAAAAGCAGGCAGAATGCTGCCATACCTTAATGAATTGACCAGCAAACATCCTGTTAAGTTAAAGCAGGAGCAAGCAACTTCATCATTATAGAAAATATCGGTGAAGGTGAGGGAGACCAAGAAATCAGTCTTGAATCTTGTGCTACAAGTCTGAGGTTTAACAAGTGTATTCAAAGAATAGAAAGCAAGTGCTTTGCGTGTGAGGTGACCCCAGTCTCCTCAATGGGAGTGGATGCCTGGGCAGCATGCCTGCTGTTCTGTCTGTGTGATGATTATTCCCTCTGGCTGCTGGCCTACTAGGCTTCAGGTTAAATGCTACTTTGCAGTTTGTATTCTTCACTCACCTGCTATTCTACAGATAGCATAGATGATGTGCCTGGACTAGCACCTGTTTGTGAGAACTGCACAAAATAGCTTACTCTGTCAATCTTCAGGTTTCTTTTTTGCTTTTTTTGAGTCTTGTCTGAGGCAGCTATCAAAAAATTACAGGGTTTTGGGGTTTTTTTAAACCTCTTGCTACTTGTCCTCAAAAAATGCAACTTGGCAAAATTTGCAAACACAGCTATCTTAGGTATTCTATATGAAACATACAGGACCAAATTCTTTAAAATTTCTGAAACAGCCAGAATTTCCATTAACTTCAGTTTAAGATGGTTATACAGTCTTCTTTAGATTTGGACTCAAGGTGCGTCAGACATTATAAAAGAGTCATCTATGCATAACCAGTATTCCACTAATAAGAAGTTTAGCCTCTGCCCATCCACTTAACTTTATGGCTGCAGATAGGGACTATTCTTGCTTACATTTGGAGGTAGAGAGCAGCTCTGGTGACATGGTTTGGTATCTTTGCTTTGGAACTGCATTAACATTTCAGCATCGCAAATACAGCGTGGATGAACATTAAACTGGCATCCTAAAAACACGGGAAATGATTCTTAGAGGTGTCTTTTGTTAACATTCTCACAGCATCTGTTGAAATTTGTACTTTGGAAACTAGCATGTGACCTATGACACAGCTCAACTACAGAATTAGAACAAGATTGAACAACTCTGTTCAGTTTTGAGATCATTCAAAACGCATTTTCTTCAGATAATCAAGAGGATGTTTACTCCAGAAATATTTTACCAGAGAACAGGTTACAATTAGACAATATAAGGTGAGAAGTTCTGATTTAAATATGAAGTACATTAAGGCTTAGGTTTGTTGTCACAGTCTCACGGGAAAAATACAAGATGCACTACAAGTTCAGTGCAAACTGCAGAGAGCGTGTCCTAGGCACTATTCTGGGTAGCTGAATGCTATCTTAAAGAATACACTTAAGGAAAAAGTTTAACATGTGTTTACTGTACAATCACACCACCCGCCACTCCCTTGCTTGCTAAAAGGCATCAACTTGAACAGGATTCTATTACTGTTACATAATTTCAAAATTTAACCACATACACCTCCTTAAATCTGAAAGTTGAGATAATAAATGCAAGACAAGTATTTTCTCTGTGGTACTTAAGATTTCTGTCAACTACTGTAACTCAAGCAATCTATTTCAGTATTAACAATGGCAAAAATAACCACTAAAGTGAAAAGCTGTATCTGCCACTCAAAAGTACACAAGCTTTTAATATAGTTTAAAAAGTGACTCAAGGAGAAGAGACAGAATCACAGGATTCCATCTGTTCCTCTTGTCTATTTCTAAACAAGTTAATATTTGATTAACAGTTTTGCTTCAACACAGAGTGGGGTTTTTTTTGTTCTTTCCCACCTATACTATGCTTCAAGTACAGTAGAAACTATTCACTTTTAAGCAGGATGCCTTGCTTTAATCTCCTCTCTGCCAAAAAGGAGTTAAATAGTCATTTTACTCCCTTCACTTAAACAAACATTGACAAAGCCATGTTGGAAAAAGGGGTGAAAACACATAGACTTCTTTAGGGTAACTGCAAAGACACTAGCAGAAAGATTCATGGTCACTCGCCTCAGGAAGTTGTGCAACTTTGTTTTCTTCCTTTACTAAGCAGTTACCAGATGGAGAAAAGATAGAGTTTACCCCTGCCTGGAAAGAGACAATATTAATTCAAAAAAATTAGCAGCTATCAGTTGAGGCGCTGTAGCTTTCTGTACAGGCTACTCCCCTTCCCATATTGCTAAGCAGAACTGTCCGTCACTGACTCTGAAAACAATGAGAAATTCTGTCTCAGTGAGAAATGGGAAGTAAAGTGAAGATACATTGAAATACCAAGTGTGCCCTAAAACACTTCAAATATCACAGACTGGAAGAAAAACTAATTAGTTCCTGACTCCTCAGCACAGTTACTCCTGTGAAATCAGTACTGCCATACAGATGAGAGACCAGAGTTTCATAGCTTTTTCTATATAAGTGCTTCATCCAGCTCAAAGCCAAACTCCACTGATGACCCTACCAGCAGAAGGACAAGACAGGGAAAGTCTAGAAAACACAACATAGACAGTAGTCTCTTACCTGAGCTAAAGAACTGGCAGAGACCAATAAAGAAAGATGAGAATCTTGCTAATTTTATACTTTCTGTGTGGGCTGGGATATGTTAGTAAATCTACTCAGATGGTAGAGAGGAATTTTATGTTCTCCTGTCCCCATGAGTGAGAGGAAAGAAGGATAAAATCCATGTTGGAATCCCTTAGTGCCTCTTTAAGAGAGAAAGGGAGGAAGAGACTCTGACAATTAGTGCCCATAATTAATTCCTGAGCATAAGGACGCATATTTTGCTGACACACACTGGAAATGAGGATTCTTGCTAGTCACAGAGGATGCACATACCATAACTTTTTCACGATGAAACTTAAAGCTCTATAGAGCTTTAACTTTAAGCTGCGTGTACCCTTCAGACATGGCAAGACAATGCAAAAGTAAAGATGACTGTATAGTCTAAAAACAGCACTTCATTGTTTCTAGTCCTGGGGAAACTTTTCTTACTCCCACACCAAAGGTGAAAAGTTACTGAAAATAACCTGTCCTGATAAGGTGCAATTATGTAGATTACTCTAGTTGCTGCCAGAGTATCAGCTACATGATAAGCATTCCTTTGAAAGAGCAACATACAATGGAAATGAAGCACAAGAAATTGGCCACCACAGACTGGCAGACCCAATTCCAGTTGTATACTGCTGTAAATGGATGGGCATATCTTGGGTATAAAACAATTTTCACTCTCTGAGAGAAGGCCTTGAATTTGTCATTTCAGCTATCTTGTTGAACTATTAATTTTCAAATAACATGAGTGACAGAAATAGATAATTGCAACTTTTTAAAAGCCTGCTTTCTGATCACTTCTCAAGACCTCCAGCTTTAGCCCAATGTTCTCCTCTTTATGTCTTCCAAAGCAAAATAGTAGTTTGTCCAAGGTACACAAGGTGAAAAGGTACAGGCACAGCTAAGTCTTTATTGAACATCGAAACCTTTACTGAAAGTTTCTCTGACACACAGCACACATCTAACCACATTAGTCTGCATTTTGGTCCTGCAAGAAAAGGCTATGGAACACAAGAGTCAACCTATAGGTGCAGAACATTATCTTACCAGGTCACTGGGTCAGCACAAAATAAGTATTCCTTCATATGTTCACTATTTTGACTTTCCAAGCCAGTCTGTGCAAGTAACTTAGAACAAATATGAAGAGTTCATCTCTACCAGCTGACACGACGCCTGATTTCAGTATTTCACAATGGTAAGGTCCTTCACGTTTAGTTTGTACATTAACCTTGGAGATTTTGCACACTAAACTTTCTCTGAAAGAAAAAGCTAAGCTCAGTCGTAAAAGAAACAAACAAAAAACCCCCACATAGGCTTCCACTCAGGTGAATTGTTCTCCTCAGGTCTTAATGCTTTTGACTGTTATTTTTCCCCACTGTTTTCTCTCACACAAACAAGTTTCAAGTGTCACACCAAAGATGGGAAAAAAGGATTTTTAATTTGTTTAGTTATTGTAAATAACTACTTCCATTATACCCATTCATTCCTTCACCTGGTGGTCTGCAGCAGCTACCTACAATTCTTAGAAAGGGTTCCATAACATATCCACAAAGAAAGCTTTCCTCTATGCAATCGCAGTTTCAAATGTATGTATGTATTTCCCATAGAAGCTAGGAATATCCTGACAGATGGAAGAACCAGTAAACAGCTTCAGCCCTGGAAAGGCTGCATATTAACTCTATGTCAAGCAGAGATTACAGATCTAATTTCATAATCTGCCTCTGAAGAGCTACTTCCAACAATGCTGCAGGGCCCAGCTCCAGATCAGAACTTACCTACACGCAGTCTTTATGTCTGCACGACAATATAAGTTGTGCCATATCATTCATTTTTATAGAATATGTAAAGTTACTTAATCTAACTTCTTATTGAACCCATTATAAGTACATGGAACAACCTGCCTTGTTTTAGAAAGTATGAAAAATATTAATAAGCTCTACACTGGAGTTTCTATTACTTCAGCATGTGGCAGATGACCATGTCTTGGCAACTGGAAGTGTGCCTTATTCAAATAGTTTTAATAAAATGTGAATCTATTTAATTTGAATACAATGTAAAAACTATGGTCACACTAAAGCCATGATTGAAAGATTTTATTGTGTAATGCAAAAGTTAAGTTTTTATTCACTTCACACTTCCTTAACTGTATTGGTTCAAATTTTGACAGGTTTGTTAGCAGGAATTCTCTTTAGTAACTGAGATTATTTAAAGGACAAAATTTTGAAGTCTTATGAGGCCTAATTTTTTTTTTCAGAGGGAATTAATTGAGAGATTCCTTTTAGTTAATAGGATGCTAAGCAGCTAGCTCCTTCTAGCATAGCATATAAGTGGATTTTGTCTGCTCTTAAAATACACTCCCAATCACATTCCAGTGAATAGTTTTATTCTTCTGTAGTGAGTTTACTTGTTATTTCCAGCACAGTAAATTAAAATAGGCAGTGTGTTCACCTAACAATGATGACATTCCTTAATATTAATGGGATGATGCTTAGTTTGAACCCAGGCTACCCAGGCTCCTAATAACAAGGAGGGAAGATGAGTTGTAGCTCACCAGCTTCTGTCTGCAGCTTTCTTGGGTTTGACTACTTGTTCTTTTTAGCATAATATACCTGCAGCTTCACTTAACAGGAGGAAAAGTTTATTAGTTACCAGTTCGCTTTTGCAGACTTCTGGACATTTTCAAATTTATCTGCCTCTTATGGTCATACTTAATCATAAGACTTGTCACGACCACACTTGAGAACCTCACTAAATAGGGTTTTGGAGAAAACTTCTGCAGCCTAAAATACTAGCAGTATGCCACGTTCCTATTGGAAGTTGACTTGCCTGAGAGAAAGACAGAAAAGAAATTAATTTATGCTCTCACTGTCTTCCATGCTGCTGTCTTACTTGACTGTTTTCACTTTCTGTGCACAAAGACTGCACAAAAAAAGGCCTGGGCAATGCCAGAAAGACACTGTATAAGTTCTAGTTAGACTACAAGCTTTTCTGTACCACTGGAATTATTATACTAGCATAAATTCTATTACCAATGTAGTAATACAGCTTTAACTTTCTAGCCCAGAACAGACAAATCTATTATGAACACACCTTTACCAGTGTAACAGCATCACAATGGGAAAAGACCTGTTTCAGCTGCATTAGTTTAGTCTGGAACCAAACCTTCCTCGCGTAGACAGTCCCTCACTAGAGGTATTAAATGACAGGGCTAAATTTACCCTGGAGGTCCTGAGTACAGTGGGGAAATAGAATCCAGCTTACTAATTATTACTTACCACTGTAAGCACACTCAGTTTTCTTTATCATTAAGAAACAACATGTATGAAAGACCCTTAGAAGATGAAAAACAGTAACATCTAACATGTAAATCAGTGTCCCAGGAGTTTTCATCTCCTGGGGCCTTCTTCATGAGGACAGCTGCCAGCTACAGATGCTTGGCTGACTAATTGGCACTAGCAATACACAATATTTGAATTTGTCCAGGAAAGGAGCAGAGGGTCTGAAAAAGGCTTATCAACATACACTAAAAAAAACCCCAAAACTGGTAAGCCTCTATCTTTATTGAAATTGTTATCTGTGTGATTCATTTCTATCCCTGAAAATTGCACTAACACCAAGCAGTGGTTTATAATGCTCTAGACACTATCTAAATGAACCTTAGCTACTGGCAGATTATAGAGAAGGTACAGTGTATGAAAATAAAACAAACTGCTACTATAATAAGGGATACTATACACTCGGGGCTTCATAAAGCAATTTTGCATCCAGGCCTGAGCAGCTTACAAGCAAATAGAACTTTTCATCAAAAAGATTGCTTCATCGTTTAGCAATATGCCAGCCCCTGAGCTACAAGACAATCTATCCTATCTGAAATACTAATACTGCTACAAAGAAGTTGTTCTCTAACTTGTTGACAAAAGGTATCAATCTTACGTTTCTCAGGAGCTACTACCTGACTTACACAATATCTGAAAGTATTTAGATGCTTCTTTCAGAGATTTTAAAGAACAGAGTTACTGGGAAACAACAAGCAGAACTGGATTAGACTTTGCTTGCATTCAGACATTCACTTCCCAGACAGAATTCAGGAGCAAGCTAGGTTGCCAAATTGAAGAAAATTACTTTAAAAATTTCAGGAAAAGAAATGAAGTGATAGACAAACAAGCTGTGAAAGAACACGGAAAAAGGAGGAGGCTGAAGAAAGCAACTCTAAGTGTCAAAGACTGAATAGTGAGGATTGAAATATAGGACATTTGAGCGCAGCAACAATTGTTTTAAAAGCTTCTGAATAAAAAATTAACAGCTGATGGTGTATTCACTAGGACTTGCATCTAGTCTGAGAAGGAGAGCTGTTAAGATAGCGAGTGAGCCAGCAAAACAGATGGCTGGTGAAGGAACTGACACTGCAAGAGCTAGAACATTCAGTAGAGAGGAAAAACAACAGCTATATGCATGAAGGAACTGCTGCCAAGCACATAAGTGAAGTGAGAGGAATCATGCAATTTCAACAGTTTCTATAAAAACGTGGATGTGCTGAACTGTAGGCAATGTATAAGGCCCCAAGCCTGACAGTTCAGCATCAGTGCAGAAGCAAAGAGACAATGGAATGATTAAAAGGTCAAGCATTACCTGAAAAAACAGCAGCAAATAGTTTGGAGATGTATAAGTGATTTCAAAAGTGAGTACAGAAAATGCTCAATAGACATAAGCACTGAAAAGATAAATCTGTCACCTAGAATTCATTTGCAAAAAGCTAGCTCTTGGTATTCAATATGAAAAACGGTGTCAGATGCTAAGACTTGTGACACCACCACCACCATCCTCCCCAATTTAAAGTCTGTCTACTAAGAAGAAAATAGTTTCCACAAAGCTTGTATTTCTCACAGCTACAGATCTACTGTCAGTAAGATTCCATACATTTCTAACAGTCAACTGCAATCAACACCTGTGTCTTGAGACCCACTTACTATTTGCAATCAAGTTTCCACACGCTTTCAAATCCTTTTAGTACAATCCATTTCTCTTCACATTTACAAAAAAAACCTGGAAAATTTGGCCATAAGATATTCTTGGAAATAGAGTGATTTAAATGTACAGGGGTTGGGGGTTGCAGGAAGAACAAGTTTGAGAATTGAACAGTTTTGCATGCTCAGGGAGGTGTCCTGAGGTCTCATGAAAATTAATGTCAAATTTTATTAGCACTTGATACCATCATAAAAAACAATAGTTCTGACAAAAAAGGAGATGCATAATAATACCCAAAAGGGGCAACAAAATAAAAAAGTTTCTATATTGACTATCGATTAGCCCATTTACTTTTTCTTACTAATTTTCAAGCCCGTTACTGCTGCCAGTCATTGAGACAAGAGGAAAACTGCATCCTTCTTTTGAGTTCTGTGATGGTGTTTATGTATTTAGAGTTGCATTACTACACAGACATAAACTTCAGTACATGCTGTTTTCATGAAACATCTAAGGTTTAACATTAAGAGTGTTTAAGCTGTACAGTTCAAGACAAAAAAGCTCACTGTTGAAGACAGCTCTTCCAAAATTCTTTAAGCTGTGTTGAGACTTTTACCACTAATGCAGAAGAAAAATGGCTGTGGCATGGACAAGTAGAATATTAAAAATCCTGTCAAATTTCTTAGAGAATAAGATTATCTTTCTGGTATTCAGAAAATTAGATTACTCTCCAAGATGCAGAAAGATTTTTAATACACAAGCCAGGCAACATAATTAAATAAGCAGTGTGGGATGGCTCCAAAACATTATAGATCACACGTTAATGCAAAAAGTCAACATAATTATGAAGTACCCATCCCAGACTTTTAGGTACATCAAATAGATTTAAATAAACCACTAATGTAACAATGAGTATAAAAGTCATCATCAGAATGACAAAAATAAGTCAGTCCAACTGACAAAAACTAATTAATATGCTTACAGTTCAGAGAAAAAAAAACCCCAACATCAGCAAGACTACCTAAATCTACTACTAATCAATCTACATTAAACAGGCAGGTTGTACAAGTCTTAGATGAAACCATTCTCTCTGAAAACCACAGAGAACTTGTATATCAATTGGAAGCCTCTTCCATTAAGTGGAAACAGGCTCACAGAGAGCTGGAAGAGCTCAACCCACCCCCTCCACCCATCTACAGATATATCAGAAATTAAAACACACTTTCATGGTATGACCCGTCTTCTTCAGCGCATCTCAAGTTTCCCTTTCCTAGCTTTTTGTTGCATTCCAGTTCTGCTAGAAGGCAACCTGAAGCAACAGTGAGAAGGCAGGAAAGCCATTGGTGCTACAAGGAGATGCCAGGAGGCACTAAGTAACAAAAATGCCAGGAGGCCAAACAGGTAACACGAGCAGCTCTTCGACATCCCAGAGAAGATTACTATTCCTCCCATGAGGTGCTCACTTAATGCAGTCAACTTATGCCAGGTTTACACTCAATCCTCTGATTCTGTACCTTAGTCAATTTGTATTTTAGGAACTGGTAGAAGTGGGCTAAGTCAGCAAGCCAGCCAAGCAGTTTGGCATCAATAAAGACAGCAGGACTTACTCATCATGATCAGTTAAGGCACCTTGTTCCCAGTTTAAAAACTGACTGGTGTTAAAAGTTTGTTGCATAGTATTGGAAAGATATAGGTAAGGTAAGGCAAGGCTATTCCTCGAGAGGGCACTGACACTTTACTTCTGAAGCTAACATTAGATACCTCCAAATATAACATTGAGAAAAATAACATACAGGTTATATTTCATCTGGAGAACACCAGATGATGTTGCACTCTTCACCAAAGCTAAGCACCTGGCTCCCAGAAACAGGATAGTCTTTCTTTCACCAAACCGCCTCACGCAACCAACCGCCACCAACTTGTACTCTCCTCAGCCTCACAGCCGGTACACAGGGGTGCCCTGGCCTCTGGTTGGTGCTTTCCTGCCGTGTCTCCGCCTCTGCTGCCGAGCAGCCAATCAGAGCGAGGGCGGCGGGAAAGCAGGATCTCCGCTACCACGCCTGTTGGAGGGTGAGGGCGCCGTTACAGCTCCCTCAGAGCAGGCGAGGACAGGTTCAGTTTCTGAATGTGCCCTCTCCTCAGGGGAGGTAAGCCTGTAGGCAGTAACCTAAAGTGGCTTCCTTCGTTCGTCTCTTTATTGGCCTTATGACGGTAAACTTGCAGAAGAAGGAGAGGAAAAATAAAAAAAGAGGGAAGAAAAAAGCTGGGATGAGGGGAGGAATAGTGGCAGCTGAGGGAGAGGCTGGGGAGGACCAGGCGGTGTGAGGAGGGTCAGTGAATGGGAAGGCGCGGCCTGTCATTGCTGGGTTTCCTGGGTCACCCTGCTCCTCAGAGTGTGGGTTTCTGTTTCTCCAGTGTGGTTGTTGGAAATTAACTCAGCTAGGCAGCATGGAGCAAAGGTGATTCAATGGCAGTAGCTTTATTAAATAATTTTACTAA
Source organism: Burhinus oedicnemus (assembly GCA_008921705.1). Taxonomy (NCBI): domain Eukaryota; kingdom Metazoa; phylum Chordata; class Aves; order Charadriiformes; family Burhinidae; genus Burhinus; species Burhinus oedicnemus. The sequence continues at coordinate 731,229 of VFFE01007810.1, forward strand.
ATAAGCAATGTTTTAAAGGGAGATTGTGTAAAACACTAAGGCTTTGGTTTTTTGTCAGTGTGCAGATGCTTACCCAGACTGTACCAAGCTGAGATCAAAGCAACCCGGTTACTCTTTTTATTGAAAGGGGAGGTCTGAGGTGAGAATCAGGGCAGATGTGCCCATTTGCAGTGCATCTCATGAATGACCAGCCCATCTCACAAAACATGGAGTTAGTCAGAAGGAACAACAGATGATAAGTAAGTCTTACAGGGCAATTTCTTTCAGCTGAATTCACTGGAAAATGAAGGAAGCACAGTCTATCTGCCATCCTCCCCCCTTAAGTGGGTGAACTTGTAAGTTGGGTAAGCACTCTTGATCCTTGAGGGTAGGCTAGGATGGAGCTCTCTGTAAGTTTCTGTATCAGATTTTATTGAGACAGTGGATTTTAGGAACTTGGGATCAAATTGATTAACTAGTCTGTGTTGTTTGCTCAAGGGGCAGGAAGGAAACATTAAATTACACCCACTTGAAGTTACTTGCTAATGAATAATGTAATTATACACTAGGGTATTAGAAGGTTTTTACATTAAGTCCCTGATGTTTTTGTTGTCTCCGAAGAATCATCTATGTTTAGATAGGCTAGAATTAACATTGCCTCTTTAAAAAGTCTATATTTGTAACTGGGGTAAGGAGGGTTTGTGTTAAGAAAATAACATGTTTAAATTTTCAGGGCAGGTGGTAGCAGTAAAAAGCCAAACACTTCTACATTAGATGTCATGCACATCTTTTAAAGGCAAGAGTTCCTTAACAGATGAGTGGAGACTTCTCCTTATAGCTGTGATCACAGCATGCAAAAAAGTCTGATGATTCTACTTTTTCTATATAGTCGTTCAGGGAACTAATGGAAACTGACTTTCACTAGAAATAACTGTATGAATTGGCCAAAGCTGTCATTTCAGTTTTACATTTGAACATAAAAGTGTAAGCAAATACTGTACTGCTAAATTCAAATATCCGCAAAGAAACTCCAATAAAAACCCAAGTTTTATTCATGTCTTTGGGACTAAGAATTGTGCTGAAGGCAGAATTTTGGCCTTGGTATTCCGTGTTTTATATTAACATTCCAAGTTGTGAAGGCTTCAAAATGTATAATTTTTGCACAGCAGTTTCTTTGAGGAAGCAATTCCTGGAGTGTGTGTTAAAGCTAAGTGATACCCTTGTAGTCCACTTAAATAACAAATGGCTATGTTCTCTTTTGCAATTGTATAAATTATCAATTGGATGAATATTCTATTGTCTTTTTTGCCCATGTCATGTAAACTCAATTCATTTACATAGATTCAACCTGATTTGGTTACAGGAAAAGAAAGGTGTGAGGGATTGCTGCATTTTCTTTCAGGCCAGCTCATTGTTGTGGCTCTAATCTACTGTCACTAGCAACATCCTAGGCTGGCATTAGTGAGGAACTGAGAAAAGGAAGAGGTGCTCAGAAAGACTAATATATAAATAAAAGAGGGGCTAAAGCCAAAACTGGCCCATGGACAGTGACAGTAAATGTAGTAGTAAGCTTTGTCATTTAAAGTAGATTTATTCAGTAGATTTATTCAGTCTGTTCTGGGTTGCCTCTTGCCTTGCTCCTCCCCTGGTAGAAATATATAGTGTCAGGCGTCCTAAAACCTTTAGTGTATTCAGTGTTGGTTTTCAGCATATGAAAACAGATTTTTAAGAGCTTGGAGCCAGGTTTTCAAGTACTTGGCATCTATAATTGGGGACAGATTTTCAAAAGAGGTTAGCACTGACTGTTCTGAGCTCTTGCGAAGATTTGTCCATTTTGATTTTGTGCCTAACTGAATTGATCTGTTGAAAATCTGGTCCCTGTAGCTAAGCATGACATTCTTAAAATGTCGTGAGGGCAATAATAACATGTACAAAAAGAAGAAAAAAGAAAAAAAAAAGCTATACAGCAGACCCCACTCAGTTTAGTACCCCAAAGCTACCACCCAACACAGAGTAAGACAGGGTTGAGCTCTCTGGTATGTACAGACAAATAATTTTCTAGGTTGTGACCAAACTTAACAGTGAATGTAACCATTGTTTTGTTACCTGTATTCTGGCTGTATGTTTGTTTAAAGTACAAGCTTTTGTGAAAAGGAGGCTGCTAGTTATAGAAGTGCAAAATGTCACGTGTGTTTGGAAAAGTACAGGAATTAAATGCTTTAATTAAAATTTACTTAAGTAACCATTAATAATATTGTGGGTTCTGAGATAACACCACTGCTTCTAGGTTGTGCTGCCTTCTGGCCTAGAGGCTGGGATAAACATTTTGGTTCCCCTTCACTGTAATCAATGGTGCAATTCCTACTGAGTTAGATTTAGCAAAGTTGAGTCCTGTATTAAAACAGTTGCAGTACAAACAAAATAAATGTTTTGTGTTGGAAAAAACTTATTTCAATCAGCCATCTTTTTTACTAGGAGTGCTATTACAGGGTAGTAATATTGAGTCATGTGGTCTTTCACAGAATCACAGAATGGTATGGGCTGGAAGGGACCTTTGGAGATCATCTAGCCCACCCCCTCGCCAAAGCAGGTTCACCTAGAGCATGCTGGACAGGAACGCATCCAGGCAGGTTTTGAATCTCTCCAGAGGAAACTCTTCAAGCTTTCTGGGCAGCCTGTTCCTGTGCTCTGACTCCCTCAAAGTAAAGAAGTTTTTCCTCATGTTGAGATGGAATTTCCTGTGTTCCAGTTTGTGTCCATTGCCCCTTGTCCTGTCGCTGGGCACCACTGAAAAGAGTCTGGCCCCATCCTCTTGACACCCACCCTTGAGATATTTATAAGCATTGGTGAGATTCCTTCTCAGTCTTCTCTTCTCCAGGCTAAACAGACCCAGATCTCTCAGCCTTTCCTCATAAGAGAGGTGCTTCATTCCCTTCATCATCTTTGTAGCCCTCTGCTGGACTCTCTCCAGTAGTTCCTTGTCTTTCTTGAACTGGGAAGCCCAGAACTGGACACATGTGGCCTCACCAGGGCAGAGTAGAGGGGGAGGATGCCCTCCCTCGACCTGCTAGCCACACTCTTTTTAATGCACCCCAGGATACCATTGGCCGCCTTGGTCACAAGGGCACATTGCTGCCTCATGGCATCTTGTTGCCCACCAGGACTCCCAGGTCCCTCTCAGCAGCTCTGCTTTCTAGCAGGTCAACCCTTAACCTGTACAGGTGCATGGGGTTATTCCTCCCTAGGTGCAGGACCCTACACTTGCCCTTGTTGAACTTTGTTAGGTTCCTCTAGGTCCAGGTCTCACTGAATGGTAGCACAGCCTTCTGGTATATCAGCCACTCCTCCCAGTTTTGTGTCATCAGCAACTTGCTGAGGGTACACTGTGTCCCCTCATCCAGATCATTGATGAGTATGCTGAACAAAACTGGATGCAGTACTGACCCCTGGGGAACACCGCTAGTTACAGGCCTCCAGCTGGACTCTGCGCCACTGATCACAACCCTCTGAGCTCTGCCATTCAGCCAGTTCTCAATCCATCTCACTGTCTACTCATCTAGCCCACACTTCCTAAGCTTACCTATGAGGATGTTATGGGAGGCAGTGTCATTCGGTGTTTTCTGGCTAGTTATGTGACTTACTGCAGATTCAGGCACTGTAAAAGATACTGAGTTCTGTTTTTGAATAATTCCTTTAATGTGAAATTAATTTAGTTGCCCATTTGTGCAATGTTTTGGCCTTGACTTTGGTCCCTTAGAAATCACTATGTCTGATTAGATATGGTTGGGGATTAGTTTGCATTTATGAGAAGTATTTACTGTAGTTATGTGAATTCTGTAGAAGGATTTAATATTTTATTATCAGGACACAAATAATGATTATGAATTTGCTAAGTATTTCTAAGTGGATTTGGAAGTAATTTCTGTGCCAAGTCAAGCCACAGAAAGATAGTTTCCTTAAGCTTAGGTATATTTTTTTTCTTAATTAGTTTGCAGTCCCACAAACTTTGCAATGCCGTATCAGTGAATATAAACTGTGCATGATGTGCCTGATTTGCCAAGGGGGATGTAGAGCGAGATTCCTTGTGAAATTTTCTAGTCCTGCTTCCGCAGAAGCAGAAAAATAAGTATTGATCAACTTTGTTTGATAGAAAATGATTTGTTATGGAAAAAATAAATGCAGGAGATATTAACATGGCTGTTTTATAAGAGTTTAGTATGCCTTTGGACAAAACTTCTTTTATACACAATCTCCATCACCTGATGCCAGCATAAACCCTGGGAAAATGAATTATTACTTGTTGAAACTGAAGAAACTAACCAATAATTTTCTGTGGACTTTTGAGGGGAAAAGACAAGACAAAACAAATCAAAACAGTTGTATTTCTGCACACATTGTATTTCTTCTGTGCTGTGCTTGCACAGTTTAAATATGGACTTTAAATAATCCAGATTAAGCACACTATAATACTGTAATTCTTATGTAGGAAGCATGGGATGCTGGTCTATATGATAGTGTTGTACTTAGAGAATAGCTGAGTGAACCTCAGATAAATGAAAATAAACTCAAAATGGCTAAATTTGTCAATAACTCTCAGAGCAGTAAGATTCAGAAACATTCAAATAAAGGTGATACGGGAAAAGAGATTAATTGTTGTTAAGATAACTGCTTTACAGACCTTTCATAAAATTGAACTGGATGTATAAGACATCATGCTGTTTCTAGCCTGCCAGTGTTAGCTGGAACAAATTCTAGGCTTTTAAAAATCTTTGTAAGTTAGAATAGTCTGATGATTGTACAGGTTGAAAAAACTTGCTTGAAGAGAACTGCCCATAAACGCTGTCACCACTCTATGAGCTCCAGGTACAGCTCCTTCCATTTTGCTTCAGAGCCTGTCTATGTGGTTGAATGGAGACTGTATTTTAGTTGCAGCTTATCTGTGATGATATGACATTATTCTGTGTTGTTGGTGTCAAGCGCAAGCAAGTTAAATATAAAAGATTTTGATTGGGCTTTGAAAAATATTCCCGTGTTCATTATTAGCGTAGACACCAAGTTCTGGAGTTTCAGTTACCCTTTTAGTATTGCATATGTACACACTAATAAACACATGTAATATGTGCTCTGAAGTCAGTGTGACATAGATTCTAAAATTATCAATATCAGTTTCATGTAGCAGTTCCTAATGTTTCATCTCGTGGGGCTTTTTTGGTTGGTTGGTTGTTTAATGTAGAACTTGAACACTAAAATTGCAACGCATAGCCTGTACATACTCTGTAGATCAGTGAAAGCTATTTTCCCAGACACATCACTGGGTCACTGCACTTCCTCTCTCTCTGTTGTGGTATGTATATACAGAGTTGTCACAGTGGTAAATACATAAGGTTGAGAAGGGCTATGTTTTAGAAATCTTTCCTCTTTCATCACAAAGGCTGAAGATACTAAAAATTTGTAAAAAAACCCAAATCTATCACAGAAGGCTAGAGAAATCTCACAGCAGTCACAAGCCTCATTTTGGACAAAGAGTATTTGATGTGCTTATAATGAGAGTCAGCTTCCTTTGTCACACTTTCAGGGGGGATAACTTAGCTCTGTTTTACATCTGTATCCCTTGAATGTCCTTCTGCAAATGAAGATTTAATTTGGTGAGGCTAATATAGTGAATCTGATCCAGCTCGCACCTCACTGACATTGTGAGCCCGTTATGGCATTATTACTCTCCAATTACAGGCATGAAGGTAAGAAGCGGCCTCGTAATGAAGGGGACACACCCAGAGCTGCGTGGCAAGAATTTTAAATGAGGCAAAAGGAAAAAAAAAAACCCAAAAGCAACTACACTGATACCTATCAAAAGGCCATTTTTTATAAGTGGCTACTTTGAAACAGTCCCCAAGAAGTATTAGTACTAAACATTACTGTGCCATCATCTGTTAATCCAGGCTACAGACTGGAATTTGTCTCAGATTCAGATGTTCTATAGTTCTTATAGTTCTATGTACTGCATAGCACTTGTACTGAAACAAGGTCAAGCAGTTTGGTATTATAATGTTTATTTGTGAGAATAATGTCTAAGCTACAGTTCAAAAAGAAACTTACATGGAAGCATATTTTCTGCTTTAGTGTTTAATGTGCTTTCAGTTTTGAAAATCAAATATTTAGTGTCAAGTGATTTATTTGTGCTCTAGGAAACACTAGCATTGGTATAAAATCAATGTAACTGTCTTCTGTGGTTTACAATATTAGAAACTAACTTTGTATGCCTTTCCAAAATGTCCGTTCTCTTGCGTGAGTAGAATTTTGTGAGAGTGTTATGGGGTCTTACAGGATACGTTTTTAGAGAAACTCCAGCCTGCTGTAGGATCACTTCACTGAGACTGTTCTGAATGTGCCACAGTAAACTAAAAGGATTAGAGGAAGCAGAGGTATCTGTGAGTAGGGGGCAGAGTCCATATAAATCACATGTGTAGTATCAAATGATTTAATACTGCTTCAAAAGTATAAGTACTTCCATTCTGAAGAAAACAGACCCACAGAGGACTGGTGGCCAGAGAAAATGGAATAAACCAGAGCAGCAAGGAAATAACTTTTTTTTTTTTTTTGGCACACTAAAGAGTGAAATCTAACAAAAATAGCAGAACCAGAGACAAAAGCTGTGCATTCTTTTCAGAGGAGGTATATAAAACTTGAGGTACATCTGACAGAGGAAGGGATCCAGTGGAATATGAATAGTAAGAGTGCCGACTGGCAGACTAGCAAGTAATAGCAGGTTTCATTTAGATACTCTTTTTGCCCTTTTTACCAATTTATCTACAAATAGTCACATAAAGATTTCAAAGTTGTCAGTTGCAGTGTGACATGCTGTGATACAATTTAGTACTTTGGGGATGCAGATCCATGCTCAGTTTTAAGATGATGCAAATCAGTGCTGCTATATACAGTTTTTAGCTGCATCAATTCCTTGGTTTAGTTGACTGTGCAGGGCTGCTTGAGGTGCTAGTATCAGTGTGAAGGATATGGTGAAAATGCATATAGCAGGAGGGAAGAAGTGCACAGCAATCCCTTCTGGTGGCTGTACAGGTTCACACTGGCTGAGTCAAAATTTCTATGAACATATGAAAAATGGACTTGCACATAGTTTAGTTACTCCTTGCCATTTGGAGTAGTTTATTAAATTATTAAATATCATCTTGAATTTAAATCTGTCCAGTTTTCTGCTCTGGTTTGCTTTAAAACTGGAAAAATTCACTTAAGTGTTCTAGGTGCTATGGAGACAGTGCTGATGTCAGAAATGTTTTCACTGTGCGCCTGTAAAAGGGAAACAGATGGCTGCAGTTACTGTTGAACATAGTTGGTTGCTGGTGCATAACACAGAGCAATGGAGTGCAGCACAGAACTGCTGAGCTAGCAGTGGATGTGGTAGACTGTTGGGAAGGTAGTAGAGCTTGCGGAGAGACAGAGGTTGTTAGCTTACCCCCAGTGCTGTGTTAATGAAACTCAGTTTCTTTGTATCCCATTCTGTCCACGCAGGGTTGAGCCACACCATATGGCTGCGTGGGCTTCAATTCATGCCAGCTCAGGTGTCTGTGTTATTTGCAGGCTTGGGCCAGATTACACTACCTGTTCAACTCTGGCTTTTCTTCTGTCCCAGTATATGATGAAGTATCTTTCTGGTACTTGGGTTGTCTTGACCTTTATGGACCTTTATTTTCTAGGTGGCTTCTCAACTCATGGGGCTTTTATAAGAACTGAGGAGCCAGGGGTAAAGAGATAGTATAGGTGAGTTTGAAGTGCCACTGTTAATGAAATAAATGCTGTTTTTTCTTAAGCATTGAACTCTTGGGTGATGTTAAATGCTGTTGCCATTAATAACTTGCCGTGGTATCTTGCACTGAACTGGAGCAAAACCAGAAACAGAACCCCCAAAAAAGCTTTCCAAATCCCACACTTCTCCCTCACTCTGTGAAAAAAAACCCTCCTCTATGAACCTTGAATCCAATTTTGTGCAGTTAACATCAATGCAGAACTCTTCTGCTTAGGTCATCTGCTTGGTTCTTGAGTTAGCTACCCTGCACGGTTTCCCTACATGCCTCTTAAGTATACTTGTGACAGGATCTTCCTAGCTACTTCCAAACAAAGCTGCTTAGTTGTGGTCTGCTCTGCCTTATCTACTGCCTCACTTGCTGTTAGTTTTCATTCTGAACTACAAATGAGCAAAGTGTCTTTGTTGTTTATTTATCAAGCTTTCTAACAAGCCTCTTTTGTTTTACCTTCCCTTGTGTTTAGAAGAAGCTGCCTCTAAATATCCCTTGAGGTCACCTTCCTTTCTTTCAAGACCATCCTTTTGAAACTTTCATTTGCCGTGATACCTGTAAAGCATTTACAGTGATTAAACGGTGCTTATCATGGTGTTCAAAATCATCTTGTTACTTGAACTTTTCAGTCACTCTGTGCTGTTTTCTAAAAATAAAATGAAAGATTCTGTAAGCTCTTCAGTGCAGAGATTGTCTTTTTGTACAAGTGGTTAACACAGCAGGGCCCAGGAATCTAGGCAGGGGCCTATAATACCTTGAGAGAAAAGAAAAAAAACGTTTCCAGGTATAAATTATTTTTTGATAGGAAGGTAAGTGTAAGGTGCCTTCAGGGATCATTTCTTCATAATGAAATGTGCATTAATGCTAACAATATGCAATAATTTTTAATCAGGCTGACATGCCTACAATGCAAAGAACAAGTGGGGTTTTTTTTATTGATGTTATTTAGGGCACCAGTAGCGTTTACGTGAGCTAGAATGGGCTATGTGACAAAATGATTCTGTGCTCAAAAGCTACAATTATTCTTTAAACTTCAAAATCTAGAATTCAAGATTAGAAGAGGCTGAGAATTTCTGCATTTGATTGGCTCAGGCTGAAAGCTGGAGAAGAAGCCGTTTGCCTTTTATGCATTCTGTCAGCTACAACAATGCTAACCAAGGAAAGTGTCATCTCCCTAGAGTCTCTTTTCAGACAAAAGTACTATAGGGCAATAATGAATCTCAAAAGAAATTCATGATTGGAAAAAGCAGTGTTTTGCATATAAATGTTTCTAATGGAGCTATGAGCATCAGTCTTGTGCTCTATTACTTTGAAAAATACCATGTGAATCCCTGTAACTTTTAGTGATTCAAGACATGAAAGGTGTTATTTATTTTAATTTGTATTATGTTGCTTATAAAATATTAAATAATCCTTTGGCATCAAAAAGTACTATTAGGTCTTTAAGACTGTACAGAAATATTGTTTGTAACTTCAAAAGCTTAAGTTGCTAATGGATGACATATATAGACCATGATCAGCAGAGAACAATTCCTACTGATCTCCTAGACAGAAGTATCTACAGGTACGTAGATTAAAATTTGTAAGAAATACGTACTTCTACAAGTACTCTTGCCCTGATTAATTTTTTAAAAACAAAGTCATACTTTACAGACCCAAATAAGTGGCTTAGTTTTTAAAATTTTCTCTTAAAAGCTGTTTTGTGCAGTTTTTTCAAAGCAAGGAAATATTTTAGTGTTTTTATTAGTTTTTTCAAATTCTGCTGTTAGGAAAAGCTATTCTAATACTTTGCTTAGTAAAGCAGGAATAAATGATAACCTACACTTGGGTGTTTTTGTTTGTTGTCATTTCCACCACCCCTCCGAACCAAAAAAAAAAAAAGTACCCTATGTAGTACATGTGAAGGATTGCTATATGCTACAGGGAAGGACTACTGAGACTAAAACCAAGAAGAACTGACTGTGGAAGAATCGGTTGTGTTCCATTGAGACTTTGGTAGAAGTAGCAATCCAACCTATTTTGCAAATAGATACTTCATCCCAATGTCTTGTCTTTGTGTTCCAGTGGTGTTGCATGAATAATTTAAGACAAAATACAGTGGGCTTTGGGTCCTAATAAATGGACGTATCATCTATAGGTTGTTTTCTGTGGTTCTGGACAATATTGACAAGTAGTTTCGTTTCTTCTTGGGCATAACTGTGACCTGATTGCATTGCGCATAATAGATTTTTTTTTTCCCCCCCAGTTAGTTTTTCACTGGAAATAAACTTGTAAAATCGCAGTCACTCAGGAGTCCATGGCCCTTCTTGCAACAGCGAGGGCTTCAGGAACTCAAGTGAAAAGCACTAATTGCTTTCTGCAGTATATTTTTGTTTGCTATTAGAAAGTACTGTAGCAATGTCTGTATTTTTCTAAGGATTGTACTCAACCATTATCTTTGCCTGAGGTAGCTGGGCTTCAGTGGAGACTACAAATATTTTTGCCTGAAGATAGAGCCGATTCTGACATGGCTTAGTGCTTATTTTGCTAATGTTTGACAGCAAACAGTACCTAGTTACTAGCTAAAAAAATAGTGTAGAATCCTTTGGGATGATAGCACTGCTTTAAAAGTAACAAGATTCTGATTTCAATGTTTAATGCAAGTCTGAAACTGGAGAAAGCGCATCTGAGGGATCAGATGAACAGGTAGTTCTGAATTACTTCAGTGTACAGGTATCATCTGTTTTGACATATGCAACTAGTTTATCAGAGATCTGGATTCCAAAATAGAGTTTCTTTTGGCTGAGTTTCTCTGCTAGATGGTTTTGATGACTTCTTTACATGAAGTTTTAAATAAAGGAAATAATAAATTAGCATCTGACCTATATCTGCCTTTCACTTTCAAAGTCAAATAGTCAGCCAATAAAAACCTGCACAAGCTGACGTTGCACTCCAGCTTTCAGAACCAGAAGAATTTCCAAAAGATTAAAGGTCATAAATACTTGGAAAAGTGTTTGTTGCTAGACTATGTTTGTAGCCTCTAAGATTTAGGTGTTCTTTGAAATGTCTGTGGCTCTCCAGTATAACTGGGAGCTACCCTTTGTATGACGAATCTCTTTCATGTTTTTATCAGGAAAATTGAGAGAGAATAGCAAACACTGTAGAGAGGAGGAAGAGAATGCATGGGGAAATAAGACATATGTTTAGTTTGTAGTAGAGATATTTTTTTTTTCTTCCTAAGTATTAGGAGTTTAGTTATGGCTTTGTCTCAAACATTACCAATATTTCACATTCCTCAATTTTTGTCCACTGATAATCACCATTGTATCCTTCATTCTTTACTGCTGGACACTGAAAAAGAAAAAAATGAGATAACATTAAAACTGTCCTTATTGGTTCTAATGTTTAGAGTGTACTGTTTTAGAATCAAAAATTCAAGTATTTTCAATTGTCAAATCACCAGAACAGTACTTTTCCCTAAGACATATTATACCTTTTCTCACTTCAATGGTGACATCTCATGGAACAGTCAGATTTCTAGTTATTGTTCGATCTGTCTCTATAGAAAAGTACAATTTACATGAAAGCTTCCTATTTCTAATGCCTATTTGAGATAACATTCTGTGTAGCATGCTTTTTTTCTTTAGTTTGAAGGATTTTGCTGGTTTCAGAAATCAGTTCTGCTCTACTGTTCACTTCACAATTCCTCATTTTCCTTTGCTGTAAATCTGACTTCTGAAAAAATCTGTTGTTTTTCAGACAGAGGCAAAATAATCGTTTCAGCTTTTTTCCTCTCATTTCTGTATGGAACCATCATTCTTACTCTTAGTCCTTGGTGTAAAAAATGGTGAAATTTAATTTTAATTAAGTTTTGGTGAGTGAAATTCACATAATTTAGAGTGTATTGAACTGTTGTTCATGAAAAAAACTGAAGAGGCTTAATGGACTGAATGTAAGATTTAGGAACTGGAAGATCTCCTTTCTTTCCCTGCGTGTTTTCTCTGTGTGACATTGTGAAATCTTGTTCCCTCCTGCCTTTAGAAATGCTGAATTATTATCTGTGGGAAATGTACCAATTTATAGATGACAGTTAGAAAGCATATGCATTGTTTAGCTTTATTTTTAGGCATTTGAGAGTTGTGTGAGGCCTTGTGCTGTCCCCTTACATGAAAACTGTTAACTTCAAATATTCTTAGCTACCAGTACTTTCTGTAAATATAAAGCCATTCTTTAAATACTCAGGTGTTTGTCTGTTCATGATAGTGTTTTTCTACAGTTTAATTATGATTAAAATTTTAAAGCAGGCATGGATTTATTAGTACAAGTGACCTTTTCTGCTAGTATCTTCAAGAGAACAAGGACAAAGAAACAGGTGTTCTGGCAGAAAGTTCAAAATAGAATAGTTCAAAGCAGTTTCAAAGGCTAAGGAAAACACACAGGTTATACTTCTGTGAGGGCTATTAAACTTGTCTAGCTTTGTGCAGCTACAGTATATGCACATTGTCTACACAGCATCTGAGCTAATCATCTGCACAACCTTTATTGTCAGTGGAAGGACATAAGCACTTCAGTGTGCAGTTCATTTCAGCTTTGTAAATCTGAGTGAAAGTAACTCCTTTAGAGAGATCAGTCTGCCCTGTTATGCCCATAAAACTTCTTGGATATATTTGTAGGGGAAGAAGAGCACAACACATTCGGCTGTGTCTTACATCACTTAGATGATGTTTAAACTACATATGTCTGTCCTGAGTATGCTTAAGCATAGAACAGATTTGCTTTCAATAGGTTTTGTCCAAAAACCTATTGCAGATTGCAGTTACTAACATATAGCACAGGTAAATGACTGTTGGCTCTTCACAAAGAGTTGGGGAACCAGCAAGACATGCTTGTTCTATAAAGTGCATAACATAATTCTTTCATTTTAAAAGTGGAGGATTTGGTTATTGAGTGTCTGTATTTACCTGTTCTTCTTGATGTCAGGTGGATGTTGATGAGTTGTGTTGTTCATTGTAATGCTTGGGATAAAGGCAACAATTAATTAAAGTCAATCAGGACTAAAAGAAAATATGAGGAAACAACACGTCTAGGGAAAAAGAGCATTGTAGGGTTACTTAAAAACTAAAGCAGACATATAATTTCTGATAGAAATAACAAGAAAAGTTGCAGTTTCCAAACAGTTAGTTACTCTTGTCTTGTTTTCTCATGTGAACTGTGATAGGAGGTATAAAATACTAAAGAAGTCAGTGGTTTTTGAGTCCTTAAAGACAGGTACCTGTTAGGTTATGGATACTGAAATTTTGTGGAATGATGGTAAGAAATAATCAGTTTGCCATTCCTGTGTCCTGCTTATATGTCTACAGTAAATGTCTCACCGTGGATTTCCTTAGCCTTAATCCAAAAGCACTGCATAGGTCTCTCAGATAGCACATTTGCTTTTGCAGAAGATAAATGCTCATGGACACCCTTTATTTGTTACAGTCACTCCCCCACAAGTAGTTGTTAAGCATGTTATGTGAATAATGTCCAGTGACAGCAAAACCTGAAGACGTGAATTTCATACCTTTATTTTTCAGTTTATGTGATCTTAAGATCTTTCTCTAAAAATAAATACTTACTGGTTTGTATTTTCTGCTTGATAATTGTTGAGAAAGTAAAATAACTTCATACATAACTCAGTTTGGATAAGCACTGAAAATGGTAAATGCTTAGTTAGAACTTCAAACACTTTTTTTTTTTTTTAATTTAACTCACATTAGTGTGGCCCTACAAAAGAGGACACAGCGAAGGGTAAGTGAAACTCAACATTTTGTGTTGGACAGGATGAAGGGAAAATATTCTGTAAAGGGTATACATGTATAATTTGAGTTAGAGAGAAGTACATAGATTGGCAAAGCAGCACCATCCCATTGATATTAATGTGATGCTGACTTTGACTATTTTGATCCAAAGACTGGGATTTCCCACTGTAAACCTTCCTTTTTCGAAGAATCAACAAGTAAGATGGTATGGTTTTGCAGTTTGTTTTCTCTTTTCAGAGGTGTGGGAGATTTGCACATTTAAGTAGAGAGAGAGACTGATTTATGCATACTTATATGAAATACACATATGCAATTAAATACGTAACATAGATTAAATTTTTGAGGTTTTTTTGTTTTGGTTTAGGATTTTTTTCCTCCTCTTTCCAGAAGACCGGTTTATGTAAGTTGTATAGAACTTGCTGAAAATATATGTACCTCTGTGTGTGTATATATATCTGCCAGTGGATTGGTTATATTGTATGATTCTTATTTGGATATTTATGTGCATTCATCTTTTAAAAACTGTTGTCAGTAGCACTAGAGTTAGGTCTCGTTTCCCTTCAGATAAAAGGACCAAGGATCAGTGTTTATTTTGTCTTTCTCCAAAGATTAAAATGAGTTCTTATTTTAAGACATTTAAGTTGGCTGACCTGCATGCTGTAATTTCCATGACCAGGGTGATGAGCTTTGAGAGGCAGGATATTTGAAAGAACTGTACTTATCTTTCTGTGTTTGTTGTTTCTGTGATTGTTCTTAATTAAAGATTTAGGAATCTTAGGTTGAGAGAATGCAGTCATTTTGGGCTTAGACTTTTCTATAGCTTCCAGCCCAGGCTTCTGAGAACTTGGGAATCAAGCGTTTGCTTCGTTTTACTTAGTTCTTTTTAGTGAAAGCTGCTGACTGATACACTTTTCAATCTAGTATATTTGTTTGGTTTTTTTTTTTTAATCTAGAAGTAGCTGTAAGTAGCAATTGTAAATAGGTAAATGTACCTTCCAGATGTATTTGTAGATTGTGGCTGTCCTGGACTACACAGCACATAAAAAAAGAGTAAAAAGCCACATTAGAAATTATATTTGAACTCCATCTGAATGAAGATGTGTGCCAAAATTCTTTGTCTGCAGATGAAATGAACTCATCAATATGTATCTTCGGATAAGTTAACACATGTTCTAATTTCTGTCATTACTGCATTACAAAGCAAGTACTGTCATATCAACTGCAATGAAGTAGTAGCTCCAGTCTTTTTTGTTAAAATCTGCCTAACATTCATGGCCGTGTCCTGTATGACTGTTCCTGGGTATAATGAATTCTGCCTTTAACTTGCCTTTAAGGCAAGTTTCAGAAGATAGTTATGGTTCTGTGTATTTGTACATAGGCAGAATTATTCAATGAGTTATGACTATGCCTAATTAACATGTCAGGTATCTCTGTATATCAGTATGACTCAGAAGCTACTTTAGCAAGTCTGTTTAAAACAAACAAAAAGCTGTAGTCTAGCTAAGATTCTGGCCTTGTGCTTTCCCATTCCAAATGATGACTCAGTGATATTACAGTGTACTGTAGAAATGTGCTCAGTCACATGGTCATCCATCATTACAAGTCTGTGATCCCATAATAAGTACAGAGATGAATGTTTTATTACAGCAAGGTAGCTTTTACAATTACATATGTAATGAGAGGGGGCAGGGGGATTGTAAAGCCTCCATCTTTCTATAACTAATATGAAACTCAAATGACCTAAAAATGAAGAACATTATCATCCTGGAAAAATTAGCTGTCTTAAGTTCCATTCTTCCCCTCATCATGGTTCATTAATGAGGAAAATCCTTTCCATTACTATTTTGTACAAAATGATATTCAGCAAGAACAGAGAGTGCTCATTATCTCCTAGATGATACTTAACCCTACCAACAACCATACAGAACAATTTTATCTCTGCAGTGAAATGTATGTGGCTTACACTATGGTTCTTTCACTATGGTTCATGATAGTGAGATAGCTCCTTTACACAGCTGTTTGGTTCGTTCTTTGTATTCTGCTCCTGAGAAATTACTTGCAAGATAGGAAGAATAGCACTAGGTCTGCTTGACAGTGCTTTCTATGCTGCTCTTGCCCTTTCCAAAATTAATTTTGAGAAAGGTACAGATTAACAAGCATGGTCTGGTATAAAAGATGATTACTCCACAGGTCAATACTGTTTTCCTTAGTAATTTGCAGTTAAGCGTGGTGGGAAAGTTGTATTGTCATCTGTTCATTCCCTCAAATTGATTACAGTAAAACCAGGTTTGGCCTGAAAATTGGGGAAGACTAAGTTAAGAAAATCTACCCATAGTGACCGGAGTCATTCTGTTGTCTTATCCGCTTCTAATGCAGCACCAGTTCTCGATGTGATTCAGAAATGGAGCCACTGATTTAACTGTGTAGCCTTTACAATGTGGTAATGGTTATTAAAGCTACAAGATGGAATTATATATCTGATTAGGTTTGATTTAGACAGTAACAGAATCATCAATTTCTTAAGATGCAATAAGACAACTAACAGCCTACTACACGTTCTGCAGCTGTCTCCTGAAATGTTAAAAGATCAATAGGCCTGTAAGGTCAGGGAGTGAGGCAGTAGGAAAAAGACAAGAACAACTTGTATTGAAGAAGGGTGATGGAAGGGAGGGAGAAGATGATTAGCTACCTAGCATCACAGCTTATAGGGGACACAACACGAATGCAGCTAATCCATATAAACCATATAGCTAGCAACTAACAATGGGGGAAAAGCCATGCTTCTGAAACCTGGGAGTAAGGAGAAATACACCTAGTTGTGGATTCATTATGAATAGTGCTTGGGAATGTGGCCACATTGTAGTCATGTTGAAGGCAAATCTTAAGTTTTTGATGACTTCAGGAAGCTGTTTAAAGCCCTTTAAAGGGTTGGGATGGAAGTAGGAACAGAAAATAAAGTAAATCCTTAAAATGCTTTACTAGCTAAAGATACTCCATACTTAGGTCACGATAAGTAAAGAAAAGAAAATATGGCATGATGTTTTCTCATCAGATTGAACAACAAATAAAATGTTAAATATTGTCATGAGAGACCTTCAGTATTCATAGCTAATATTTACCAATCCAAAGAGAAAACAATGATTAACTTCTGGCAAAACCCCCACTTTTGTTTTTCTAAGAGTGTCCTTTTTTTTTAACATTCTTTCCTTTTGCCTTACTTTGCAGCTTTACTAGAAGACTACCTTCTGTAGATCTTTTCATTCTAGAAATCTGCATCTATTGGGTAGCTGAGTGGCTACTTTGCTGATTTTATAGCTAACCTTTAGGAGGTAGCCACAGTGGCAGTAATGCTCCTAACATCTGTTGTGTGTCATTTGTTCAATAAAGGTGCTAATGGCTTCCCATAAAGTATTGTCATTGTGCAGCATAATAGGAATATGATTTAGGGAACAGTCCTAAACTTACTAAAATTGATAGGTGTTTTGGCTATCTGCTACTTTGCACGCAGGGTGAGTCCTGTAGCGTCCTGTTTTGTAAAGCAATTAAACATGCTTGAGCTGTCTCCAAGCTTGTTGCCTTCCCCCATTAAACTGTTGTCAGGAAAAAACCAAACATAGTGTCTGTTTCTCATTGTCAGAATTAATGAAATAGAATGCTGACAGGATACAGAACAAACATAATTTCAGAACTGTTGTTATGCATCTTTCTTCTCCAGCAATGGAAGAGACAAGTACAACTTGATATCCTGCAACAACCCTCAAGGTGAATTCCTCTAAGTAAAGCTGTCAATTTGTTAATTATAACTCAAGTTTCTATCAGAAGTTCTAATAGAAATATATGTAGCTTTTGTTAACTGTTGTCTCACTTTAAGAGGAGTTTGATGTCAGAGTTGCTAGATTGATGTCAAAGTTACCTGTTTTTGTTCAGAGGATTGCTTACTTGGTCGCCTGCCTGCTGCTAAACTTAACTGAGAATTGCAAAGGTTTTTTAAATTCTGTGGATCTACTCGCAGAATTTATAACATAATTTTCTTCCATTCACTGCTTTGCTCTATGACGATGGGTAAAACGCATAGGAGTCTAGTTTGAACCATCTGTTAAATAGACTTAATGTTAAATTATAGAACTGAGTGGATGCTCAAACCAGCAGATAATCTTTTGAATGGGCATAGCAGCATGTTCAGGGCAAGAAGAAAAAAGTGCAGTATAGAGGGATTAGAGACTTTTGAGAGTCTCTCTTTTAATTACACAAAAACTAAAAAACACAAAACACAGAGCTGAAAATTAAACCAGCTCAGGTTAGTTAGTGTCTTAACCATTAAATCAGTTTTCTGGAGTCAGAATCAAACACTGGGAGCTGAATACGAAGCAATTTCCACTTGGAAATTATTATAAAATGGCTGGAGATGTTTAGGGGGATAGATCCATAAAAAGCATAACTTTGGATTTACTGCTTTCTTATTAATAAAATGTAATTACTGTCTTGCTATAACAAAATATATTAAAATATTACTTAAAATATATCTCATTAACCTCTCAGCAATCCTAGATATTTTTTTGGCAGAGAAATTAACGTTTGTTGACAGCAAATATAATTTTCAAGTTAGAAAGAGCTTATAGAGAGTTAAAGCTGTGCAGGATCATTTTTAATCCATTTTTCTTTTTTACCACAGTAATTAGGCTCAATGCCAGGCAGCACAATGGAAAAGAAATTTTCTTTAATAGAATATTTTTTTACAGGCACTGCTGGACACATACAGACATCTTCTGTATTTTTCTTCCTTGTGAAGCTTTCTTCACAGTTGTATCTTCTATGGGAAAGACTTTTGGTCATTAATTAATGTTTTTCTAAGGTATCTACATGCTGTTGAGGTTTGAGCCATTTCGGTTAGAAAGGCAATTGCTCGTACTAGCCATAATGTTTTGGGGTTTTTTTTTTGTCTTCAAGATACCTTGAGGGTATTTGATATGGAGCGATGTTGACTAATATGATGCATGAAGAACATTTGGAAGTAACATCAGTCTGTCCTGCATGTTTTTAGTAGAATTAACTGGGGAGTAGAAAACAGGAAAAAAAATGTTTTCAATGCCTTATGTCACTAAAAGAATGTTTCTGCTGCTTGGATACTTACCTCTGTAGCTCCTTCTGATTTCCAGCATGATTTGATGTAAAGAAAAAAGTGCTTTACTGCAGTAGTTCCTTAAGTTTGTATTTGTGTTTTACAATGCTTTTTGTGTCCTTGTAGGACTGCCTGTGTTTGCAAGAATATTTTCTTTGGCTGAAATCTTAAGAGCTATTTGCAGACGACCAAGCTTTCGAGAAAGGTTTTTTTGTGTTCTGTCTAGTTTAAAAGGCTGTAACACCATTTCAGTCCTGTAACTGGCCTGTGGTAGATGAGATTTCCAAAGCCTTTAGTTTGATTTTATGGTATTTCTGATTTGATTGAAATCTAGTCTACATGTTGTGTGGATCTGGTAGTGTCCGTTTTTCATTCTGCTGCTGTAGTTCAACTATTAGAGTATGCATAGTCAAGTTTGGAGCTGATTTAAAAAAATCACTTATTCTCTCAGCATTAGCAATTCACTCAGGATTTGGAGGTGTATTTATTTTCCTTTAAATACTTTTTAAGGCCTAAGTTAAAGCTTTCAGATATAAAATATGAGTTGTTTAGAACTAAGATGTTAGTAAACGGATAATTGAGTTTAACCAGATTGCTTTTCACGGGTTTGAAATGCATGACCTTGAAAAGATTTTATACTGTTGTAGGCTTTCATCAACACTAGTAAGCTACACAGCAAGAGGCAACTTCTTATCCTCCAAAGTCTACTGTGAAGTCAAAAGTCCTCTGTTCAGTGTCGTAAATTTTTTTACTATAGTTCAGTGAGTTACGTAGCAAAAATATACCTCTTTTATTGCCAAGGCAGCTATCCTTTCAAGTTTATTGTGTCCATTAATTTAGACTTCAGTCCCAGTTTGTGTTAATGTAGCCTTTTCAGGAGGATAAAATACTGAATGTAAAAATTAGTGTGTTAGGTTTTAAGATTTTACAGGCTTGTTTTGGACTGAGCAAATTGTGTAGCTGCCTTGAGATACTAATTGCATCCATAGAAACTGTGAGAGTGCTAGTTACCTAGAGAGCTCCTTCTTTATTTCCCATTTCTACAGGTAAAATGCAAAAATTTTGCACAATTACTGCCATCTTCCAGGAAATCTGTGCTCCTTGATGTTTGTGGGATGAGTTGAGTGGTTTTGACCATTATATACAAGCTATAAAGCACTTTAAATCTTTTAGGCATAGCACAGTAATAACTGCATGTGGTAGACTTGATCTCTGCATCTCTGAATCAACTTGTATAATTGGAGTCTGAACGATGTAAGAAGTGCATATATATAATATTATGCAATAATATAATAAGTGGTAGTAATAATAATAATATTATGCAACCTGGTGCGTAACTTAGTCTCTCTAAACTAAAGGGAATTAACTTGAGGAATATAGGGGGCCCAGTTTCGCATGCCTCTTAATTGTATATTCAGTTGATACTTTAACTAATATGTTTTCATTGCTTTACTCTGGGAGGGGCACAGCCTCATAAAAGATCCACAAAATTACAATAATGAAATGTAATGGTAGGAACAGGAATGCCTTCATTACAGAGATGGTGCTACTTCTGCCCAATACTTACTGCTGCATCAGTAAATGCTTCTGGGAGAGGATGGAATCTGTAATTCCAGACTGCTTTCAAGTCCATTCCCTTCTAGTTACATACCAGTTTCAGCTGGTAGACTTAGACCTGGGAGAGTGCAGTTAAATACAGTTTTTTCACAATTATCTAATTCCATAATTTGTATTCTAGACATGGTTTTCTTTGCATGAATTTTTGATATATTAGAATTCAAAGGAACCGAGTGGGGAAATTTGACATTTTTGTATGCTAAGGGAGGTGACTTTAGTAGTATTGTTTGTAAGAGGACGAAAAAAGATCTCGACTCCAGAATGAATTGCATATAGAAAACTACATCTGAAGTTGCAAGTAAAGAAGATACTATTTAAGGTTTTGTTCATGGAAAATATAGTACCTCTTTCAGTACTTAGCTTCATCTGTATAATATACAGTCTTACTTGAAGGTCTCTGTTGGGGTGGAACAATTTCTCCTAAAGTATACAAAGCTTAATATTACTGTCTGGCACACATCCTGCTGAAGGACCTGGAGAGTGTCAGAAGTTTGGTTTCTCAGGCTCAAATGTCTTTTGTCGCTTGCTTTGTTTCTATGAGGGATCATACAGCACACACTACACAGGCATTTTTGTGTAGGCTGTATACCTGCAGACATCATTCTTTATTGTAGTGTTTCTGCACCTTCTTTAATCTAAAGTGATCTTACTGATTACAGAAAAGTAAAAATAAAAAGCCACGAGTCATGTTGATTGAAAGAAAAATCTGTACGTGCTATTTTGCAATCTAATCACAAAGGCTTTTCTTTACTAAAAAGTGAGGCTGGTGCTTGAATATTTGTTACATCTTCCTTCCTCCCTCCCATTTTATTGTGTCTATGAATGTGTGTGTTGAAGGGAAGGTGTTATTTTTAAATCAAGTTTTGTGATCCTTCCATGGACCACATTCTGTTCTCACAGACTGCAGCTATGGGTCACAACAGGGGAAAGCTGTTCGTAGGTCTCAAATATCTAACTTGTATTTGCCTGGTTGGCAATTGGTTAGAAGCCAGAGTGGTAGTAAACTTGAGCAGAAACTTTATAATTTTTTCTTCGATGGTTTCTTCTAAGGAGTGGGCCAAGAACTGAGCACTGATGAGATGTAGCAACAATATTAGCAGCTGTTGTTCTTGCGTCCATTAACACTGATGGAAGTTGTTTGCTGCACCCTTCAATGGGGAAAAGATTGTGGCTAATAACTTCTGGTAATAACTTTTAGCTTGTTGTGACAGATGCATGTAGATGTTTAGTCTAAAAATTAATCAGAAATTGAAATTGAAGAGACTGAAGAGTGCTCAGTCCCTGTCAGGCAGCTGATGCTCTACTATTTTGCTGTTTCTTGTCTCCTCTGCCTCTGGTTTTAAAATGCTTCAGGGAAGGTTCAGAGTCTTGATAGTTTTCCAGCCAGTAGGCTGAAGTAGTAGGTGCCCTGAAGCAATTCCTTAGCTGTAGTTTCTGAGCCCATGGTTCAGGGTTGGTGGATTCTCTTATTTTACTATGTTAGGTGGAGGTTTGTTGTTCAGACTTAGTAAAAGCAGGAAGGACTTTACCTTCAGTTTCTGGTGAAGGTGTTTTCATGATGTAACTTCTTATATAACTCTTTCCTATCTACATGAAATGTAATCACTTCTCAAAATTGGCAGTCACCTCAAAAAATTATATACAAAGGAACTTTGTTATTTTAACTATATAAATAGTGAAATACAGTTGGATTATTTCAGACACATACGAATTAATTTAAAATACAAAAGTAATAAGTGCTTTCCCTTAAATCTATTGATATTTATTGACTGATAGCTATGTGTGAATTCTTACATTTTTAAGGTGAAGAAATTCTTTCATGCTTTCAGTTATGAAAAAAATGTTTAATAATCTTCATTTGTTTGACTCAAAGTTGGCTCTTTTTATCAGAGATTTGCTGTCATATTTTTGAAAAGCCCATTGTTTGCCTCTGAAAGGTTCTCAATAGAGCTTTAACAGGAGACTAAACTTGAACAGCCAGAAATATTTGAATATAAAGTTTGCTCATTCTCACTCTAGATTGCTTAAATTTTAATCTTGTGAGCTACAGCAAGAAACTTGAAGATCTATCCCTTCTCCCTTTTCTGCAACTTTAGCCCTTGAATTTATTCCCTAATAGCAAATCCTGTATGTGCTACTGATTCTCTGTCAGCATCATTATTATTTGTGTACTGTACACATCAAAATTTAGTTCTGCATCTATTTTAGGAATTCTAATTTCTTTCAAAATTAGGGAGAAAAAAGTTAGATACATAGATGTTTTACACACAGACTGTTCTAAAAATGTTTTAAATATTAGATTGTTATGATTCTTTTATTAACTTTTATTTGATGAAAATGATGTTTACTTATTCCTCGGTAACTTTTTGTTACATAAATCTAAGTTCTGGTTAAGAAACAATGATCTTACTTATGCAGAAACAAGAGAGGACTGAAAGAAAGCTTGAAACATAAAACACTAACCTTACATCTTGTTTAAGCATGGGGTTTTTTTTCTGTTTCATGGTCTTTTCGTGTAATGGTGCATGAAGAACCAGGCCTAGGAAACAGGCTGAGTTAACTGGGTATTTTTTCCTGAAGAAATTGTACTTTTATTTTATTCATAAATTTGGAAAAAATGGATAAGCACCTTTCTTGATGGCCCTAGCTAATAGTTTAAAGGAAGAGGAGCAAATGCCCAAGTTCTATGCCTGCTTCCTAGCTTGGGGACCAGAAATATTGTAGTCATTTCATTGTGAACTGTGCTGAAACTAATCAGCTCAGCCCACAGAGGGGTTTCTGAATCAACCTGGATCATGTGGATCCAGCTCAGATTTCTCTGCCCTGTGCTCCTAGTACTGAGGTTTGCTTCTACTGTGCTAGCTCAAAGACTGTTTGTATGTATGGGCTAAATGCACTTATATTTATCCTTGTTCTCATTAATGAAAGGAATTGAGATTTGATAAAACCTCGAATAACCTGGTCTGACCTCACAGCTGACCCTACATTGAGCCAGAGACTGGACTACAGGTGTCCTGAGGTCCCTTCCAAACTGAATTTCCCATGATCCTATGAGTATGGAGAGGCCACTAAGGACTTTGATATTCTAATGTGTGGTGAAACCTGTTTGGGGTACAATTCCTTCATTAGTCTCCAAATAAGCTAAGCTTTCTTAACTGAATAATTCTTAGGTGAGTTATGCAAAGTAAAAAGGTTACTTAATTCAGGCAGGTATGGTCTTCTGAACAGAGTTGGTGCTGAACAGTCCTGATACTCAACCTAAATGAATGTAAGGGATTGCGAATAATCAAACTCTGAGAACAGACAGTAGTAAGGTGGCTCATTAAGATGCTGCAATTGTTGTTTTATGGTAGTTGTTTGACACACGTACAGTAAAACCTGAGTTCCCATCCATTAAAATGATGATGTGATAACTGTTTACTACTAGACCAAGTGGTTGGCAACTGTAATAACAACAACTAATAAGAGGACTGCATAGCGCATACATCGTTGAATAAATGAAATTTATTATTGCTTAGTAAGGGAACTTGTATGCAGTAAAGCAAACTGTATGATTGCAGTTGTAACAATGTCATTAATATCCCTGTAGTATAAAAATGGAATTGTATAGCTAATTGTATATGTGAAGTATAAATCTAAACTAGGTCTGTTTGTCCCAATATTTGACTATTCACCTGCTGATGATTTGATAGCTGTGTCTTCCCAGCCTTTGCACAGTTGAGAAAAGTAGCAGTTACCATTTCTCCCTGAATCCAGTCATCACCTTGGCCTCAAGTGTTGAAGTGAAATGATTAGGGAGTGGGGAAGGTGCAGATTGAATGACTTCGAGAGTGAGCCAGATATCAATATACCATACTTAGCTGGGAGCGCTGTTTGGTTATCCCTGAGGGTGGTTTCACTGATACACCGTAGCAAATCTAATGTCACCCTGGTGCTGTCTGCAGGCTTGCCTTCCCTCTGCGCTGAACCAACTCACCATTAGCACCAGCACAAAGTAGATGGCGGGAATGCAATACGTGGAGAGCAGACTGCCCTTTCAGCTACAGCACTGAGCTGTACCTTCACAGAAGTTAGGTTCAGCTGAACATGGTAATTATGAACTCCGTAGTTTCCTCTGACATGCTTCCTACTCAGGACTCTGCTTTGAAAGAGGACAGGATGTTCTCTCCGTAATACCTTGCAAAAACGCAAGCCTCCACAATTTGCCATGCTGTACTTCTGTATTTGGAAATGCTGCAAATGGTCATATGATTCTGTTGGTTTGAGGGAAGGTGGGACCTCAGCTGGTGCCCCAGTGGTACCCAGAAGTCAGACTTTAGGCCTGATGCCACGGTAGGGTGCTAAATAATAGCAGAGAATGGGTTTAGTCCATGGACCTCTGGGTTATTGGCCTTGCATATTTCTTCTGCACCAGATTCTATTGCGCATTTAAAAATCCAGCAGGATTTTTTTCCAGTGACCTTTCCCTTCTACCATATCAAGGGAAGAGCCACAGGATAAGCAGTGTTAGGGTCTTTGTATCCCTTCTCTATTCCAGGCAAACTGTTTTGCTTTTTTTTTTTCCTCCAAGAGGCTGAAACCTCTGTGTAAATTAAAAATCTGATTATGCAAACTCTGAATCATCATCGGTTCCTACTGAAGACTATTGTAGACAAAGAAAATAGACCTTCCTGATGATTTTTTTTCTACATAACCCATGTATGTCAAAATACGATTAATTGAAAACAAAATCATTTGCCAAATAGGATTGTTTTCCACTAATCTCCCACCTTAAGAAAAAAATAATTTTGAACCAAAATTAATATAACTTTACATTTTTATATTTTCAAAATGAAATATTTAGGGGTTTCATTAAAAATCCATTTTTTTCAGTTATCTTCTGGAGAAGAAAAGTCCTAAAATCAAAAGCTAATGACTTTGAACCAAAATTAAGATGGAGGGGGCAGACACTCGGTTGAAAATTTTCCACTTTTGAGGAAATATTTCAGCATTTTAGACCTTTTACTGACCTGAGAAAATAATTTCATACACAGCTTTTCACAGGAGTTGACAGAAGACAGAATCTTGCATGTTTTAGACTTCTTTTAAAACCTAAACCCAAGTGTGTTTTCAGATGACTGCACAGCCATGATAAAGGTGTGATCAGTATCTACTGCAATACTGAACCATGCGAAAATCTTGGTTCTGGACACTTTATTAGTAGTTAGATCTTTTAGAGACTACTAATTTTGACCAGTGTTGTACAAAAACGCAAGAAGGCAGTGTCTGCTCCAAAAAAAGTCTGTTTTGTCTGTTCAGGTTGGCAAGAACATGTGGCAAGGCAGGGTGATGCAGAGGGGCAAAATGTCATGTCAAAATCTGTGAGGGCTGTGAGCAAGAGCCACAGACAGAACCAGAATCTAAACATTAGTCTAGGGATGTAACCAAGCAGTTGTATCTGAGTAATTGCAAGACTTGAAGTGGGGAAGGGGGAACAGATCTGCTCTTTCCCACAGGCTTTACACTGCATGTTTTAGCTCTCCTGTCACTTATGTGGAGAATTCTCTCATCTTTCTTGCATCACTTTCTTTGTGCTTTTTTTAGTGCCAACTGTATTTTGAATCCTATAGTGTTTGGGGGAGAAGGATACATGTGTTTACTTTCTTTGGGAAATGCTGTCTTTTTACAAACTTCTAATTACTTTTTTGCATTTAATTTCTCTTACAATTTACTTCATTCTGTATCGGGTACTTTTTTTTTTTTTTAATTTTTTCCTCCTGTCTTTTTTCCATTATTTCTAGCTGCTACTGGGCCAGAGTAATTCCTGATAACTTTTATGAGGATGTACAAAAGGCAGGGTGTGTCCCAAAGACTACACAGTTTGAATAGGGGCTTTCCAAGGGAAAGAGATCAGAATGGTTCCAATAGCAAACTTTGAAGCCAAAAATGGATCTTACATCAGTGTGGAGGCCCAGCAGCTGTACCCAACCAGGCACAAGGAAAAGAGAGAATTGGACTAGAGGCACACCTTGTACTGCATGGGGTGCTTAGAGGTTGCCTAGAGGCCGTTTGCCCAGAGAGAAGAGGTTGCATAGTGGGGATCACCTCTTCGGACAATTCTGATCCCTTCTGAAATAAAACCTGGAAAGGAAATCTATCCCTCATGATATGAAGGGCTTTGATAATGCTTTTAGGACTACAGTAACATATTGCTACTACTGCTTGCTTTACTGACATAAAAGGGACAGAAATTTGAAGCCTGTTTCCTGAACATACCGAGAAAGATGAAAATGATTTCTAGGTATTTTTGTAAACAACAGAATCCACTTAGTTTATTTCTTTTGTATTGCTTAGGGAGATTACATCTAGGTTGCTTTCATTCTCTGTTGAAGGTTTCCAGAGATCTTCACAATAAGCTCACAATTTTTAAGGATTTTTTTGTGTTTGGAAACCATAATGTTTGTGTATATAGGGTTTTTTTTAAATCTCGCAAGAATTCACAGACATTGTGGGCTCAAGTTAAAATAATCAGCTCAGCCATACTCACAGTAAAATTGTACTTGCAGGTGTTCCTTGTATAAAGCCAAATGTAATTGCTAGAGAAGTCAGCAGGAAATCGGATTCACTTGTATGTGAACCCAGTTCACTAACGGCTGCAGTGATTAGCAGCATGACTTTTGTATGTCCATTTGTTCCCCTGCAGAAAGTCTTAGAATGGTGCTAGAACCTGTCATCAAAAATTTGTCTTATTATTGCAAAGGTTGAACTTGTCCCATGTAGAATAGTACTTAAATCACAGTCAGTAGTCCCAAGCTTCTTATTTTCTTTAAAGTCAGATTTGACCAAAATACTAGCAACCAGCATGGTTTTTTCCTTTGCTTAACCACAGGGTACAAATCTCAGGTTTTTAACTGCTGCTAATCTGTTGTTGAATCCCACTGAGGAGAAAAGGTTGCTGCATAATGATTTCCAAATAGGTCTTTAAAATTAGAAAGCAATATGTTTATTGGGAAATACACAAAGTTCTTGTTGTCTGGTATTAAATTTGAAAGTTTTGCATTAGAAATAGTTGATGGAGTGTTAGGTTGTCTATGCTGCCGTACTCTTCAGAGTCAGAAATTATTATTTTTGGGGACAGACAGCATAGTCATGGTTTTGTGAGGAAACACTAAACTACGAGAGTTGGGAATCTCATTTGGTTTTGCTTTGTTTTTCAAATCTTCTCAGGAATTTGGTAATGGAATGTGTTCGGGAATGTTTACACATACAAGTAGCTGTGGAATCTTCATAAAAGTAGGCTGCTGGGAGGGCTTTTTTTTTGTTTTCAAGAAAACTTTATAGCTCTTGAGTTTACAAAGATTGGTGCATGTAAATTGACATGCTGGAGCAGAGTTGCATGTTCATGAGATAAAAATCTGTTTTAGTAGCCTTGCAGAAACTTTTTCTTCCTTAAAACCTTATTTGAATAGCCGAATTATTTTTAGGTATTCGTAACCATTTATGTGTGATTTTTCTCTTGCTAATCCCTGACTATTCTTACCTTTGGTATGCTGGCATTAGTTGTTGAAATCAGAAATGTATGCATGCAGGACGTGATGTGAACATTCACCTGTGTGACTCCTATTGATGTTAATAGAATAACGTAGCAAACTTCTTTAGGAGCCAGATCTTTGGTGCAGGGAAGCCAGGATATGTGTTCCCTGATAGGTCTTGGAAGGTTCTGTCTTCTGATGCGGTCAGCATTCATACACAGTTGCATGTACTCTCTCTCCATCAGTACAGCAGGAACTGGTTGCAGTCAAGATCCCTCTGCAAAACTACAGTAATTATCTGCAGTGTCAGTAAGATAACGCAATGTGCTAAACACTGCTGCTGAGAGAACAGGGTGCTGAGCACATTGCTGGAAATATCTGTAGCTGGCTGCTGGATGTGGGAAAGAAAAATGGCCATTCTTTTTTAAAAAAAAAAAAAAGTCTGAAACCTGAAACTTCTGATGCATTGTAGAACATTAAACATTGTTTAGGGATATTCATATTGAATAAGCTATGGAAACATAGCCTAAGTATTAATATTGTAAATAATTTATTGAAGCCTTTGAGAAGTTAATGCATTCTACTGATACCTGCAGATTTAAGGTGCATCTGCACAGTTAACTTTTTTCTGTGTTCTTATACAAAATGTTGAATCAGTGCCTCTGAAAACTAACAGGGAGTAGAGTATGTCTGTCTTTTTGGCTGGCTGCTTCAGAACAAAGTAGTTCAGAGGTGCAATGAAAAGCGGTCATTGTTTTGTTTTATCACTTTTGTGCCATATGTTCATTTACACAATTCAAATGGTGACTGTGTAAGACTATCCAGTCTTCTGTAGAGGTTGGTGTGGAACTGTGTAAAGGGTTTCTTACAAGTGTTTGTGGTAATTGTTGGACATGCAACTCAGTTGTACATTCCATTTTGCTTATGCCACTTTTTTTACAAGTGGTTTCTAAAGTAATGAGAGCACATTTGTTTCAGAAGTATTGATTGTAAAGCCCTGACTGCTAGGTACTCAGTAATTCCATCTAGGATTTGTGGAACTTGATGGTAGAAGAAAACCGTACAGCTAAACATCAAGAAGGTTGCATGAAGTATAAAGTAAAACCTTTGATTATCCGATTACTGAAAACTGCTTTAAAGACCATGCTTTGCCACATACCTTTCTCATGCTTTGCTTAGGAATGGTAAATGCCTACAACTCTGAAAATGCCATCGTTTGCTGCATAGCTCTTTTCCAGCAGAAATCTGCTGTTTCTCTTGCAGCTCTCCTCTTCAACAGACATTGCTGAAATTTATGAAAGAACAGTAAACATGTCTCAGATAAATGGTAGAAAGGCAAACATATTGGTGGTAAAAATGTTTTTTTTGGACGGGTTTGGGGTTTTTTTATTTGGTGGGTTTGTTTTAAGAATATTATAACTGGAAAATATTGAAGTGTGGAACGTCTCAGTCATGGCAGGGTTGAGTGATGCAGCTGAAAGTACAAAACAAATGTAATGCAATTTATTTGCCTTTTGTGACTTACACTCACCAGGAAAATCTAAGGCGTCTATTATGTATGACAAATGTGCTGGTGAATCCAGCCTTAGAAACATAATTTTTGATTACTATTGGGAATAGTATACTTGATTTGATGCAAAATATTTGCCAAGAGCATAATGAGAATTGCTATGTCATTTAATAGATGCTTAAAAAATGCAATGGGGTAGGATGAGATGTGGGGGAACGCTATTAGGGAAGCGGTTACTTTAAGCCCCAGTGATGCTGGACTGCTAATACCATCTGTCCCTTTATCTTCTGATTGTCTTACTTGCAAGATTTCTGTTTACATAGTTTTAGAAGCTGTAATGCTTGACTGTGCAGGACCCTGTAGCTATAATAGGTTTTTACAATATGGATGGGAAAATTATCCATGTACCATTAGCCAGCTGACTTTAAAGCGTCATAAAAAGTGATTATTACTTTTTTCTAGCGTGGATGGTAGTAGAACTCTCTTACGGTACATTTGATGTATATTTACCAACTGGTATGCCTAAATCAATGACAGCATTTTTGGGTTATATGCATCCCTTCTGAGGGTTGTATGATTACAAGGCATAGGATGTTTGAGCAACTGGTGAGACTTATACGCAGGGGATATTTATTAACTTTTGTATGTAAAATTCTGAAGCTTGGTACGGGATTTCTTTAAGTGTTGTTGCTTATTCTTATTTACAGTACATTCTGTGTGTATGGTAGTTACCTGTGTTTTTTTCTAATAGTATCTGATGTCCTATCATGAAGAGACAGCCTCTGGTCATGAGTGCAAATCTTAACATCAGGGCTTCAAAAACATTTTGAACCCCTGAGACATCACCTCTATTTCTTTGCCCCATTCTCTGTAATATTTATTGGCTTTGTAGAAGGGAATTGTCTCTCACTGCAATTCCAAAACAAAGTAAGATCTGAATATTGGTGTCAGTTTAAAAGGGAAGCATAACATTAAAAGGAAGGAGAGCATTTTTTGAACTGGAAGTAACTGTGAAGAAGACTGGCAAATTACCAAAAGAATGGCATGCAGACAGATAAAAAATAATAAATAAAAGACTTAGTAAAAGATATGATTAAGTAAGATTAAAGCGATAAAATACCTAGTGCAAAGGACTGGTGGTTTCTTTTAGCCCCGTTGGCAATAGTAACAAATTTCTCATGGGAAGCCTTAGTCAAATTTGGACAGTGACAAATAGTGCTGTTCTTTAAGTAGAATTTGCTACATACAGAGAACAAACTAGATTATTAATGTAAGCCTAGAGGTCTACTAATCTGTAAATCAGGTGATTTACATATTCTGAGTGACTTTAGATCTAAGATGCTCTAAGTCTTAGAATTCTTCAGTGTGAAGAATGAATAAACAACATTTGTTCATGAGTGAACAGCTTTCTCTCTGTTCTCAAAGTGGTTAATGGGCTGACTAAAACTGATACCACTTATGAACTTTGACAACATTCTTCTTTGGAGCAGAAAGGTGAGGGTGCCAGATGCAGGAGAAAATGGGAATTATTTTCTTGCTGTGACTGTTTATTAATGAATGCTGACAGACATACAGAACTGACATCATGCCTGTTGCCCTGCTGGTATGGTATTTTGATGGTAGAAATGCCATCTCCTTAAGGTATTTGAGAATAATTTTGGAACCATGTGTTTAGCTTGCTATCTCACTATCCCGCTCTTTTTACTGTGGCACTTTGTTACTCACTTAGAAGGATGGACTTCCTGGTAATCTTGTTTGAGTCAAAGAAGTAAGTTCTCGAAGAGAGCAGCCCTTTCCAGCTTGTTGCAACTGACCTTTCAGAAGTTGAGGTTCCAATTTCCTGATCCAGATGGTTGAGGAAATCTTTCTAATAGAGTAAATCTCTACAGATGGAAACAGTTCATTAATAATTCAAATTGCCTGAATTAAGACAGTCATTCCATTCTTTATTCAGTGTTTGAATTAGTGTAATCTTATTTCCTTTATTTCCTGTGCTGCCTTTACCAAATCTTATTTTGATATAGCATATGATTAGGCAATGCTATGAAATAACATGTTGTAAGGGGTTCTATTGAATGACTTTGGTCATAATAATTTAGACAGTGAAGACTAGCGTGTATATGAAAAGAAATCTTTACATATAAAACCCAGAAATGCTTGCAAATAGTTTGTGGTATTTGCAGTCAGGTATTTGCAGTCAAACCTCAATGTGGTAAGCAATCGGGTCTAACAGTAATTTGGGTAAGAAACCTCCAGAGATAACTAGGTCTTCTATTCAGTATTTTCCGTATATTGAGTTTTACATAATTTGAGTGCTTCTTAAGTATTAACTGTTCTAGCATTCAGTTTTAAAACTGTATGTAGTGTTTTATCTTAAAGTTGAGGTAAAGTTGTTGTTACAGTTGTTTTTTTCTTAGCTGTAGAAAGAAATGGTTTTGTATGAGAAAGGTAAGAACACACTGCCCAGTTTACTACAAAGATATAGATGTGTAATTCCCATGTGACAAATACGTCTAGATTTCCTAATGATTTAGGAAAAAAACACCCAAAAAACCACAAAACAAAAAGCAATGCAGGTAACAGAACCAGTGATAGGCAGAACAGGCATCTTTGTTCTGAATTTTAAAAGGATGTGGTTATATAATACAAGTTTCATTACCTGACTGGTCCCAACCTTCCTAGAAAACAGGAAGACATGGTTTTAGCCTTTAGTCAGAGTCTTAGCATGGAAAATAAACTGATGAGCAGGGTTTGAGCTTTTTTCTTTTTGTTTCTAGAGGCTTATAGATCATCTTGCATTGAAATGTGGATACTCTACTTACTTGGCCTCCTGTCATTCAAATGTTTCATAGACTGTTCCAAAATGAATTTGAAGAAATTGTGTCTTATTTATGATTCATGTTCACTTGGCACTGTATCCTTTTTATTAGCTCTGAAATACATTGATTTTTAAATTTAGCACGCTATTCTACACATGGAACTACAGTAGCTATGGAAGCAAGTGAACGCTATTGCCTACAATTCTAACCTTTGTTAAAAAGAAATTGATAATAGAAAAAGGCATAAGTTTGCACTCAGTATTGCTTCAAATTCCAAATTTGCTGTTTGCAAATGAACAACTCTTTCACCACTAGATGTTTTTTTTTTTTATTAAAGTTAATCTTACACTTCCCAAAGGTGTCCTCTCTCTCACACAAATTGAAATGGCCCCATCTGGTAAAGAGTTATTAAAAATGCTAAATTACAAAAAGAAGTAGATGATCATATTAATTTCTCTAATAATATTTAAAGGTTTTTCTCACCAATGGGAACAGTATAGAATTGAGTGGTGTCGTTTCAGCTTTACAGGAAAGTAATTCTAATTTTTTTTTTTTTCATTCTCAATGTCCATATAAGAAATTCAATGTTTAGAAGGCATATTCATTCCAAAGCTACTTCACAGCTACTGTACAGAACTCAGTGTCTGTAAGTCAGAAATACCAATTAACCCACACTGAACGAGCCTGGACTGTTACACTACAAGGAACAGCAGAGCCCTGCAGAGTGAGGCTTGTGAAGCTGAACTGAGTTTAAGTGGAGGTGAAGGACCCTATTGTTCAATCAAGAAGAAAAGCTCTTAACTACTTATTTAGGTTCCTGTTTGGCTTTTGGCCATACCTGCTTAATCAGTATGCTGCCAATAACCTTTACTAGTGAGAATTGGGCTCTCCAGAAAAGTGGGGATTGTAGGTACTAATCAGAATAAGTTTGCATTTATTTTTTTTTTTCCTGGTAGTAAAAGTGTAAATGCACCAGAGCGCTTCAGTTCTTCGTCTCATAAATATGTATTTGAAACACAGATAATACCCCCCTCTTTTTTAGCTTCTTGTTTTTGATAAAGGGATTTTCTTTGGGAGGGGGAGAACAGTTTGTTTTAAAGTAGTCATCTTTCTAATAGACAGGAAGTGTAATACTTTGCTCTAGCATTGGCTTACAATTGATTGCGCTTACTTTGAGTTCTACAAAACTGAACAGTAACCTAACAGTAACAACATAGCAGGAAACCCAGAGACCACCCCCCTCTCGCACACCTGCAGTCATTATAAATGCTATTTCTGCGAACAATAGGCACACAGCACTGTGCATGACCAGGCATTAGGGCTTCTCTTTGTCAGATAGCAATTGTTAGATTATGTGAATGTGAACACAGAAGTACTTCCACATCCACTTGTCCCCACTGACAGTGGCCAAAGCACTGAATGCTTTTGAGAAAGGGCAGCAAGAAAGGACAGTGGTTTTTGAGATCTAATGTTTTAGAGAATAGGGGAGGTAAAGTGGAAAAACTGAGACATGGGAGAGATCTTACAAGCAGCCAAAATACTTCTATTAATTATATTGCTTTTCATATTTTTTTTAAAAGCTATAAGGAACTGGGAAAGAATGAAGTTGAGATTTGATTAATAGTTGCCAAGACTGCAGTGTGAAAGAAATGGATAAAATGCTTTTGAAATAAGTTTGACTTTTAAAACAGAAAGAGAATCTGTTATTGCTCTCTCTTTGTTACATCCTTATCTCTCAAATGAGATACACTTTGGAAGAACAAAATGTAGTTAAGATACCAGCATGATAACACATCTAATTCACAGTCATAGAAATTTCCAGAAGGTATCAGAATCATGTTCTCTATTTGTTTCTGCAAGAAGAGATGGTGATATTACTACATGGTGGTGCAAACAGGCATCACGTATTACAGGTACCTGGAATGCCTAGAGTATAATTTTGTTCAGTGCAATTTCTAACTACCAAGTAAACCCTTGCATGTATAAAAGAGAAAGTTACATAAGTCTTTAGATTGACAAGATTACTTAATTTGCTCAGTACTTGTCATGGGGATGTATTATCGCCCCTTACCATCTCCACAGCATGTCCACTACAAGCATTGTCTAGTGAATTCTCGTGTCATTTGCTGTGCACCACATGACTTTGACTGGGTCAAGTTAGTATGTAGTGCAAATGGAGTGTAGAAAGAGGCAAGACTAATAGGAAATCATTCACTCGGTCATTGAAGTAATCCTTGAGATGCTGTTATGGATGAGGTTAAACTATGCATTGTGATTTCCAGACCTTTTTTCTGATAGTCTTCTAATATGTAGTGTTTCACTAGTCTGCAAGTTACTCTTCTGTGATAAAAATAATGGAAGCATGGTATGAGGCAGTCTTTTCTTTGTTTTAAAATTGCCAAAACTGACTTTCCTGTATATAAAATCTGATCTACAAATATGATCGCTATTAAGGTAAATTAGGCTCAAACTTATTTGAAAAACATCCCCATTTACAAAAAGAATTTTAAAATGAACTGAACTATCTTTTAAATACTTTTTCTAATTCTGACCACTCTTCTGCTTTTCTACTGAAATTTATAATGAAGGCATCAGAGTAAAAATGAAATTTAGGCCATTCTGTCCTTAACGTGACTCTGGTCAGATTGACAAATTTTTTGATGCATATTCTTTCTTCACAATGTTTTGAGGAGTACAGCCACGTATAACTTTTCCTTAAGTAGTTGTGGTTTTTTTTGTTTTGTTTTGTTTTAATCTAAGCTGTGCTTCTGCTTCTCCCTGCTGCAGGATGGGTTGTGTTTTCACACAAACCCCCTCTTCTTTTTGTCCCAAATAAACATTGCTATTAGTGTAAATTTACTTGATCCTGAAGCTAACAAAAAACTTGTATGACTGCTAATAGGAAAAAAGGAAGTCACAGAGCATGCAGTTACCATGCCAACACTCTTCCCTGGGCTGCAGCCACACAGCGCTGGATGCTGTGAAATTAAGCTCTGTGTGATAGGTAGGGAGGTACCTTTCCATGTGGCTGTGCACTGTTTGAAGCTTTCATGTACATTGTATTTTAGCATTTGTATGTTCAATGTTATGCATTAGTCTGGTCTTTCTGTTGTTCCCTTCTCCCCATGTGCGCACAACAGTTTCCTGGTTTTGTGAAGTCCAAGAGAACTTGTCATTTCAAAACATACAGTGTATAGTAAGTTCCATGAAAAATGCATTATAAAATGGATGTGATATGATGAAGAAAGAGTGGCTTCTGACTCAGATTCTGCCTGCCATCTAGTTGGCTG
Organism: Burhinus oedicnemus; assembly: GCA_008921705.1. Taxonomy (NCBI): domain Eukaryota; kingdom Metazoa; phylum Chordata; class Aves; order Charadriiformes; family Burhinidae; genus Burhinus; species Burhinus oedicnemus. Next base: position 766,662 of record VFFE01007810.1, read on the forward strand.
TGTAAAGTTGTTGGATGTACTCTGCTCCCATTTGCTTTGGACATGCATAGTCTATTTGTGGTGGCAATATGGGGATAAGCAAAACGTGTCACAAGAGGACCACGCGCAAAACTAACACATGAGACAGTGGTGCAGGACAAAATTTACTTTAAGTGTATTTCTGTGCTTATATGTGATTTTTCTACACTTGCCTACAGCTGATCTATAGGTATTTGTCAAATATCAAAGACAAACCTAATTTTTCTTAATATTCTAGATGTGTTTACCTAATGCTGCATCCACCTTTGGAGTCATAGCTTACTCCTCACTAGATTCAAGAAAAGGGCACCTTTCCGTATTCTCCTCTCTCCCACTCTGTGTTTGTGCTTTCTGGGTTGGGGGAGATGGCAGGAGATTAGGGAGTCTCATTCTCAGTAAGTTTTTAAGCAGGTCAAAAATCTCTAAGGCCTTCACAAACCTTGATTAGAATTGTATGTTAAAATTCTACAATTGTTGTCCTATTTGAATGTTTTGATTTAGTGGCTGCTTTGGAAAGCACCTTTTAATGCCTTCACAAACTTACTTCTCGAAACAAATCCTTTCTGAGTTAAACAGCTCATTTATTTTTTCTGCTGCTGTTTTGTTTCTCAATCCTCCACTCACAAATAAATGCAAAGTACTGACAGAGCTGTTTATAACATGGTGAGCTTGCCAGGTTTACTTACTTGAACTTTCTCGGAAGACTATGGATTGGTTATGTAAGTGGAAATTCTGTGGGATATTTTACTAACACTTTTTCAGGTCTCTGAGAGGTTACTTTGTGCACTAGAAATCCCAGTCTTGAAGATTTAGACTGAAAGCATCATAAAGCTCATGTGGCTCCAAAATTTAATAGTCTGTTTAGATTTTTCTTGGGTCATATTAAAGAAAATGGTCTTTAACTTAATAGTAGCTAATTAAAAATATCTAAATTGCAACAGTTTTGCATGTTGATTTTTGCTAAAGGCACAAAGCAACAGAGTGAAATTAATGGTAACTGCACTTATGTAATGTCCCAGTGAGGTTTCTTTCCTTCCAGATCACAGTTACACTAAGAAATGTTCAGCACAGCAGCCAGTGCACTTTGTCAGTGTTTATTATTAAGCATTGAAAATGCAGCTAAAACATAACATTTCAGCCAAAAAGGTAACAAAATCTATTACTGTTAGTTATGTGGAATTATAAAAGGGATTAATATGTATTTCAATGAAGTTTAAAAAACTGGTCTGCTAGTAGATAGAAACTTACCAAACCAAAACATGTGGATTGTGGTTTAGATCTACTGGGTGCAGCTGTTGGATACTGGAGACTTATGAATTAAAGTTTAAAGATAACTGAGATACTAATGCATCTGACTCTTTCCTGTCTACCAGTGGTTTCTTCTGGGAGTGTTTTTCTGAGGTGGCAGCCAGAGCTTCATGTATTTAAGTCTTTATATTGCACCAGGCTCAATGAAGTTTTTCTTGACATCTGCAAGCATCGTATTAATGAGGCTAAACTACATCAAGGGGGATGAGTGCAGAAAATCTAATTAGCAGCTGCTGCATAACAGCCATTGTATCGCCACATAGTACAGACATAGAAACAATATACAGATGATGGACTCTTAATTTTATATGATATACGTGTATTTTATTTATGATGCACATAACTGCCTGTCTTGGATATATGTCTGATAGACACAGTCTGTCTTGGACTCCCTCATTTGCACAGTAAGCTATTTTCCTGTGACTCCATATGATGTATGAATTCCTTGAGCAGTTGAGGCCAGCTCCTTGTTTGTCCACAAAATTTGACTGTGAAATCACGGAAGTTGTAATTCTGACTTAACAAAGACTTTCATAGCCCCAGTCCTTTCCTGTAAAAGTATGAATTAATTAAGCTGAGGGGAAGGATCTGGAGCTATAAGTTACTAAAATTTACCTTTTTTGTATTTTTATAGAATTCCCTTGAGCAGGTTATATTTTTTAGGTTGTAGCCTGTAGGCATTGTGTACTGACTGACTGTGTAAATGTAATGAACTTTTCACTTGATGAAAACATCCATAAGCACATACCAACTTTGCAGAATTTTTCTTGTAAGCAAAGCAGCCTTTGGCTCTAATCTTGTATCATCAACTTTGGATTTTTGTTGGTCTTCTAACAAGTGAATTGCATAAGGCCAAATTCTGCAGCTGGAACTCAAATGAAACTTCTGTTGCCCTGTAGAATGACCACATGACATTATTCTCGAATGCCTGCTGCTACTATATTAAAAAAACCTCTGCTAATACATTGGTGACCCAGCTTGGGGGAAGACTCTGTTTTTCAAAAAACTTTCATTTGGTCATATTAGCTAATGAACAGAGCCAGGCCTCAACAAATGTAGTAACTTTGTAAAACAATATGCATAAATCTATTTTCTGTAGAGAGTAATGCAACTTTTGCAGCTACTTCAATGAGAAGAAGCCAGACAACAGCAGGACATGACAGCTAGATGAGTCGTGTGTACCTGAAATTAATCTGAAATTTTTAGCCTTAACCAGTGGTTAATGCAAAACTTTTAATTGTGAATCACAGGAAATCAGCTCACAGAGGATACTTCAATCTTTACATCATGCATTGTCAGGCAGAACACCTGGGAACATGATTTAAGTGGTAATTCTATGCACTACATCTATTTACCTTCCACTACACAGGAAATGAGCTTGGTATTCTGATGCATAAGTGAAGACATGCCTCTGAATTAAAACGCATTAGATTGTCTGAATGCGGAAATTAACCACCTGATTGAAAGTGTGGCTCATAAATTTTAACTCCAACTGCATTGTAAAAATAGAAAGCATATTACAACATCAAGTTAATAAACAGATGCCTTCTCTTTAGCGTGGGTTACCCTTTATCCACTCTCATTTTCTTCACGAATGTTTTCAGAAGATTGTCACTTGACTTTTCCTGTAGTGGATTCGTTTGTCAAATCAAGACAAGAACCTTGTTTGCAGCTTGATCCCAGCATGTGCTCGTGTGCTAATCTTTATGTGCTGAGCTGCTTTCAGGCTTAAATCCTGAAAGATGTACTTAAAATGAAGATTGTATGTTACTAAATAAACCTTGATTTGCAAAGGAAGAGTGAAGGAGAAAATCGCAGTCAAAGAATGGGCTAAAAAGCAACTGGACGCAGTTGATCATAATCCAATGCTGGCAGTAGGGATTATAGTAAAAATGTTAGCAGTCATATTAAACTGGCAATGGGTTGCTCTCACAGAAATCTCTTTGAATATTTAAAACCAGTGCAGCAGAGTTGTGTGATTATGACTTCTCAAGATGATAGTAAAGCCTGTAGAGTATCCCCATACTCTTGTAGTTTTATTTTCCTTGAAGCTTATGCTGTACAAGTGTTTGCATGCACAAATGGGCATGCAGGCACGCAGGGTTTGGTAATAACAAATAATAATAGCATTTCACCTCATTTGTCTGTACTGTGATGGCAACGTGTGTTCCATTAGCACTCTGATTGCAGTGCTCTTGTCAAGATTCCTGGGTTTTGCTGCTGGATTCTGAAAGCACTTGATCAATTGATCTTGGAAACGTGCTGAGCTTTTCCCAAAGCTTTTCATACTCACTATCAGCAGGTGAATTTTTTAGCAGTTTGATCCTATCTGTAAATCACTAAAATAGAAGTGCAGGATTCAAAAAATGTTTAATGATTTTTATTGAACCAGAGAATCAGGAAAATTTCTGTAAACAGAAACAGTATTTGTTTGTAAAAGTAGGTGAATAATACAAGGATCCAGTAGGACACTGGGTGCTTTTCCTTGCAGTCAGTAAATAAAAGGATCTTTTTCTACTATAGGCTAGTAGTGAAGAGTGTTAGACCCAAGTTCAAATCTAGAGTTGCAATGTGACAGTTCCAAACTTAGCAGCTGGTGCTTATCTAGATGTCTGACAGAGCAAAGCTTTGACTTCAGTAACATGTACTCTAATTATATATGCATCAGGAAAGACCCTTCGAACTTGAAGTCCTTATTTTGTAATCCTTTTAAGGTGAACCAGGTGCTTGCTGGTCCTCTGACCTCTATCCTAATCTATTAGGGTAAATGCAGTTGGGTAAATGACAGCAAAAAGTTGCTCGCAGCCTTAAGTAAGAATACCCCCAAATATAAATGGATGCAAGTTGTGATATGGGTGTATTTTGGAGAACCCTGCTGTTATGCCTTTGTTCCTGCTGTCCTATTGTTTAGTGATGGGAAACAGGAACCTCCCATCTCCCTGTGTATTTGAGTGCTGCTGCTTTAGTAAAATCTTCACTCTTTCCAAAATTGTGATTTTGAGTGATTTTAGTGAGTGATTTTACTGTCTTCTGCTATGTGTTGGGGAAGTTTGGGCTAATACTTCCTAGACAGTAGGGAGGACACCCACCTTCTAACTGGCTTGTTGGTCAGTGATCCTATCAAGGACAAAAATCTAACTGACGATGTTGGTAAGTCAGTGGAGGAAGTTGGGAAAGTGCAAAAATCTTTAGTTAAATGAATGTTGTGGGCTGATACTACAGAATTTAAACAAGAAATGCTTAAAACAGATTGTTTGAAAAGATAACGGTGGAAACTAGCTGAGGTTGCTTGAAGAAAGTAAATATTATACATCAAGAGCTTACTGGTATTTATAGCCCGGACCAGTGCTATGCGGACTTTTTGGGTGGTGTTTCTGCTCTGCCATTTTCTCCCTGTGATTATTCAGAGTGCTTAAGACTTAAGGAATGAAGAACACAATGTCTTGGGGAAAGAGAGCAGAACTCCAGTCTGTGTTCTACGATCTGCTTCCAGGACTGTTTCATGTAGTTACCTCATTCAGAAACTGTATGACTGAGAATACCCCCAGTAGGTGAGTGCTCTTGATAAGCCTTTAACTGAGCTCAGCTCAGTTCCTTTGAAAGTGTACCAATGCCTGTCTGCAATGCTTGAACTTGCCTGTGGAGGCCAACAGAGTGGCACAATTTTCTGCAGCCTTGTGAGATGATTGTCAGAGTTTTAAGCAAGTAACAGAATATCTTTAAACAGCTAATTCCAGCTAGTTTCTTGCTCATGTTATCAGTTCTTTTGAATTCTAAACTCTAAAGGTAGCTTTCAGTGTGAACTGTCTGGTAAAGCTAGGTGTCTAGTTCATAGGGTTCCTCTTTGAAGTCCTGGTCCCCAACAGCTAAGGAATGAAATGGCTTTCATAGAAGTTTTATGTTAGGTCACAGCCTGTTTCTTTACCTGTCCAAGACATCCTTAGAAAATAATCTTTCATCTTTCTTTCTTCCCCCATACTCCCTTCCCCATGCAATGCTTTAGGTGATAGAATAATATAGTTTTAAAGCACCTGAGATTAGATACCCTTCTGAGAGCGCATGTAAGAGACTAAGATATGCAAATGAATTGCAACTCATTGCATTCCTATAATTAGGTAAAAGAGAGCACAGTATGTCTCAGAACACAGAAAGAAGGGTGAAATAAGATTTTTTTACTTTTTTTTTTTTTAAGGAAAGATGTGGCAGCAGTATGATAATGATCTTGTACTCTGATTCTTCATCACTCAGATATGCTGCAAGAACTGCCATTGTGAAGCAGATTAATGTAACAAAAAGGTAGTGTCAAACACATTACCTCTTTCTTTTCATATGATTTTAGAAACATGATTCCACCCAAGCTTGTGTACTTTTTGTGTAATTATTACTGTTCTGTGCAAACTTCATTTTAGTGAAGCATAAATTTGAGGAGTAGTTCACACTGAATCTAATGAAAGCTAGTCTTTAAAACAGCTGGAAAACCCTTTTTAAAAACTGCTTAAGTTTGGAATATGTAGTCTTTGATTCACGCGAGTTAAATACTCCTTTGAAAGTCATGGTTCTCTACAGAGTTCTCACTAGGCTTTACCTTGACAGTCAAGCAAGATTTATTTATTTTTTTTAGGGGCCTACTTGAAAAATCATTGACTTCATCTGGCAGTAGATTCAGTACATAGAATGAACTCAAGCCATACGAAAGGGTTGTGTTAACAGGCTTAGATTAAAAGAAAATAAAAAAGGGAAAAGTATCTTCATGGATCAGTCTTTTTAATTGTTTTGGGGGTCTGCAAATGAAAAGATAGGGAAAGTATGTGTCTATGGATAAATATATATGTGTGTGTGTATATATATGTATTATATAAATGTATTGCAGAAATATAAGTATGTATGTATTTCTATATATATTCTGTGTAAAAAGTAAAAGCATACATGTACAACTTCTATTTATACGTCTGAAGAGAGTGATGGATTGATGGATTGACTGAGTGTTTCCTCTGGATTTTTTTTTTTCATTTTATTTTTTTTTAGTAAAGCTGTTGCAGGTGCTTCTTCTGAGACTTCCTTAAAGCCTCCTGAGATTAAATAACCTGTTGGCTATGCTTGCATTTGTATCACATGGTATTTAGGTGTGTTAGCAGCAACTATATTCCTAGCACCCTGTGAGGATCCACTTCTGCCTCCAGAAGCTAATGCCAGCAAATAATTTTGAAAATGGTCTCACTTAACATAGCTCTGCTGGCAAGTGATGACGGTTAAGAATGGAACAGATTTTTGTTTTTTTAATAAAAGTGAGTACTGTGTTTCCATAGTGACCTTGAAGAGTGAAGTAGAACAGTTTTCAAAGGCTGACACTGAAAATGGATTTTGGGATACAGTCCATATCTATTGCAAATTTTATTTGGTCGTAGTCCAAAGGTGATATTAAACCTTGAAAATAAATTCCTCTCTTCCAACCCATATTTATATAAAATTTGTATTTCTTTTGTATATAATTTTTTTCCCCCAAAGATAGAACTAACATACAGTAACATAAACTTCCATGTCTGCACATTCACACTTCTCTAGTAGAAAGTCCATAGCTGAGTTAAGATCTTTAAGGCTTGCATGTCATTGCTTGTCCCCCTAGTTAGAAGCACTTACCTTAAAATTGAATATTCTTTTGCAAATTATGGTTCTACTGAAAATCTCTTGAAGGTGGTGAAATGCTTGGGAATTTCATAGGCTTATTTTTCACAAGAGTTTTTTTTCAGAAATGTTTGTTTTGTCATGACAGCTTTCATTTTAAAACTTCAAGCTAACTGGACAGTAATATTAATTTGCAAAAATCAAATCAGTATGTTTCTACAAAACTGTGCTAGTTTGATTCTTCATAGTCATACTGTTCACTCATTCAGTCATAGCCAGTGGATTCAAGACCCTCAAAAAGTACTTATGTTTCTAAATACTTGTTTCAGGCACACGTCTTTTTGTCACATCTTGGGTTATTTGGCTTTTAATCATAATTCTCCAGCACTTGTGCTTTTATTCTGGTGATGACAGGAATCTTACTGCATCCTATAGAACTATTCAGTGGATTGCTTTACGCATTTGTGGCATGCATATGATGTATGCTTCATCCAGATCTTCCTTTAGTTAGCAGAAGCTGTACAGATGCCTTTTTTGTCAATGTTTTCAGGGACTTGCCTAGTAGTAACATTTCAAATTTTAAAGTGTTATTGATTGTTTTACCATACGTTGCTGAGTTATAGGAAGGCACCTAATTATTCTCTTGTAAATGCCATTGTGGACCAGTCACTGAACTTCACATCAGTCTGTATTGTAGTGAACAAACTTCGGGGGGCAAAAAGTGAACCAGTGTGTAATTATTCTTTAGCAGCTGCTCACAATGGGTATGACAGCCTGGTATTTTCTTGCCTGTGTAAGCTTGTGAAGAATTTTTTTACTGGTGCAAAATTTGCTTTTCTTGTTTGTTGCTGTAGTTAGTCTTTCTACTACCATTTGTTGCAGATACTTTTCAAGAATTTGTCATTCCATTTGATTTTTATTTATGTATTTATTTTTAATGTTTTAAAAATCTGTTTCTCTTGGTATTGCTGAAGTAGGTCAGCCTGCATCTAGAAGGGAGGAATAGGGTTGTTACCACTGTTACAAACCAGCATAGAGTTGTCAGAGTCCTTCAAGAGTGGAGTCTTATTTGAGCTACTGACTTCTAAAGATACCAAAAGATCCCAACTTTGGTGCTTTGTGTGTGAGGAGGGGTACATGTCATTCTTAATTCCATGAAGCTGCGTAAATTTATGTTGCTGTTTTTGTAGAGGAGGAATAAAGCGCTGATTGGTAATGTGGGAAAAAGTCAGAGCCGTAACACTGAATGACTTCCCTGGTGGCTTTCTATCAAAGACATTTTTAAAGGTATTTGAGCACCAAACTGTTCTTTGTGCCTTTTAAAAATCCCTCCTGTGAAAACAAAGGTGGTTTAGAATGGCTTTTCAATTGGAAAGCCTTTGATAAGACTTCATACTGGTTTCACAATTTTAGGAAAAACATTCTTAATCTAATACCTACTTGTTTGCAAACAAACTCATGTTTTCCCAAAAGCATTCTTAGTAGCAAGAAGGCCATAATGAGTGTTTGGATACCTGATCTGGATCCCTGAAAAGGATGAGTTGTGAACAGTGTACCCTGAAAGAGATGCCTAACAGAGAGCAGTGCTTTAGTTCCTTATTGACTATTACATAAATGTGTATTAAATTTTCTAGTGTGCATCTCCATATTTAGCACAGACTGGATTTGGTGCTTTTCTTCATATGTTTCCTCACTAGCTTATTCCTAAACCATGTTAGCTTGGATCCCTACTGGAAGTTATTTACGTTTTGTTGGCATCATGTGTTAACAGTGTTTTTGTATAGTCAAGGTTATCTATCTGGAAGTTCTTAGCAGTCTTAAGCTACACATTACCAGCATAACTTCCATGAATGATTAGAATATGCACAGGAACAAATGCTGCTCTTGGGCTACAAACTCAGTTTCAGTTGTGTTGTTCATTTTACTGCATGCCATGTAAGGGGTTCCTGTAAGGTCAGGACCTCACTATACTTGCTGGCATATTGACATGTCATCAAAAGACAGTTGTTGCTGCAAAAAGGCATAAAACCTTTGAGGACAAGATGTAGGTCATAATGACAGTGATGGAGGGTTGCTCTTCCTGTATTTGTCAAATACTCATCTCCACACAAAAGTACATCTTGGTGACTATTTTTAGGATCATCGTGTCAAAACAAATGTTGTTTTCTTGTATTGTCAGGATTGCATGTTATTTTCAATAATCATACTACTTCTGCTGCAGATCTGGGGGAGAGATATACTGTGTTTATGTCTTTGTTGTTTAATAGTAGAGCTACCCTTATTTTCTGATTTCAAATCTTGTTAACACAAACTGCATTTGAAAATGGTATCTTTCATTTAGTGAAATTGCATTAATGGGGCTAAAACTTGCTCAATGACAAGTGCATGACATTTTAAAGAATTTTGTGATTTTTTTGTATGCCATGTGGCATCAGTTTACAGTACTTGGTGTCCTTTTTAAGGAATGTAAGACTAAAAGGGACCATCTGGGTTATCAAATACAAAGCCCTCACAATTGCAGGCAACAGAGAGAGAAACATCACTGGTGCAGAAAGGCCCAGAGAGGTGTTTTTTTTCATGTACTCTCCTTCAGAAAAGTCAATAAAGATAAAGCATTTCCCAAAACCCCAAAACAAAGTAAAAAATATTTTTAATTAAGAAGAAAGTGAACTACTGTTTCAGGTTTTATCGTAGCCAAGAAGAAAAGCTAAAGTGTAATGAATTGCATACAAATTGCAAGAAAAAAGAAAGCACCTATGATTAACTGAGAACAGGATTCAGAAGACTTGAGAATTTTTGCAGTTTACTTATTGCCAACTGCATTTCTGAAAGCAAAAACGATCCACTAGTTGGCACACACACTGTGTCTAAACCTCATCAGTTTGGAAGGGACATCAAGCCTATTGAGGAACAGCTATCCAAAGCACAACTCTCATTCTGAGCTACAAGAAACATGTCATTTCATAGTATAAATTATCTTTATCTTCAAGATGGATATAAACTAACAATTATGAAAAGATAGTCTAGTAATTCAGCTATTCATTGTAATCAAATTTTAGTGGGTTGATTTCCAGTTAATTTGGAAAAACAGCAGCTTTTGTTCAGAGAAGGAAACTGCCTGTGTTACCATACCATTATGCAGATCAGCACCCATTACAGTAGCATTTAAGTTGATTTTAATAAGAGGAGGTTTTCAGAGCCATGAAGAGGACAGACAGTTGTTCAGTTCCTTAATGAGCTCATAAGTGAGATTCTTGTTTCTGTCTCAGTGTCTCTTGAAAGACATATCTTTTTTCCATATTTGGGAGAAAATGAAGAGGTGAATGTATACTCTGTGTATTTGGAGTTTCTTAGTCCACAGGGGTGCATACTATATTGAATTAATCTCCAGAAGAGACTTATGCTTGAGGGAATTTCCTCTTCCCTGGCCCCTTCTCCCTTGGGATCTCTGTACACAGTAGAGAGACATATTCCTGCTGAGTTTTAGGTATTTTTTATTCTTTTCATATTACCTGTGATTACTTTTAATTCTTTTCTGTTGTTTTTAGGAAGATTTTTTATCATAAAGTAAAAATACTTTGCCCTTGTCTGAATGAAAGAAGTAATTTAATACTATGGAGAAGGATGGACTGGCAGTATTAAACATGCGCATATGCACTACAATAAATCCACCAGTTCTTTTCTATGGCTCTTATGTGAGCGATTATAAAACAGCTTATCAGTTCTGCTAGTCAATGTTAATATACGCGAATACATACGTGAAAGTTCATGCACACCTACACACTCATCAGTTCATGTAGATGAACTCTGTATGAGAGCAGCCCTGAGGAGAGGGACTTGAGTGTGTGGGTGGATGAGAGGCTCAACATGAGCTGGCAATGTGCCCTTGCAGCCCAGAAAGCCAACTGCATCCTGGACTTCATCAGAAGATGCATGGCCAGGAGGGCGAGGGAGGGGACTCTGCCTCTCTGCTCTGGTGAGACCCCACCTGGAATACTGTGTCCAGCTCTGGAGCCCCCAGCATTAGAAGGACATGGACCTGTTGGAGCAGGTCCAGAGGAGGGCCACGAATATGATCAGAGGGTTATAGCACCTCTGCTATGAAAACAAGCTGAGAGAGTTGGGGTTGTTCAGCCTGGAGAAGAGAAGGCTCCGGGGAGACCTTCTAGCAGCCTTCCAGTATCTGAAAGAAATCTGGAGAGGAACTTTTTACAGGGGCATGTAGTGATAGGATGAGGGGTAATGGCTTCAAACTGTAAGAGAGGAGATTTAGATTAGATACTAGGAAGAAATTTTTCACTCTGAGGGTGGTGAGGCACTGGAACAGGTTGCCCAGGGAGGATGCAGGGGCCCCATCCCTGGAGATGTTCAAGGCCAGGTTGGACAGGGCTTTGAGCAACCTGGTCTAGTGGGAGGTGTCCCTGCCCATGGCAGGGGGGTTGGAACTGGATGATCTTGAAGGTCCCTTCCAACCTAAACCATTCTATGATTCTTAGATGAGGGAAGTAATGAGCATGGTTAGCATGGTACAGAGTAGGCTCCCTCTTGAAGACAGGCTTTCCAATGCTCCCAGTGATTTTTTGACATGTCTCCCAGCTCCCACCTTTTGGCTTCATTACTGTCAAAGTTGCCTAAGTGTCATGATCTGCTCCTGTGGAACACATAACACGGTTAGGACTGGCAGACAAATTCTGTCTTTAGATCTGTACAGCTCCCGCTTGCTCAGATTTGGGCTGCTCACGGAAATACAAGGATAAAAGCTGGCCTACAAGAGTAAAATATGCCAGGAAAGACTAAGTGGCTGTCGGTCTGCTGTTGGCTGCAACTGTGTATTCCCACTGAGGGTGCCTGATCTGCTGAGGTGTTAGGAGCAGATTGTGCTTGAGTGATAGAAAATCTAAAAGTTGGCTTAGATTGTTTACCATAACTGTATTCTTAAACTGCACATACTTACGGATTTTAAGTAATTATATTTCTTGCTGTCTGTACAGATTATTCAGCTTACTTTTGTATATTTTGAAAGGATTTTAAGTGTTACCTTCAGATGATTTTCAGTGATACCTACAGAAGAAGTTAATTGATCTTGGAAAAAATATGCATAAGAATGATTTTTTTAAAAATTATTATTTGTGATTAAGTGTTGGTAGCTGGTAACTGCGACCATCTCCTCTAGCTCTTATTTAGGTATAGCTCAGGTAAAGCTTTATTAATTTGACTGGGAATTTTGGCTAGCAGAGATGATAAGATTTGTTTCCAAGTGTCATGTTTAATTTATATAGTACCCATACTTATTTAATTTACAATAATAACAGAAATTATCTAAAGACTTTTAAAATGCCTTTTTAAATTACAGTAATATACAGTTAGAGCAGTAAGATAGCAAGTTATTAAATAACTTTGTAGATGCAAACAGAAATTTTAATTAAAAGAATTTAGGTTAACTCATGCTTCCATAAAGTCAGCACACAATACAGGAAGTACAGAACATTAGATAATAAATTCCAGAATGTTAAAACAGGTGGTAATTAAAAAATAAAGCAAAATAAATAACAAAAATGCCAAAAAAAATCCCTGTTTATTTCTCCAGTGATTGTGGAGGTCTGTCTTTTCCTTCTTTATGCAGAACACTTCTGTGAAGGCCAGCTCTTTCCTAATCCTTGCAAAGAAATATACCACCACAGAAACAGAGGCAGATACTGTTTCATCTGTCATACACTGTGTAACCTCAATACTCAATACTTTTTTTGCATCTTACTATCTACATCTGTTTTAAAAACTGTACTGTTGGATAAAAAATTCTGCTTAGCATTTCCAGTGCAAGCACATAAAACAACAAATCTGACAAACAACGCACACTACTGAACACTTTAAAAAATGCTAAATAGCGTTTAGTATAGAATTTCCGAGTGATATTGTAACAGCACGGTTCTTGTGACAGATAGGTAGCAATCATGCTGGTTAAGCAAGCAGTATTCCTTTGCTGGGAGCTTCTTGCATTATTTTTATGAATATAATATTGCTTGCATCTTTATTGTTGTTTCTTATTGTTTCATGTTGCTTTACTATTTGCATTCAAAGGATTATCTCTTGCCACGTTCATGTCTTATGTCTGAAGGAGACAAGGAGTAGTTTTAAATAATCCCTTTGACAACATTAAGTAGACTGTGCTGAGCACTAACAGTTCTTTGAATTTTATCTTAAGTATCTCAGGATGTGATACAGATGTGAGTTGAGGAGTTTCACCAGACTTAGATTGAACAAACCTTCTTTGGTTAAAAATAAAGTCCCTAGAAATTACTGAGAGGCACCCTCCAGCAGACAGAACCCTTTACCTTAGAAGATCATGAAGCTAGGATAAGTTCGCCCTAACATTTATGTTTCCCCTCAGTAAGATACAGGAAGAATTTGGAAAAATTCCCTTCTTTTAATTCTTTCTTCTGTTTGCTATATTCCCATGTGAAATTAGTCTGTATTAATTTTGAAAGAGTCATTCTGGGTCTCTGCATTTACACAACAGTCTCAGCTCTTCTTGTAGCGGAAATGCTAGCTGGTTGCCTTTGCTGAGAAACTGTTGAATGAGGGTCCAGTTACCTGGGGCATTATGACTCACGGAATGATGCAATTCTACCACAAAGGTCTGATCTTTCTGGGGATGCATTTCTAAGAAGCCCTCAAAGATTTCAGACTGCAAAGGTACAAGAGACATAAAGCCTAGCTGAAGAAATGAGAAAGATAATTGTAGCTTTTGTGTGGCAGCAGGTAGGTTGCCTGGATGAACCTGGTCTTTCCCTTAGTCTTTAGGCCTTTGGAACTGATGCTCTTTGATCTGTTTGTAATGGCAATTCGTTGGAGGACTCCAATGTGGGTCATTACAGTGAATAATATATTAATATGCTGAATGCTTCCAAATGGTTGTTTGGGGTGTATGTATGTATTTGTTTTGCCAGAAAATTATCTTGGTCGGTGGCCAAATCAATGTAAAATTAAGTAGATAACAGCATACAACTTTAATGTTAAATAGTTATAGCTACTGTGAGCTACTCTTGGTATGAGCTTTCTCTGTGAACCAAGTATAGCATCTGTCTTTCATGTATTCTGCATTTGTACTGACGTAATGATTCTGAACTTAGAATCAATAAGCTGAGAGTGAATTAGTCATTATGTGAGTACTGTGTCCTTTCCCAGGAATTTAATCAGTAACACCATATGCAATTAATCTGAACAAATGTAAGCAGGCTACAACAGGAACAGGAGTGAGCATATATTCATAACAATCAGGCAACACCTATATTAACTGTTCAGATTAAAATTATAATTTGAATTAAAATTCAAGTGAGGCCCATTTGCCTTTAACCAGTTTCTTGGAAATAATCACTGCTGAAGTACATATTGAGCCATTTCATTAACCTTTAAAAGAATGCCTCTAAGTGTTGCTCCTTGGCTGAGATGTTAATATGCTAGTCATGCTGATGACCTGTTCACAAAAGCTGAATTACCAGCTGCGTTTGCATTGATCTACGGATGAAGAGTGCTATTTTAGAGCTGAGTGTTGTTCTCAAACCACAACTGTATATACTTGAGTGATAGTACAACAAACATTAATTATGTTGATGAAAATGCTCCAGTTTTTGATGTGATGAGTATGAAATACATCTTTTTATATATATGATGGGAAATCTTATACAATGAATAATAATTTGTCCATCAAAGACACCAAGATAGACAGTTACTGCACTCCTAAAAGCTTATGGTGTGAAAGGGTGAGACACAGGGCAAGAAATGAAGTGATCTCAGTGTGGAAAGTTGCTTGACTAGCATTATACAGCTGATTGTTGCCTCAAAGAATAAAATTCTTGTCTATTTTCAGAGGGCAGCTTGTCTTCTAATATGCTGACTGGCTGCAAGTTTGCTAGCTGATTAGGCTCCTGATTAGCAAGGTACCTCCCTAACAATCTATGCCTAAATTCAAGGTGTAACACAGTACAGAACTCAAGCAGGTAAGTCAGCTTGGACCGGGAAATTGGGCACTGAATGAGGGGGTGCACACAGACGTCTAATAGCTCACCTAAGGACATCTGACAGGTGCAGGAGCAGGAATGTGCTTTGTTTTGTGTCTCTGCCACAGCTCCTCCTGCTCAGCGGCTTATGTTGTGCACTGGCAAGGAGGCAAAGGCAGGGCAGCATTTGAACTGGGATGATGATAAAGAGATGGCAGAAATGGTGAAGCACGTCTAGAAGTTTGTGAATCAGTGCTTTGTCCTATATTGGCTGCCATAACCTGATCATTACTCTGGTCATCAAGGTTCTTCCTACCAGTGCGAAAAAAAAAAAAAGTAATACAAGTTATTTAGCGTCACAGAATGGTAGGGGTTGGAAGGAACCTTCAGAGGTGATCTAATCCAACCCCCCTGCCACAGCAGGTTTGCCAAAGCAGGTTCACCTAGAGCAGGCTGGACAGGCGGATTTTGAATATCTCCAGGAAAGAAGACTCTGCAAGCTTTCTGGGCAGCCTGTTCCTGTGGTCTGTCGTCCTCAAAGTAAAGAAGTTTTTCCTCATGTTGAGATGGAATTTCCTGTGTTCCAGTTTGTGCCCATTGCCCCTTGCCCTGTCGCTTGGCTCTACTGAAAAGAGCCTGGCCCCATCCTCTTGACACCCACCCTTTGAATACTTACAAGCATTGGTGAGATTCCTTCTCAGTCTTCTCTTCTCCGGGCTAAACAGACTCAGGTTTACATTGAACCTAGAATTACAGTGTTAGGCTGTTGTGGAGGTCACCCTTTAGTCCTGGCCTGACAGTTCAGTTTTAGTTTTTAATTCCATCATTACCACTGTGTCTTTGGCATGAAAGCTAGTGACAAGAGACACATCTCTGGTTCATTCCTGTAATATTTCTCTTTAATTTAGCATGTCTTGAAGGTAGGGTTTTAAATGTAACAGTAGGTAAAAGTGCTACCTTGAAAGCAGTCGTATCCTGTATAACTAGAAATGAGTAGAAATGAGATGTATTAGCAGTACTTAAATGTCTGTGTGCATTAAAAGGAAACTGTGAAATAGAAAATGTTAGGCAGAGGAAAAAACAAGGCACATTATAAGATCTGGGTTTCCTACTGTGTGAATGGCAAAGTCTTTTGTTAGTGATCTGTTTTGTGTAGGTGTACCTAACCTGTTCCTGTTTTGGGAATTTCCCTTAAGAATGAGTAGCAGTAGTAATAATACTACTACATTTATATTCCCTCAAATAAGAAGAGAGAGAAGTGATTCAAAGGATTTTTCTCTGGGAAAGAAAGATGTGGTCACAGACCATAGGGAAAAAGAAATGGGGACATATATGTCCAATAGCTAGCAAATTACTAAAAACTGGGGCTAACAGGTTTGTATCATAAAGCAAAATGGAAAGCTAAGCCACACATCCTGCATTATGATTACTTTGAGTATTTGATGGGAACATTGCCTAAATTATCTCCTTATTTATAAGAGATTTTTTTTCATTGAATTAAAGCATAAAGTCTATCCAAGCCTCACCGTGTGAAACTGAAATTACAGTAGTTAAACCTCATCAACCTTCAGCCTCCTTGTATGAGGCACAATATCAAATACTCCTCAACTGTTTTCCCTGCGGTTGCTAGAGTTGCAGCTGATGACTGCTACTGTATGTTGTGCTTCCTGGGCAGTCTCAAGTGTGTTGCTTCAGACAGAGACCAGCTTTTTTATAGGTAACTGGAGAGTTCAGACTGAGAGTATTCAGAATACAAACATTTTGTTTTTAAGAATCGGTGTGTATGCTGATGACAGTGATAGTTTGATATGTGAGGGTCTGACTACTCAGTGCCTGTGTCAGAAACATGCTGCAGTCTGTGGTTTGTGAGTTAGCTTGTAAGGAAATATGATTTTTACATATAATAAAAATTACTTAATGGTGATAGTTCTGTTTTCATTCTTCTGCTGATGGTACTTTAAAATGAAGCATTGTGTATTTTGTAAAAGCAAGCAAAGATGTAATTAGAGGAGAGCTAACTGAACCTCTCTTTTGTTTACACTGCAACTTGGAGAGATGACTGAATTAAAAAAAAAATAGTCCACTGAAATACCAAACAAGCAAGATATCAGTACAGTCGGTAAACAAAGTATGCATGGATTGTTGATTATTCTGATTATCCCAGAGATATAATCCCAGAGATTACTCTCTTTTGAAAAAAGAGAGTTTTTCTGGTAATTATTTAAAGCATTGGAAATCTTATGCATACACAGCAAGATGACACAATATGTCATCAGTGGCATTCTAAGCTTTTTTTCTAAGCTTTCACAATTTAAAACATGCCATCATTCTCCCCTCCAAGTAAAGCCAGAGGTTTGTATGTTTGCAGTAATCACAAGTGGTTCTTTGAGCCAAATATATATGCACGCAGAAGTCATTTGTTTTCAAATGTCCCATTCCCGGTCAGAAGTACGTCCAGAATGGTAAACATGATGTCCAGTCTTTGGATCAGTATGCTTTAAAATCTAACACTGAGATCTGTTAGTGTTAGCAAGGGTCCATGTAGATGATTGGTGCAGTGATGGGATTTAAGTAAGGGTCATTGTACACAGTGGAATATAATGACTAAATTCATTTACAAAGCCTTCCATATGCTTTGTTGAGGGCAGGTTTTTATTTCTATTTGTGGCACTGCATATTAAAACCTAGGTTTTTATACGTGAATTCTTATTTCAGATTCATATGAGTCATCCCTATCCATTTAGACTTAAAAAACTCAGTGGAGTAAGGACTGAGTGTTCACGTCAGTGCTTCCTTGTGTTTGGGCTTGCAGGTGATGTACAAGTTGTCTTAATTCAATTCTATCTGAATTCTCTGCATGTTACTCTGTTAGCATTTCTAATGTTGTTTCTAACATGCCTTTTTTGAAATGCAATCAAATTAAGGAAGAAAAGGTCAGTAATAGGAGATCTCCCTTGGAGGAGTTTGTGGCATCTGACACCTGTATCCAAGTCCCTTGTGTCCTGCTGACAGAAGCTGGCATTCAGCTGCTGTGGTATTAACTTAATTTGCAGGTGGCACCTTTTGTGTGTAGTAATAAAAGGGAAAGTGAGCATTTTGCATTCAGTATTATTCAAGTCCTTTACCCTGATGTTTATTTTAAAACACAGCACTGGTACCGATGAGTATTAATCTGCATTTTCAAGCATATTGTTTGAAGTGTATCCCAAGATTACAAAAGGTCTTGTTCTGAGCACCAATGGGGGAGGTTGCTTAGGAGGTACATGTGTGGGTAGGAGGCCAGAAAAAAAAGAGATTTTTTAAAAACTTACTTACAGAATCTTCCCCACAGAAAGCCCATAAACCATTCTGTTATTTCAACTTTCCAAATATTCCACTGAGCGCAGCACAGTAGAGAAATGTCTTGGCTTGAACTCTGCCCTATAAGATAATTGGCGTTTGTGCTGTTAGAGTAATGCAAAGTTTGAGGTTCCTAAACTTTTTTCCTCTATCAAGTTTTGCTTCAAAGTACTTTTTTCACATGGCCATTGCCACCAATAGATTATGTGAGTTTCTTCAGAGACTGACACTGATTGTAGCTGACTGGAGAGTTAGTGTTTGATATGACGTGCTTGAAAAGCCACAGCTACAGTCTGGAAAAGGTTTAGGCCTGGCTGAATTACTTGTTGCAAATCAGTTGTTTATATTTGTGGGTGTGAGCCGTGGTAGATGGACTCAGCAAGGAACTTTCGAAAGTGGGTCCTAACTTAAAACAAATAATTCACAGTTTCCAGTGCATACTTCTTATATAAATGTAACATATAATTATGCGTTAGATAACTATAGCAAGGAGCTGTAATGTAGCTGGTGAATCTAAATAGCTCACTAGAGGCCTGAGACAGGGAACAGCCAATGCACATTTGCCTGTAGACATCAATGATGATTACAAAAGCAGTTCTTTTCTCAAAACTTGTTTGTCAGAGTTCTTGCAATTGAAAAGAGAGATGAATGTCGTAAAACAAGGCAGCTATTTGGCTTCCAAAAAATATTCACAAACATAGAAAATACAATTTATTTGTTGTTGTTCTGCTTTGTTTTCAGATAAGGTTGCAGTGTAGAAAGTCCTGGGATGTAGAAAAGAATAATCAGTAAACCTACATTTAAGTAACAGTTGACTTCAAAGAGTGTCTTTTATACTGGAGAAGTGTTTTTGGAACTTAAATGAATTTGCTTTGAATTTACTTAACTTGTTTTCATACCTTCCTTTCTTCTGTCAGTTTCTTGTAATTTCATTGATATATGTATCAACTGTGTATTAAAAAACATAGTATAATGGTGACATAATTAATATGCCAAGCAGCATGTGAAGGAACCTTGACAGGTTTGTGGTTTACCAACCATACCTTTATGAGATTAGGCTGGAGCTCTCAAACTGACCTATGCGAGTTGTTTACTTAATTTCTCATAATGCTGAAAATCAAGTTGTGTTATCAGCTGAGTGAGCAGCAAAGTCGTACTGTCTTCACTGCTTACCAGTTGGGCTTCTTTGCCTTAGTGGAGCCAAGCATAATTCTCAATTAATTTCAGGATAATAACTTCAGAGAGTAATTTTGATCTCTGCTACAAAATTACTTCTTTAAACACACAAGACAGTCTGAGATACAAAGGAAAAGTTATTCATTAGGAAAAATGGAACATAGAACAAAAAATCAGAACACAAACTTTTTTATTTTAGTACAAGTTTTTTGTCTTTGGAAGGATGAAATGGCTTAGTCTTGCACGTACTGGGCTTATGGCTTTTGCCCTGTAGTATTTCCCATCAAAACAGATCAATAATCCTGTTAACCAGAATGAACAGTGTAACCAGCTGGTGTTACCTGCTTTCAGTGTCCCGTGCAAGTTCAGTGATCTCAGCCCAGGCCCTGACCATCTTGACAACACTTACTACAAAATGCATCAGTAGTACTTTGGAACTTTGTTGTTGTTTTGGCTGAAGGGCTCAAAAGGGAATGAACGTGGCTTGTAAATAAATGACTTCGCTTCCCTACGAAAAGGTCATTCACTTTTGGGGAACTTGTGTAGCTTGTGGATTATGCTCATCCATGGGTATCTTTGTGATAGCAGTCTGCTACTCATATAGCTAAGGCAGTTATTTCTCTCGATCATATTACAATGAGTTGTCCTTTTGATGTGGAAAGTTTGACATTTAATTCCCTAGGCACAAGTCATTTCGTGTTACCTGTAGCCAAGACACACTGGAATTTGAAGTTCTGCTTCCTGTGCTGTAATGTGTAGCTCTATGTCAATACACGGGGCTTCTGGTCTCTTGATTTATCAGCTTAACAACTGTCAGATTCATATAACAAATTCAGAATAAAAATTAAAGTTCTCTTTTGTGAATTCCATTCACTAGAGGTAATTCAAAGGCTTTATTTCCTCAGTTTTGCTGGTGCATTTACTGCACATAGAAATAATTATCTGAGATAAAAATCTACTGTACTTTGACTCCCGTTGATAGTGAAGCTCATTACACCCCCATTATAATTATTACCCTCTTTATGTATACCTCGTTAAACACTTCAAAAAACAGGCATCCAGGGGATGCTGTTTTAAGAAACTATTTAAGTGATCAGGATTAATTATGTAAGATACTAACAGTATGTTCCCTCTACATCACCTCAAATCTTACAAAATTTGGGATGCATAATAATCAGAATTATATAAATAATGTTATTCTGTCTTAACAGTGCTCTGATACTGTCCCTGTATGCATTTGCTTCACTAACGCAAATTTGCTTCTGGGAGTAGTCCTATTAAAGGCAATATAGTAGTACAAGCCATGGCCAACAAATGGCATCTCTACCTGCAATACTTGAATAAATGCATGTCCTGCAAAGTGTAGCATAGGCAAGGGGCAGTTAGCAGAAGTAGAAATGCAATTAATAGCTAATAAAGATTGCTTTGCCCTTAAAAAAATAAAAAATAGACAGTTGCTGTTTCATCACTGAAGCTGTACCATTCGTAACACAGACTCTCAGATATTGGTATGTGACAACTTCAGGTTTGTAGTGGGGATGAGATAACCCAAAGCCAAGGAGATGAAAAGTACCAGAAATGTAGCATTCCACAACTTAACTGTCCTGTTACATGCAGGAGATAATGCAAACTTACGCTGGAATACGAATTTCATTTTGGTGCTGAAGAGCTTCACTTCCAAGATCATAGCATGCAACACGCGAAGGCCTGCTTTTCTAGTAAAGACAATTTAATTTTTTTAGGAATGTATTTCTGCTCTACAAAATTACTCTTAAAAATTGAATTCTGAAGTGAATCATAGTGCAAAGTGAGTTTATTTAACAGCAGGACAAGACTCTGTTGGTTTGGAAGATGTAGAAGTCTTTCCAGCTTTAGGCATTGCTATGAACAAAGATTCTCCTGTGTCAATGCTGCACTTAGCACTTTTATAACCCTAGTAATTTATACAGGTATTGTACATGTCTAAGGATGCTCTTCGAAAATACTGGACTGCACAGTTGGTCCGCGGAATGGAACAAGCTTGACAAATACAGCTCTTGTAAAACCAAAACCCCATTTAACTTGCCATAGTAGAACTGGCTGTGTAGAAGCTACTAACACGAAACTTTGTGAAGGCAAAATTAGTTGCCTGCACTGTCAGTATGCATCAGAGATCTGGTAAAAAAAGAAATGCCACTTTTTTGTTTTTCTCACTATGTTTTGACCAAATTTTAATGCATACTTTTTTTTTTTCTCCCCTGGAATAGGAGTATTTATTTATAGTATCTTGTCTTCTTGCTAAATAGTTGCAACAGTAAAGCTTACCTGACTGAGTAAAAGCAGCAGTGAGGATCTAGGATGCTTGCTTTGCATCCTAAATGTAACACTGAGATCAAGTTTATATTGGAGATAGGCCCAGTCAACATTTCTGGTTCTCTAAAGTTTGTTATTTGGATTGAGATCTTATTTAGATTTGTCTTATATGCTAGTATATGGGAAATATCATGCATGAAATACCATGTGTGAAAATCTAATCTGGAAATACCATGCATTTGTTTCAATTAAACATTTTACTTTCAGTCACAATGAAAAAACTGGTAATAGTTTGACACTGTAGAATTTTTTTAAAGCATATTAAATATTTAAACAATTTTTTTTTCTGCTGATGGCTAAGAGAGGCATCTAGTGTGCATCATCTGTTGGTGATCACACAAGAACACTGCAGGGATTCCTTTTAAATATGTAAATAAACTACTTTGTGCCTCCTGCTCGTT
Organism: Burhinus oedicnemus; assembly: GCA_008921705.1. Lineage (NCBI taxonomy): Eukaryota > Metazoa > Chordata > Aves > Charadriiformes > Burhinidae > Burhinus > Burhinus oedicnemus. Next base: position 788,875 of record VFFE01007810.1, read on the forward strand.
CTGAGTGTAGAAAACTTGCTGATTTCATTGTAGTTGCAAGAGTAATTAAAAAATATAGTTGCAAGGGTCAGGGATGTAAAATGAAATATCTGTACGTTGTCCTGATCTTCAGAACTGCATTTAATAACAGAAAAGCCATAAACAATTACTGTATTTTTAAGGAAAATAGAAGTCCACAAAATAGTAAGGTGAACTTTGTATGCAGCTATGCATACCCAGATAAAGTAGCTGCTCATTTTCACTCGTTCATTGGTTTTTTCCTTTTAAATTCTTGTCATGTTCTTTTACTGGCTTATGCTATTCTCTGATTTAGTAGTAGAAGTGTTAGAATGTTTGTATTTAGCATAGCTTCTCTTGTTTCTGTTCTAAACATGGAGCACTTTGAGGAACAACAACACAATTTTGATATTTCAGGGTGTGTTATGGATTAAGCATCATTTTGTCCATGCTACAAAAATCAGATTTCCCTTTATTGTTGTTTTTCCACAGAGATATAAAATCTTTTAGCTTAGAAATAAGATTCCCCTCTTCCCACCCCCCCCTTAAATTTTGCCTTCACTTTGTTCTACCCAGTCTGTGTCGTTGTCCCCCGCCCCAACTGATGCATGGAAACACAGTTATGTATGTGGAGCAGGAATCTCTGAAACATGGAACCTGAAGAGTTGGAAGCATCCAGACATGAGCCAGGATCTGTTCTGCCCGCAGAAAACAAGGGAGACTCTTGGGCAATGTAGTGGAGAGTGCCAGAAACCTGGTTCTTATCAAGCAGTGTTAGTAGACTTCAAAGGATGCTTTGTAACTGAACATTGCTTCCTGTGCTGTAACAGTAAGGCGTCCAGAACATACTGAGCATGTTTCCCAGTTTGTCAGGAAGGGAAAGAGGAAGGATCAGCATTTTCTGTATAACCCAATGCTTAGTAACAAGTGAACCAAGTTTTAGGATGAGTGGGAAACATATTGCAGTCCTTCTGGTTTGCATTCTTGTGAGGATCTAGAAGATTTTTTTTTTGAGAATGCTATTTTGGTGGCAAGCACATTTAAAAAAAATGCTGCAGAGTGTCTCTACAAATGTGTAGAAGCAGAGTCATGCAGTTAGATAGTAAGTGGATTCTTGGCATGGGTCTTATTAGGTATAACGTACTGTTGTTCCAGAGATACCCAGTGTAACAGAGTACTCCATTGAGTGAAGAGTTGAAATAGGTCTGCACCACTGTTCTATGATGTGTTTTGTAGTTGTAAGATGGCATGAGGCTTCCCATGAGACTTCTCAGCTTGGCCACTGCGGTTAAAGAGAATAAGAAGAGGTTCTTTCAGTATATCAATAGAAAAAGGAAGACTAGGGAAAATGTAGGCCCACTGATGAATGAGATGGGCACCCTAGTGGTGGAAGACATAGAGAAGGAGGAGTTACTGAATGCCTTCTTTTCTTCGGGCTTCACTGCTAAAGCTGTCCCTCATGAATCCCAGACCCTGGAGGCAAAGGGGAAGGTCTGGAGAGAGGAAGATTTTCCCTAAGTTGAGGAGGACCAGGTTAGAGACCACTTGGCCAAGCTGGACATCCGTAAGTCCATGGGCTCTGACGGGCTGCACCCGCGAGTGCTGAGAGAGCTGGCAGATATTATTGCTAGACCACTCTCCATCATCTTTGGAAGGTCATGGGGAACAGGAGAGGTGCCTGAGGACTGGAAGAAGGCTGACATCGCTCCAATCTTCAAAAAGGGCAGGAAGAAGGACCCAGGGAACTACAGGCCGGTTAGTCTCACCTCTGTCCCTGGGAAGGTAATGGAGCGACTTGTTCTGGATGTCATCTCCAAACACGCTGAAGAACAGGAAGTTATTGGAAGTGGTCAACACGGTTTTACCAAGGGTAAATCATGCTTGACCAATCTGATAGCCTCCTATGATGTTATAACTGGTTGGCTGGATGAGGGGAGAGCAGTAGACATCATCTACCTTGACTTCAGCAAGGCTTTTGACACTGTCTCCCATAACATCCTCATTAGGAAGCTGAGGAAGTGTGGGCTAGATGAGGAGACAGCGAGGTGGATTGAGAGCTGGCTGTGTGACAGAACTCAGAGGGTTGTGATTAATGGAGCGGTATCATGTTGGAGGCCTGTAACTGGTGGTGTCCCCCAGGGGTCAATACTCAGCCCGATCTTGTTCAATATATTCATCAATGACGTGGATGAGGGGACAGAGTGTATCCTCAGCAAGTTCACTGATGATACCAAACAGGGAGGGGTGGCTGACACCCCAGAGGCCCGCGCTACCATCCAGTGTGACGTGGACAGGCTGGAGTGCTGGGCAGAGAAGAACCTAAGGAGGTTCAACAAGAGCAAGTGTAGGGTCCTGCACCTGGGGAGAAAGAATGCTAGGCACCAATATAGGTTAGGGGTGGACCTGCTGGAAAGCAGTTCTGAGGAGAAGGATCTGGGGGTCCTGGTAGACAGTAAATTATCCATGAACCAGCAATGTGCCTTTGTCACCAGGAAGGCCAATGGAATCCTGGGCTGCATAGGGAAGAGTGTGGCCAGTAGGTCGAGGGAGGTCATTCTCCCCCTCTACTCAGCACTCGTGAGGCCACAACTGGAATACTGTGTCCAGTTCTGGGCTCCCCAGCTCAAGCCGGACAGGGAACTACTGGAGAGAGTCCAGCGTAAGGCAACAAAGACGACTGGGGGACTGGAGCATCTCCCTTATGAGGAAAGGCTGAGAGAGCTGGGACTCTTTAGCCTGGAGAAGAGAAGGCTGAGGGGAGACCTTATTCTTGCTTATAAGTATCTAAAGGGTGGGTTGAAGGAGGATGGAGCCAGGCTCTTTTCAGTGGTTCCCAGGGACAGGACGAGGGGCAACGGGCACAAGTTGGAACATAGGAAGTTCCATTCAAACCTAAGAAAAAACTTCTTTACGGTAAGGGTGACAGAGCACTGGCACAGGCTGCCCAGGGAGGTTGTGGAGTCCCCTTCTCTGGAGATTTTCAAGACCTGCCTGGATGCAGTCCTGAGTAATGTGCTCTAGGCATTCCTGCACCAGCAGGGGAGTTGGACTAGATGATCTCTAGAGGCCCCTTCCAACTCTGAAAATTCCGTGATTCCTGGAATAAACCTGCACAAAATCTCTCTGCTTTCTCACGAGTGGTTTTAAGACAAATGGCCAGATTTTGTGGTTTTAAATATTTCATTCCTGAGTATTTGAGAGATGAATATCTTTGTAATATCTGAGCAAAATTCAGCCATGCTTTATGCAAAGATGGCAACAAATGTTCTTAGACAAAGTACAAACTGATTGCATGGGATATTTAAAAAAAATAATATATTTCTAACTGTCTTTTTTTTATGTCTTACTCTGTAACAACAAATGAAAATATGAGAGGATTGGTGTACTTTAGTCTACCAGTGTATTACAGTGAAACGGATTTACAACTGAATAAAAATATTTTTGCTTCACTTTGTTACCACATTCAAAAAGTCAAAAGTGTAGAGTGCTCAGGGTTGGTGGGGTTTTTTAAACAGAATTTTAATAGACATATTTAACTGTTTGAGAAAGGCTGAGTATTTTTGTCGCATATATCTCGGAGCAATTTGATCTTAAAAAAAAATCTTGCATTTGAATTCTTGCATTTTTGTCAGAGAGGCCAATACGGTAACAAGTTTTGGGGGAAAGGTTCAGTATTTATGTGTTTTGAGTAGTGCTGATTCTTTTATGTTTATCCGCCGTGCATGTAGATCTCTGTGAATCCTGAGGAAATACGACTTTGTCAGTAGAGCAGGAAATGGTGAGTTAAGGAGTCTAATCTCAGGGTTTCCATGAAAATTTACTTAAGTTACAAATGCTCTGTTTTTCCAATTTTCCATTTGTAGAACATGAATAAATGTACTTTAATTTTCTTTATAGGGGTAGCTGTGTTTTAATTCAGTTGAGTTGTATTTTAATTTCCTTTTTGAGAATTGTATCTGATCTTTTTTATAGAAGAACAGATATTTATTGGCAGGGATTTGTGTTGGATTTACTGTAGACTAAGATAACTTTTCTTTGTGAGCTGCTAAGAACAACTTCAACAGTATAAAAATACCCACTCTGGGGAAGATTGATTACTTTAGAATTCTATCTGATCAGCCATATTGGACTAACCAGAAGCCTGAAGGCTTAAAGTGCTGCTTGAGAAAGTACAGCTTTTCATTTTACAGGAAGCCTATGCCCCCTAACAATTCATGGACTAGTCATGGCTGTAGTCAGGCCTCTGTGGCTTTTAGATGGTGAAAGATGAGTAGGAAAATTTTTTATCTCCAATTCTGTCTTGGGCACCCAAAGCTAATATTGTTCCATTTAACTAAGATTTGTTAAACAAACCATCTACAAAGATCAGATTTATTTAGCCATTATTGAATTACTCCAGCTCCTGTAAAATACGAGGCTAAAGCACACTAAAACGTGATTTTGTAAATAGAGCCCATTCCATTTCCATTGTATAAACAGAGCTTAGTGTCACAGACTCATGCGTTTGTATGCTGCAGTTGTCTCACTACTGAAGTACACCAAATAAGGTCTCAAAATAGAGAGTGTTTAGCTTTCCAGGTACTGACTGAGATCACCAAGTGGTCAGATTAATTTTTTTGGTCTAAATCTTGCCTGATAGCAAAGCTTTTCTGAAAACTTAAAGCTGTATGAAGTATTTGCTGTTACTTTCAGGCATTATAGGATATGTTGTTGATTCTACTTCTTACCAATTCCTTAGGCCATAAATATGAACTGATAATTTGGAAATACATGATTGTGTCTTCTGTACAAGAAGAGATAGTTTTGCTGATTAGGATTTTTCTGTATGAATTCCTGAAGAAGTTACTCAAATGATCCACTTGAATTTGTTTTAAAGTAATGTCCTTGCTGATCGTAACTGGCATTGGTTGTTGTGTTACTTAGTTTGCATAGCCATGCTATTTTTAGAGGCATTTGTGGCATTGGCGCCTCTAAAATACAACACAAACTGTCAGTCTGTTTCTGTTTCCATTGAAATAAAAATAGTTGACAAAAGTTTCTGGAGTCCAGATTTTTAGATGAGTCTTTGCACCATACAGTGAAGTAGAACTAAATGCCCTATTAAAAAATGCCTACATGGCACGTATCTGACTAGTGAGATTATGTTTACAGGCTGGTATTGTGCACTCGCATTCAGGTAACGGAATGCACAAAGTTTTGGAGGTATATTTTAGAATTTGGAGTTGGACTGGTGAAGTTCTCTGGGTTTGGGTCAGGCCTGCTGGGAGCCATTAGTGCAGCTGGTGTGTAGCTCGGTGTAGACACAGCAATTGTCTGTTCATTGTTGGGATTGCAGTTTATACATGTAAAATAAAGAATAAATCTCTTCTAGGCTTGAAAGATGTGATGTATCCCGTCTTCATTTATGACTCCAGGTGTAAGTTTTAGGCAAGTAAAATCTGTTGTGTCAGGGTGGAATCAAGGTTGCTTGCAGGAATATAAAAGCTGATTGTTTCTGCAATAATGAATTCACCTTCAATCTTCCATCCATTTTGAAAGAAAAAAGGGACAAAACTGTCATGTTTTTCATGCTTTTCAATTCGTTATAATTGTTTGGATATATTTTTAATGTGTGTTTCCATACATTAACATAGTTGAATTTATATTTTAATATTAAGTTTAAAACTTAATCCAATTTAATTTAGGCAGCAGAAGGTGTGTGGGTATGGTTTTTGGCCTAGGAATATGATCTGGGACTACCAAATTGAGATTATTTGCTTTTGGAAATCAGTGTTGCCATGCCACACTTAACTGTATAGCACAGAGCAAGTTTTACAGTCTGATCGTAAGCACATTTTCAGTTCTGTGATAGAAAATCTCCCATTTGGGGTGAGGAGGTATATAGGATACCATGCCAGCATGAAGGTCAGTTTCTCTGCTAAGATGTCTAAGCAGGAGACCAGCTACAGCCAATCTTTTATCAAATGAACAGGATTAACTACCTCCCATTCATTGTGAGCAGGCAGTCATATAGGTGACAGGAGCTACCTTTGTCACTACTGATCCAACTCCAGTAGGGTGGGCTCCGTTACAGAAGGGCTGATTTGCTCTGAGTAGTCAATAGACTTCATAGCCCTGTTTTAGGTCTCTTAAGCTACCAAGGCTGTGGTTAATAACAGCACTGTATCTGCTTAAATGTACAGCTTGTACAGAAGTTGAGTGAGGGGCATCACTGAGGTTCCAAAGACTCCTTTTGAAAATTAGCCTAAGTGCTTGATACCTCTTTATTTTGAACAGAGATTGCATCATCATAACCCTACTCCTTACTAAATATGCCAGAGGCTTGAGCAGGCTCTGTGAACTTGTGGGGGGTGGAGTTTTTTCTTTTTTCTGCAGACATGTACTTAACTGCTGACATCACTGGTATTCAATGAGACTTGTAAATTCACACTTCTTAATATTTTATTTTTTACAGATTAGTTCAATTAAGCTAGATATCTTGTTTATAATGGCTTCTTGCCTGATGGCAGCCTATGGACATAAAAGAGACAAGCTGCAGAGTAGCTAGGCAATGTTCGATTACCTTCTTTAGAAAGAAGGAAGAAAGTTTAGGGAGAAACAGGCAAATGAACATCATAATGGCATGTCTGCAAAAACACTTTCCTCCTTCCGTTCTCCTTCTGATAAATCCTTGGTTTGAATGGGTACTGCTTTATTCATTAATATCAGTAATACACCTAATTACACTTCTCATATCATAGTGGATCCACATTTTTACTGAGTTTTTACTAAGATTTTCATAAGCCGAAAATTGTTACTGACTTAAGTGGAAGTTAAGGTGAGCTAGTAAGTGCTGCTTAATTCCCTTACCCTACATCTTGAACTGCTTCATGGAACGAGTCCTATACAGAATGACAGGATCTCAGTTAAAACATCAGCCTGTGAAGTGATTGATCACAAGGGAGCAAGAAAGCATCTCCATTAGAGCCACTGACACCTTGAGACGGCTGCATCTCTGTAATTACAGTCATGTAATCAAGCATGGAAAACAGTTCACGTGTATTTTGCCTTTTGGAGTAAGTTTTTTTCCAGAAGGGTAGTTAGAGATGTTGAACTAGACTCTAATTAAAAGTATGTATAAGAATAATCGGAGGAAAGAGACTGAATGAAGAAAGGAAGAATTTATGAAGTGTGTATGGGAGCAAAACCACATGACACAATGGAGGAAAGCAGAGATTAAGATGTGGTTTGTCTAATAAGCAAGCATGAGAGCCTGAGTGAGTATTCTCTCAGTTCCCTCAGATCTTCATTTCACCTTTTCTCAGTTTCAAACACATTTTTTCTGTTTTGCATGGTGTAGTGGTAGCATTGTTGTAAGCGGTATTTCTCTGCTTCAAATTACAATGACAATAATGAAATAAAGCTAACAAAAATCCAATACAGTCTAAATAAACTGTGTTTCTAGAATCCAGTTTTAGATACATACTGCTACGACTTTCACTAAAGACCAAGCAATTGACAGGATTCAAGAAAAACTAGTTTTAATGAATGTATGTGAATTATTATGTGAAGATACCCAAAGAGTAACTTTCCAAATCAGTTAGTCACTTCTACAGTTTTAATCTATTTTTAAAAAATAACTGTTCTTGCAGTGATTTACATGTATTTTTAAAATACAGTTGAGATGTTAACAGAAAATTTGAAGAAATTTCAGTTGGCTGAATTTGAAAGTGTATTTTAGCTTAATAAGAAAAAGGAAATTAAAACTTTCTGAGCATTTCTAGAGTGTCCGTGTAACCTTATTATTGCAACATTTGTTGTTTTTCTTCTGTTTCTCTATCATTTGTTGACTTGTATTGTCTTTTATTTAGTTTGCAAGCTATGTTGGAGCTAGGAACATCTCTTTTGATCTATGATGTCTCTGCCATACTTCTGGGCATAATTATAATCATAAAAAAATCTTTGAAACCTTTACACCTGATGTCTTGTTATCACTAAAGTTGAGATGTTCTATACTGGCACGATAAAAAAAATTAAATGAAGTCTTTTTTTAGCCTTCAAACACTTAGAAAATAATAAAAACAACTAAACAAGACTGCAGTTTACATCTTTGTAGTGTACAAAAATATCTGTTTCATTGCAATATCTTAAATTCTCCCTTAATCTCTCAAACCCCCCTATGAATAAAGCATTGAATTACCAAGTAATACCCTTCATCACAAGGAATTAGGCACTTTAGCTTTAGGCTGCATCTGAACTGTAGCATTAGGAGAGTTGTTACTAACGTCATGTTTTCCAAGTTGCAGTTGACTCACATGGTGCCTTCCCTCAGCCTTTAAGATCTTGCAGAGATAAAATCTGTCTCTCATGACTCTTTTCATTCTCTCTTTTTGGGTGGCTTTGAGGCAGTAGCACGCATGTGGTTTTGTAGCTAAGAGACAAGAGTAGGAAACGTAGTTCCTGTTCGTGTGCGTGCCAGTGAGTCTGTAACAGAGCTTTGGCAAATTGTGTGATTTCCTTCATCTATAAGATTAATAAATTAGGATAATATTTTACTTGCAAGAAGAGTTTTTAATTAGGGCCTCTGTCTGCAATATGCAAAAATTTAAAGGACATCCAACTCATGATTCCCTCCTCCCTTTTCCCCAGCTATCATATTTTAAAACTTGCTGTGGGACGAGAGTTTTGGTACTTCTGTATCATTAGTTGTGAGATTTCTATTAGAATTCGTAGAATAAAATAGATGGAATGCATCTCTGTACTCAAATCCCTATTGCCTCCCCACTTCGGCTGGCTAGCAATGAGGAATGTAGCTGGCACCTGGTCAAAAACTGTCTAGCAAATTCCTGATTTTCAAAGGTACTATCCCTGTTTAAGGCAGAGGGAAGTGTAGGAGGAACCAATGTGGCCTTGAACCTTCATTCAGTCCTTAGTGTTTACAAAGAATTACATTCTTGCTAAATGTTGTTAAAACAGACTTCAGTCTGAACCCATTTGCTTTATGACCGTTGCTGTGTAATCTTACCCTGTGAAAGGATTTCTGATTGCATTAATTTTTCTTCCCTTTTTACTAATACACATGATAGTATGTTGTATCTACAGTAAGCATTAATTCCTCAGATTCAGTATGTCCCCATAATCTGGACAATTGCTCTTGTGAAGCCATTTTAGTTGAGCATTTTGTGGTTTGCTGGACAGCTGTTTATCTTGTAGATTATCAATGCTGCGGTCCATAACAGAACTGGCATAAGTTATGTTGGATCGATTTTTTTACTTCATTGTATCATCGAGCAGGCATTGACTACTCTATTTACAAAATTGTCACTTGAAGTCCCGTTTCCCTAGGAGTTGTAACACCCTGTCATCATATGCTTAAGAAAATACTTATCTATAGAAGGCCTTATTAGACAAATTATTATAGACCCATTGTGGTTCAGCATTTTTTCTGGTGTGTTATTTTAAAATAGTAAAAGTCAAATTGACCTTATAGTCTGCAACACAACTGCAGCTTTCACCAGAAAGGTCATTAGCCTGGAAGTTGGAACATAGGTTTGCACTCTGTCCTCTCTTCATGTACCCCAAACAACAGTGTTCTGTTTACCCTTGGCACTGTTGTAAACAAGAACCTTTCTGGTCCACTGAGTGATGATGTAAAGAGACAGGGCTTTTATAAAGCATTTTAAGCATCCAATAGAACAGAATAACTGCTTTACAGGCTTTTCTTGTCTAATGGTAATTGCATAATTGGACAGGTTTTAAGTTATTTTTTGCTATCTGATATGTAGATGCCAGAGTCTCTTTTGAACATTCGTACTGAAGAGTCCTAAAAATCATTCAGGAAACAAATCTGCTAGGCTTCCCCCTATTATCAACATCCCAAAATGCCTTTGGCAATAAGTAAATGCCAAGCATTTGTTATTTGGCACTTGACTAGTCACTCATTTATTTAAACTCAAACGTTGCATAAGATTGTGAAAGTTATGCTAAGCTAATAATTAAAAACAAAACAAAAAAAACCCCTCCCTTGATCCAACCTTTCAAATTTCCATCTAAATAGTACTATCAGGGCAAAAATACACAGGACCATATATCCCATTAAATGTAATTGGCTGGTGTTGGCAAAACGCGCAGTTGGCTGTGAGCAATTGCAGGGGTGTTATCCTTACACTTGGAAGGCTAGGTGTATGTTGCTGCAGTAAACCAGCTCCTTTTTCTTCTATCCTTGCCCCCTGCTTTTTATTTTTAGTCAGGTTTTGGTGATCTTTTCCTGATAACACTACATGTATATTTATTAAGCATCATTTGCTGTCTTGAAGATTCTACATAAGATCTCTGAGATAACAGCTTTCCTTTAATGCCCAGGACACAGTAGTTAGAAGCAGTATTCTGTTGTGTTACTGACATCCTTTTCAATGCATGCGCTTACTGACTCTTCCTTCTCTGTAGTATTTGGGTACTAACTACTTGGTTTCACTGTTGAAGGTCTTTATAATCTTGTCCCCACCCAACCTAATTTTTCTCATTCAATTTTAGAATTTGATTCCTATCTCCAGTCAGTTTATGTTACAAGCCCCTGTCACCATCTTACTGCATTTTTCAGGCTAAAACTTACTTGCTTGGCCCAGGGTTGCCTTTCACTTCTGGGAAGAAATACCTGCAAAATTATCTCATCTTCACCTGTTCCTTTATTAAAATTCTTCTTTGCCGTGGTGCCTACCAAAAATGTGTCACTACAAATCTGATGTGCTATGACTACTCTTAGTCCTGCTGATCGGGAATCTAGACTGAGGGAAGAACTTCCTTATAGTTAAGAAACAAAAAATATGTATGGTAAAAACAGAGCTAGTTAAGCAATGTATTTTAATGCCTTACCTATCACTTCTGGCCTGTATGGTATACTCTGTGTTGGCAGTCTGGTATTGCATGTGTACCACAATTAAAAATATGCTCACAGTAGGAACATAGATCAGTTGCAAGGGCTTGGTTTGAAAAAACAGAAATCTAAAAGGTGAGAGAAAATTGAAGAAGTGCATTTTTATTCTGATTCTGAGGTGACATTGCTTTCTAAAACTGTATGTCTCTCTCCTATGTCCCATGTCATTGTTTTATTTGCTATTAAATAGAAATAGAAATGCCATTCTGTCTCTGGGTGCCCTGCAGAATGTTTAAAATACACATCAAACTACTATTTCCTTAATTTTGGCTCCCTAAGAGCCCCAAATTTTAATTGAACTTATGCCAATAAATATTCATATGCAATTTTCATCTCTCCAAGAGGTCAAAAATAAAAATGGGTTTTGAAGCATGGTCCAGTGTACATCCTCTCTTTTGTTTATTTGGTGAATGGTTTTTATCCAGTGCTGCTTAATATTATTTACATTCTAGGTTTGAAACTTGAAACATTATAAATGGGAATTCTGCCTTTATCAGCAATCTAGCTTTGCTCCTCTTACTGCATAATGTCACAGCTTCAGTTTATGGAGAGTGACGTTGCATTCATTGGTGATAGCATTCTCAAGGTTGATAAAGTTTGATTAATATGAATACTTGTTTTTTAAAAATAATTTACATTTCATATTAGCAAAACCTGTGTTAAACGTCAACTTACTACAAGTTGTTAAGATAACTTAAATTACTTTAAAAAAGAAAAAAAAGTATATAAGTTGTCTGTATACTGCCAAGCTTTTTTTTATAAGATCAGACCCCTAACAATTTGATGTCTTTGGTTAATCGTGACATTTTCTAAATACTTCGGGTCAGAATTTCCAAACCGCTAACACCACTTTTGAAAGACATTGTCTGTCTTCAGAGGAAAGACATGAAACTGTTTTTCTTATTTGATACATTCAATTAGTATTGTTTCCTTCAATGCTGAAAATTGGAATTTAAAAACTATGACGTTAATTATGATTAATTTATATTTTGCTTAAGTATTCACTATATGTAAGAAACCTTTAATAGGAAATTGTATCAGGAGTTTTTCTGGGCTTTAGCTGAATGACATTGAACTGCAGCTTGAAATAAATAATGAGTATTAAATACCTAAATACTAAACAAAGTAGTTTGACTTAATAGTTTTAATAAACTGAAAATTAAAAATTTGAAACCATATTCAACCATATGAAGAGTATTTTAATTGATTTAGATCAACCCATTTTGTTTTAAAGGGCAGCAAAGCAAATAATATTTTATAGCAAACAAATGTTTTCTACTCTTAAATGCAAGGTGCCTTTGCCATTGTACCTCCATCACATCACTTTTTTTTTTTTTTTTAAGGACTTTGGCAATTCAAGCAAATATAACTTAAGTTAGATGTAACTGAACTAGATGTAGTAGTCTTTTAGAGCAGCCTAGAGATAACTGCTAAACACCATTGGCAAAGTTCTGAAAACAGCTAATATAAATAAATATGAGTGTGAATGGGTTATAAAAGAAAAGAAACTCCAAATTGTATTTCTCAGTGTAAGGCCTAAAATTCACAATATAAATGTGTTTCATGGTAACATGTCACGTGCATTAAATGCTGAATGTACTGATTTCATTTGCAGAAATACTAGTCCCTTGTTGTTGGAGTTGTCCTAGATCCATAGTCTTTAACAGACTATCAAAAATGCTAAATTAAACAAAAAAGGGTAATAATTTAGACTGTAAGGCAAAATTGGTATGAGAAAATCTGCTTTAAACTTTTAATAACTGTTACATATGTTTTGTGTCTTTCATTTTTATAGATTTCCTTTTTGCCTCTGGAGTGTTTTGTTATGGCAGCCTCCGGTGAACAATGACATCCTTTGACAAATACAGATGCCAAAAAGCCAGACGAAAACAGTGGCCTTGTCTCACTTTTACTCCAACACAGTGAAATGGTGCTCTTAAAGTTTTGTTACTGACTCTTACTGGAAAAAACCAAACTCCTGACTGGACCTTTTTTCCCCAGCCCTCTCCCAGTGTTCTTATGGATGCTTGACACAGTGACATCATGTAGTAGGCCCTGAAGCGTTGTCATAATTAAGTTGCAATGGTTTTATACACTTCCCCATTTCCCAACAGCTTTCTGTCAGTTCTGCATTCTTTTTCCTGGGGCCTGATTTTCCCATGTTACTGGTTAGCAGATAGGCTTGTGGCCTCTTTTGTTCCAACCACCTATGAAAAACGTCAAAGAGCAGATGATCCATGCTATTTTCATGCACTCTGCATCATTATTACCACTCCCATCTACTTGGCACTTTTGGTAGCCTCTCTTCCTTTTGCTCTGATTGGCTTCTTGTTATGGTCCCCACTCCAGTCAGCCAGAAGGCCATATATCTACTCCAGACTAGAAGACAAGAACCATGCCAATGGAGCCACACTGCTCACTGAATGGAAGGCTGCAGGGAATGGGAAAAGCTTCTGCTTTGGCAGTGCCAATGTTTGCCTGCTGCCAGATTCTCTGGCAAGATTTAATAATGTTTTCAATACACAGGCTAGGGCTAAAGAGATTGGCCGGAGGATCCGAAATGGGGCAAGCAGACCGCAGATCAAAATATATATAGATTCTCCTACCAACACATCCATCAGTGCAGCAAGTTTTAGCAGCTTGGTCTCCCCTCAGAGTGGAGATAACACTAATCGTACTGTTAATGCTGGCATCAGAAGGACAACATCAATGGAGTATAAAGGAGACAATTCTGGCTCAAACAACAGTGAGGACAGTAGAGAAGATAAAGGTGGAGCTGGAGAGCCAAATGAGGGAGAAGAAAACACTTGCATTGTCCGCATAAATGGAGAGGATAATGGCCACATGTCAGACACAGAAACAGATACCGTCAATGGCCAGGCTCATGCCAGTGGCCCAGCAGAGCCCTCACTGGAAGGTGACGCAGAGATCTCAAAAACACCTAACCACAAACAGAAAGAAGGAGATTCTGGGAGTTTAGACAGCTATTCTGCTTCACGAGAGTCCTTAGTTAAAGTTCGTGTTGGAGATGGTACAGTGGACCAAAGCACTGTCAACAACAAGCTCCTCTACAAAGCTTCAATCATGAAGAAAACTTCAGTGCGGAAAAAGAAACATACAGATGAGACCTTTGATCATGAGATCTCTGCTTTCTTCCCTGCCAACCTGGACTTTCTGTGTTTGCAGGAAGTGTTTGACAAAAGAGCTGCAGAGAAATTGAAAGAGCAGCTTCATCACTATTTTGAATACATTGTCTATGATGTTGGGGTCTATAGTTGCCATGGCTGCTGTAGCTTTAAGTTTGTGAACAGTGGTCTACTTTTTGCCAGCCGCTACCCTGTTATGGATGCTGCCTATCACTGTTACCCCAACGGAAGAGGAACGGACTCCTTGGCTTCCAAGGGAGCCTTGTTTCTCAAGGTAAGAGCCTTTTTGAAGCCATAAATATTGACTCTATATACATGACAAGTTATAACGTTACATTATTTCCTCTCAGTCATTTCTGGTAGAGTTCAAGAGGCAATATCCAGAAATCTCTGTAGTAAAAGGCACAAATTCTAAGCTTCATAACACGAGTACAGTGCAGTGGGCATTACTGTTGGAAACCAGCTTATGCATGTTGCGTGTTTATGTGGGAATCAGAAGTCTAAATGCCAGTAGAATAAAACTGAAATAATTGCAATTAAATGTATGGCTAAGCCTCTCTCTTGGTTGCAAAAGAACTGTTAAGGAGAGATACAAAGAAGAGTAAACAAAAAAAAAAAATGTCTGAGACACTGGGGAGCACAGAGATTTTTCACTTTATTAATGCAGTTTACTTAAATTAACTAATGGTAGTGAGAACAGGAAGCCTGGGGTTATACTTCTGTAAATCATGAAAAGCAGAAATGAAAGTCTGCGTGTAATAATTCGCTTTTCCAAGACTGGTGGCTGTTCATGCGTAATTCTTGGGAGAATCTGGCTGTGATCTTCATAAACTGGAAAGCGAGCTCTTCTAATCTGTGATTAATCAAGAATCAAAACTTTGTGCAGAGATCCAAATCTGTAGATTTGGATCCTAGACAGATCTGAAGATCTCCTAGGATACTGGATTTTGTGATTTAGTCACAGTTTGGAATGGGTTTCACAAACTAAAAACTGAACTTTTCCTAATGCAAGCAAAATACAGTAGGTGCTCAAATTATGTGTACTTTCTAGTGCATGTGCTCACAATAAAAAATTTCATTTTTCAAAAAAAATCATTTGCTCTCAACAAAAGCCATTAAAAATATGGATTGCTAATAAGGATCAGTGGGGTTTTTTGTACCTGCTGTTTGTAACTTGTAAACGAAGCAAAAACTTTTGGTATTGTGGCTTGCATAAAACCCCCAAATATTAGAATTTGCAGTCTGATAGTAGTCCAGTATTTCATATACATTTGACATAACAAAAGCCCATCTATATCTGAATACAGGTTTCCAAAAATTGGGTCTAAGCTTTCTATACTGTACTCTTATGTGTTTATAAACAGCTAAAGTTGTTTTTTTTTAATCATAAAGTGCTGCATGCAAAAAATGAACGTACATGTTGTGCAGTATAAATATTACCAGGATCACAAAGACTGCCTTTCAACATATGCATTCACTAGGGATTAAGAGATGAAAAACAATCTGCTTTCAGGTGCCCATTGCTGAGTCATTGATTTGCTACCCTGCTAGGCAGACTGCAATGTCTCCATTTCTCTTGCAGACAAGCCTCTCTTCAAAATTCCACTGGGATGATGAACTTAATTATGGATTCAAGTTGTTAAATAATGTTACAGCTGAGCAGGGAATAGGGACCAATTATTATGAAGATTTGAAGAGGACTACATTCTTTTAAATATGACAGAATCCCGGCCCATCTAAAAGACCATTTTTCCTCATGTCTGTGTCATTCTGACATACTATACTTTATACCTAAAATATTTTTCAATCCGAGTTTAAGTCTATCCTGATATGAAATGACTTTCTGTCTTAATTGTACATTAAGGGATCATTGGTTATTTCTTTCTTTGACCAAAAAAAAAAAAAGTAGGAATGATCTATCTAATTTTAGCTTTGAAACAAAATAGGCTTGAAGGTTGTTTTTCTTGATGTAGTGTTTAATCAGCAACTGAGTGTGTGTGGACTCCGGAGACAAAAGCTACAGTAAGTAAAATCCTGGCTTGTTTTTGAAGTCAGTGAGAATCAATCCATGAACGTCAGAAATCTTGAGGTCTTCTGCTTTGCTCCCTTGCTGCTATCCCAGTGTATCGTAACTGTGGTTGGAAGGTGTCATTCTAGCCAGTACTCTGCCATTCCAAATGGACAGCTTATAGATACCTCTTTTATTGACAATATTTTGTATGTATCCAGTCCTACAGTAGAGTTTATCTCAGTGTGGTGTCAAAGACAGTAAGAGCCTTGCAGAACAAGAGTCTGCTAATTGCTTTCCATTCAAGTAGTGGCATGCAGTTAAGTCTCTCTGTCCTGTGCAGATTCAGTGGTTTTAAGTTCCTGACCCCTGTGGAGAGCACGGTGTTCCATTTCTGAAGTAGAAAAGACATCAACTGAGTTTTGTTTTGGAAGTATACTTACGAAGACTGTTCCCCTTGCACAGCTTCCATCTCTGAATAAAGGAGCAATTGCTCTGTATGTTGTTTAAGAAAACCAAAAGTTGGGAAAAGCAAGCAAGGGGAGAAGATTTGCATATTTGGAAAATATGGATAAAATCACTTAATGTTTCCACTCATTGGGAGGATGAAGCCTTTATTCAAATCTTTCTGAACCTCAAGAAAGACCTAACATCCAAATTCAGAAGAATGTTCAGAGAAAGAAACTGGTTGTCCTTTAATGGGTGTGGTTTGTCTCCTTACTATAACTGTTAAGGAGATAAATTAAAAGTCTCACAACTAAACATTTCATGAAAGTTGAATTATTTTGAACAAAAAGGCAAAACTGCTTTCGGGGAGTTGTGTTACAAAACAGATCCCTGCTGCCAAGGTACAGTAAGTGTTTCACACATTTTTTCCTTTTGGAACAAATATAAAAATTCAGAATTTTTTCTTTTCCCTGTTTCCAGTGAAGAGGAAATGATTTTCTGTTGCCTGCCGCTTCCCTGCTCTGCCTTCACCATCTAGATTGTAAAGTTCAGGTGGAGATTTGGAAGGATTTGAGAGATTTGCTCAGTTGTACAGAATTATTTTACCTGAGAGACTTACATAGCTCAAGGCTTATTATTAGTAGCTATAATAACAATCAGCTCTTACATACTGGTTTTCATTCATATGTCTCAGTGCATAATAAAGAAAGGTCAATGTCTGCTTAATAGAAGGAGAAACTAAAGCACAGGAAGGTAAAGTGATTTGATTGTGGCTTAACACCTGGGGTGTCACAACCAAGGAAAGAAGCTGGAAGGAAATCACGGAGGCTTTTAACACTCTTTTCATGCTACTGACTTCATGCTGCCTGACAGCTATTTGGAGACCTGTGCAAAGGAATTTTGCTAGCCTTGGTCTGTTCTCTTCCTAAAGATGTCTGCCACACAAGGGTGCTGCTGCTGGCATTTTCCTGACAGATTACAGACTGGTTTTTCCATCTGTATAGGCTGATGCTTTCCAGGTCAGCCTCTGTGAAGGCACGAGGATGACGTAGTTGTGAGTAGCTATTGTGTAAAGCCCATTTTGTACATAACTGGAGCACTAATTTACGTTCAGCGCTTTGATCTCTTCAAACTCTAGCAGTGTTTCTGTCTCCAATCTGGGGGTCTCATTGGGACGTAAGAGGGACACAGTCACAGAAAAAATATCATATAAGAAGGGGGGAAATGTCACTTGCATCTAAGTGACAGTTTCACGTCTGAAGTGTTAAACCACTGTTCCTAGTTGCCGCTAAAGACTCAGAGAAGTTAGCAAATATATAAACCAGCCAATCCATTTTCATACTTTGACAGCCTGGGCCTTTGGGAGACTCTGCCGTGACTCTCTGTTCTAGCATTGCATTTCACATTCATTTGAAATGCCTAAGAAAAGAACCCTTTAGTCTGCTTTGTAGGTTTTATAACTCCAGTTGTCTCTTGCTGCTGCTCTGCTACAGATAGAGGAGGGAAATGGGACTGACACAGATGGTACCCTATGCTGGGGATTCTAACTAAAAAGCTAGCTTGTGTGTATCTGCATATAACATCATGCAGATTGCAGTGTTCTCAATTACTCTGCAGCTGTTGGTTTGACACATACATTATTTGAATTCACAGTGGCTTCGATGAATTTAAAGGGGAGTTTTAAAATACATGTCCCTTTCAGAAACTGAATGATGGCTTTGCAGTCAAATCAAGTTTAAAAGGTATCAATGAGTGCTGAGCAGAAATTGCATAATGCATCACCTGTTTCTAATTGACTAGAAGGTTTCAAAATGTCAACATTCATCTTTAGATAGAGGGATTAGTACGTCGCCTTAGTTAGACTGTCTTTCAGGGATGCTGTGTGAGTGTTGGACAGTAGTGTAATAAAACTAGAAAACAACCTTAATTTGACCTAGTGAGTTACGGAATTGGAGAGCTTGTCCATATTTTTCCAGATGTATCAGTCTAATAAAAACTGTCACTTCCGCTGACAAGTTTTGCGTCTCTCTTATCCTTAAATTGTAATAGCTGTAACTGTAACGTAAATCTAAGCCGTACAAGACATGTAAATGCATACTTGGGGTAGGGAGGTGAATGAAAGAGAGATTATTCTCAAAATGGCTGTTAACTGAGGAGAGGTTTTGGAGTGGTTTTCCTCCCCCTGAGACTGGGAGATATGGAAGTACATTGCATAGAAGGCTGTTCTTCCTGTTGTTCTTAGTAGAAAATTGTTCTGGGTTTTGGCATCTGCCAAGAGAGAGGATTTTAGCAAAAATAAGAATGCTTGCTTAAGACACAGTATGTGAACATAGAGCAAAAGCAAAACCACAGTCTGATGTGGGTAGTTTGAACAGCTAATAGTATTCTAACAAAATCAAAAGGAAAAAATGTGTCTTGTGGTTTTTGCTAAATTTCTGAAAGAACTTGTGTTTAATTAATATTATTTCCTAAGCTTATTAACAGATTTACTTTTCAAATTCTCTGAAGATTAATGCTGTTCTCAGGAAGTACAGCAATTGTGCAGAGAACATGTTATTATTCATTGCTTAAAGGAAACCTAGCAACCTTTGCTTTCTGTGCAAAGCTGAACTTGTTTTCAAAAGAGCTGATATGGTGGTAACAGATGGTAGAAGGAGCAGTAGCTCTGACTGCAAAACTGCTTTGAAACAGTTTTTACTCTTTGCTACTCTTGAGGTGCCTGCTTTGTCTGATAAAATGAGGGTTCCCTGAATTAACCTCTGTGGTTCTCCTTGTTAATATTACTGATGCAGACACATTTTGCTTGGGTAATTGAAGCTGTCCTTACTGTCCCATGCCAACTTGTGCGTGTTGTGGCTGAGAGTGAAGGGGCAACTTCTGCTACACAGCTGCACAACATACTAAGGGAAAGCTTTTTTTACCTAAGGATTGCCCAGAAAAGGGGAATGGCTGTTTTCTCACCGCAGTAAAAGATCATCTCGAAATTTCAGTGGTTAGATTTTCTTGTCCTTGATCAGTTGTCCAGTATCTACAGTTATCCCAAGATGTGTAAAAGACATGTCCAGAGCTGTTCATGAATTTGTTTAGATAACTCTAAAGCTGTGCCATTTAAGTCAGGATGGTAACCTAAACATTTTCCACGTGTTCAGTTTCTGCTATAAAATGTTAATGCAGGAATTGGATAGAGTCCAATAAACTGCCTGAGACTTTTCTTAAAGAAGAAAAAAAGAGACCCTACCGTGGCACTGTACCATGTTCCTTCACTTTGATGTAATTAATGTTATTAATCATGATCTTTTTCTCCTTCATTAATGGGGACAAATTAAAACTGTTGTGCACAATGAAATACATTGAGAGAATGTGAGTTGTGGGCTTTATCCTCTTCAGAAGAGGAAGAGCCCTTCGTTAATGGCATCAATTTAGAGCCAGTTTCCCTCACGTACAAGCTTAATGAAACTTTGCCAAATAAGTAACTCTCTGAGTTCATGGAACAGTAACTGTTGTCATGTGGTAGGTGGGGAAAAATAGGATTCTGAAGTAATCAA
Source organism: Burhinus oedicnemus (assembly GCA_008921705.1). Classification (NCBI taxonomy): domain Eukaryota; kingdom Metazoa; phylum Chordata; class Aves; order Charadriiformes; family Burhinidae; genus Burhinus; species Burhinus oedicnemus. The sequence continues at coordinate 808,930 of VFFE01007810.1, forward strand.
GTGCAAATGTGGCTAGAAAGAATTGCAGAGCACCAAACAGAATTTTGAGCTGACTTCTATAACATTTTAAACTTCTTTATTTAATATGCTTTAATAATATATTTATTACAGTAAATTCATAATTTAACTAATGCGTCTTCTTTAGGCTGCTACTTATCCCTGAAGGCAGAAGGCAGAGCTGTCAAAGTACTAAAATAAGACAGATCTTTTTACGCTGTGTCTAAAGTAACCAAAAAACTACTACAAAGAACACGAAGTACAGAAATAAAATACATCTTTCTTGGAAGTTACCGCTAATCTACATCATCTCTGTGGGACAGGAATGTTTGAATTGTGAATGTGAGTAGCTGCAAGTTTTCCGTGGGTTCTGAACAGTAGCAGGAACGAGGACTTGGGCACACAGTTTGACTGGCTATGCCAGTTAGCTTCTTGGTGCTGATCCTCCTGTCTCTCTTGGAAAATTGATGGAATGGAAAAAAATGTCCAGGAGGGGCTGATACAATTTAGGAGATTACGGCAAAGTTCTACTGGAAAGAAAGAGAAACTATATTTTCCATTTTTTTCATTTGTCTTCCTCACTCTATTGTTTGCTCATTATAATTCCATAGGATGTCGATAATGATATTCCCACGGCAGCTGAAATAGGGCAGTACAAACAGCGTACTGTTACCAACGTGTCTCAGAGCATCAGACCGGGAGGTCTGAACCACGCGTGTGTGTGGAGGGATCGCCACTTGTGCATGTACAGTTGCTTTATCTGCAATAATTCACTTGAATCTCGTGCTCCTGTATTTTTAATGGAGCTTCCCTTGAACTTAAACAATATTGGCTACACATGGTAAGACGAGGATTTCTGTGGGAGTAAGTCACTGTCACATCTACTGTAAAATCTGTTTCTGTGCCCTGCTCTTATTCTCTGTCTGGGGTGTTTTATTTCTAAGATAAGCAGTAACTTGAGGCCCCTGCTTAGATGATGTTCTTTACAAATGCAGTGTTCATGCTTTTGTTTCTAAGGAGAGGGTTTTTTTTTTTCCACAGAGCGTGCAGGTGTGCTTTTCAGCCTGGCTAGTTTTTCTTCATAACATGAACATTATTAGCTTTGTTCTGGTCACGACTGTAAATTTGTTTGCCGTAGAGCTAAATACTTGGGAGACATACCCCCTTCAAAAGAATAATGTAGGAATCAGTACTACAGTTTACATGTATTCCAACAGCAAAATTGACACCTTCACGGTCAACTAAGCGGATGAAATGAATGGGTTTGCTCATTTACAGTCCAAGATGTGATTAAACTATAATGGCTGAAGCTAGAGCTGTTCTGTGTAGCATCCCATCTCCCTGAAGGATTCTTAATCTTGCATTCATATTATTTACCTTTCCCAGCTTTGGGTTTATTGGCTGCATGTAGATTGTGGGGTAATAAACTCTGTGGGGCTCTTTTCCCATGAGTAGGCCAAGATTTTAGCTCTCTTCTCGTTTGCACACCTGGATTTGCTTCCCATGAAGGAAGAGGCAATGGCATGTGCTTGGACTTGTATGGATATAAACCCTTCATATTGGAGGGTACACATTTAAGAACCTGTCTACTTTATTTAGGATTTTTTTGAATGGCTACCTCCTGGCAATGTGAAGCTTCTAGAAAATGTCACTAAAGATTAAGTTCCCCTCATAACAAACCTTTTGGTTTTGTCTACACATTATTGGTCAGTGTGTGAGAACCTAGCTTGAGTCTTTAATCGAGTGAGATCCCTCATGTATGGCATGGCCCAAATTTTTAAGCATTAAAGAACGTTTCCTTCCAAGTAGCTGATGATTTATTAACATAGTGATCACATGTTTGAAGCTGGTTGTTAAGCTGGTATTGAAATTTCCCTTGTATTTAGGTAGCATTTCCCTGTTTTTTGTGTAAGTATCTGTTGATACTTTTCTTGACATCCAGATGCAACAGAACTGTTCGTGCACTGCCAGGACAGGTGTGTGTAAATATAAACTGTTAAAGACAAGATATTTGTCATATTTGCAGCTTTGTCTACATATTATACTAGAGTACGGTAAACATGAAATGTACAAGATTCTCCAGTTATCTCAGAAAATTCCCATGATAGCAAGTAATGTGATTGAATTTAAAGTTCTTTCCTTGACTCTAGCTCTAAAATTTCAACTATTGCTACTCATTATGGTTTTTTTCTTGTCAACAAGAATCTTTCTGCCGTAGCCTTGTTGGCTTAGTTTCTTTCATGAGCATTGTTTATTACCTGATACCAGTCAAACTGGAGGACATACTACTCCTTAGTCCATATAGGACAAGTTTTTGATACACAATTATGGGAATATACAGTTTTGCATAGCACAGTACAGTATCAGCATGGTCTCTCCAGCAGATTGTACTAATGTGCTATGGCATACAGATGAAATCTTTTCATAAAAAGTACTTGATGTCAGGTACTTTTGTGTACTTGACACAGTCAGTACTCAAATAAAATAAAAATTCAGAGCTGTCAGTTTTGCACTGACTTATTTAATTTACAGAGAGGGGACAAATGTAAATACGTAGCCATAGAAGCTGGCATCCTGGTAGGGTTTCTCCTTTATGGAAAAAAGCTTCTTTTTCATCTTTCTCACCTGTAATGAGCTTTTTATGCCCCCCGCAACAGCTAACAAAATGTAATGTTCAGTGATGTAACAGGATCAGAATCCATTCCGAGCTTCCAAAGGTTTGACTAGTTTGTTTACTTAGCCTTTGCAGATGTACTGAGAATTGGAATATATTTTGCATATTTCAGCATAATATTGAAAAATATTTCTTTCTCTTCCATCAAAATTATATAATTGAGACACTTTATTAAACCACAGATACGTTTTCTCAGTTTTAATTTTACCTCTCTGTAACATCAGTTTAACAGGATATCACATAAATGCTTTCCTCTTGTAATAAATATCTTATTTTAAAACACTGGGAATTTATAAATATATTCAGATATTACCTTCCTATAAATTTCCATAGGCATAGAAGACTGGTCCATGACACAACTAAGACTACACAATAATTTTTAGAAAGCAGTATCTGAAGTAGTTCCCTATAGAAGGGTAATTCGATGAATATATTATTGATACAGAGCTACTAACGCAGAACAGTTGAAGTGAACTTAAGTCAGGCTTATGGTGAAGGAGCCACTCTGCTTATTTGCTTACTTTTTTTTTTTTTTTGTAAATGTGAATTTAGAAGTTTCTTCTGTATTAAGCAGCAAAAATCATGTTATATTTGTGAAGTGATGACTTGGTTTGGTGGAAGTGGAACCCTTCTGCCAAGATCCACGTTGCAGTCTGAAATGAACGCTCCATGTTGTCTTCCTGCAGGACTGCCACGTAGCTGCTCAGGCCGAGTCACCGCAATATAATATACCCTTGGAAATGGAACAGTCTAAAAGTAGCTACGGCATTTGGCCACACAAAGGAATGTTTTTATGCAGAATTACAGAGCTTGTAATATTCCAGAGGTCAAGTAGTTTTCCTGTCTGTACATCACATAGTCCTTGTCCATCTGTGAAATACCAAATTAGACTGAATAATCAGATTTTCCTTACTATTTTATTTCAGACTATATTTAATATACTCACGCCTCTGATGTTGCTGGGAATTGACTAGGAGGCTGCAAGGATATTTATTTTCTCTCCTAGTAGTTGTCACAAATGTTTGCCTCCATTATGATTATACTCAAAGTGACTCTACTTGGTGGCTTATACCAATACTGCCACTCCAAAAAAACCCCAAAAACCCAAAAGGCAAAAAAGTTGGAGGAAATGTGAAATCTGTGAAACAAGTTGCTTTGGATGTACCTCCACACTGGCACTTTCCAAGGAAATTCTAATTATGTTAATGTCTTCAGCTCTTGCTTTCGAGCTTTTTTTAACATTAGCAGAGCGTTTATGAAAGGCCCTTTCCTTTTCCCCTCAGAGGTGTGTGTAAAGCAGCCATTGTTCCCAGCAAGTGTGGAGCCCTGGGGCACTGTCCCCCTGCTGTGGCAACCGTGAGGGTTGCACTCAGCCACCTGCATAGAGCAGCGGTCAGTCTTTCTTCTAGGCCATTCCTTGTCATTCTTTGAGAGCAAAAGTTCCCAAGTCCATTTCAGTATGGATCTCTGCACACAGGGACACCATACGATCCATATTTATTTATGATTAATGGAAATTACTGTGACCCTATGCGTAAATTGGTTGATGAGTACGAGGCCTTGTCAGGCACTCCATTAGGGCTGCACAGGAAATTCTAAAGCCAATTTCAGTTGACTTCTTTTTCTCAACTGACTATAATTTATGTTTGGGTGTTCAGCTTTTAGACTTAAATCTTTTATGCTTTTTGGATAGAGATGCTGAAAATTATTCCATCTGCTTTAGTCAATAAGAGGATTGTAAGCAGCACATTCTTGCTGTAAGGCAGAAAACTTTACATGCAGTATTTTCTTTTTAGTGTGCTTACAGTAGATGGCATTGAAAGATGTGCAACATGCACGCTTTTTCTCTGCAGCAGGAGAGGCTCCGAATTTGTAAACTAGTAGAGACTTTACAATACATAGTTTTCAGTGTTGAAGAGAAAATCTGATTTTGAGTTATTAAGTTTGGGAAATACAATTCATACACCTGCCTGCCCTAGATAGTAGAGGATATAAACTAATGGTTTTCCACTCTTCTATTGGAATGGCATATGTTGCAGAAAAAGCAGAGAGAACGCTCCTTTTAATTCACCTGTGACATTGTGATCTATTCAGACCAAGGCAGCCTCAGGGAGGAAGAAAGAAGTCTGCGTAATGAAGCTTCTCCAGTAGTTACTAACAGCCATCCCGCAGATCAGCGTATCCTTTGAGATGCTGCTACAATCTTGTGAGTTTAGGAGAATCCTCTGGCTCAGGGGTAGATCCACCAGTGATTGCATGTGTTTTCCTTGTCTTCCTCTGCCTTCACCCTCCCTGAAGCAGGTTAACTGTATGGAAACAGCAATAAGAACATCTGTCTGGAAAACTGTCTAACGGAGGACTGGACAGACTGAGAACAGAATAATGCTTACGTATGTAATGTTTATTACATACTCTTCTAGCTGCAACAAAAACAGAAAGTTAACAAGGCATTGTTGAGTACAAATGAGTTCTAAATTCACATACTGCAAAGCTGACTTTCCAGTCATAAAATGAATCAAATGGTTCTTGGATAGCTGAAAAACAAGAAAACCAACCAAGATGACAAAATTGTGTCTGTATGAAATGGAGCTCTGCTTGTTATTTAGAGGTGTCAGATGAAATTTGAGTCTAGCCTTGTGAAGGAGAGTCATGTGTGGGTTTGTTTTCTGAGCGCTGGGTACAACTTTCCTCTGTGGGCATTTTCTTCAGTTCAGTCCGTGCAGTGTTGCCATGTTAACTGTCAACCGGAAAACCATATGCTCAAACTCGTTTCTTGCCTCAGTCCAAATCCTGATCCTCAGATCATTGGGAATTTCGATTTGCAGCTGTGTAAGTCCTGAACTGCCAAAACCTTCAACGGAGTTGAAAACCTAAATCAGAACTTGATTGTAATTTGCTTGTGTCCACCAGCAAATACATTTTTAAAAGATTGTAGCATATGATGTAGCTAAGGAATTATAGGACATTCCAGCTTCCCTGCAGGCTGTGCCTCTTCTGTGTGTAAAAGCAGGGGCACACATTGTGTTTTCATCTGTTTGACAGACATGGGGGCTGCTGCTGTGAGCTGAAGAATGTAAACACTTTGCTGAGACATAGCAAAAATCCCCATCACCTTTGTAGAAGAATGTAGAAAATCCATCAAAATCCAAAACTTGCTGTGGAATGGAGAAGACATGGTCAAAACCAGTATTTATTTCATGTTTCATCCTTTTCCCCAGACTCTCTTGGCATTTTTTTCCTTCTGCAGTCTTGTCTAACAAGCATGAGACTGTTGATAGTATTATATGGAACTTCAGTGGTGGGCCTGAATCTTGCATGTGAACAAGAGCTGGGATGCAAAAAGGCGGTAACGCAGCTGGGAAAGAGGACCAATGGGATTGCGAAGAGCAGGAGAAAGTCAAATTTTTGTGTGTGTTGCAGATCCAAATCAAAACATTGAAGTAGTGGTGATCAGGAATCAGCGTGCTAGCAGCAAGCGGGTGCTCAGTTAGCCCTGGTGTGTCTCTCGTGGTTTTTTTATGTGGGTGCATGTTTTCAAAATGAAGCTAGATGGAAAGAGTGGTGAAAAAGGCCAATACCGTGTACAAAGGCTGCACAGCCAGGGTTGGAAGTGGAGTTGTATGAGCTCTTCTGTTAATCACTTTTTTATTTCTGTCTTCCCTTCCAGGTGCAAGTGGGAAGTACACCTCAGGACCAAAGAATCGTGGGATACATTTCCTGCACTCACTTGCAAGCTATTGCGGGTACTGTCCTGATTTTCACTACTTCTAGGCCTGTGGTGGTATTCTTGTGCTCCTCCAGTATTTCTGACAATGCGCAGTGTGCATCGCAAATAGCAGGGAAATAGCGAAGAAAGAAGGGTAGGCACGTATATCCCCAAACCTTCACATTTTCAATCTTGGAGTAATTAAGCATTACAGGACACAAACAAAAAATATCCCTTGAGAGCTTTTCTTGTCTTTGCTCCCTCTTAACCAAATACTGTTATTTTAGCAAATACATTACTATCATCATTACTCAACAGCATTCAAAAACCCATACTGTGAGTATCAGCACATAAACTAAAATATCTTTGTACATAACTACGGGCTTATCAGAAAATACAAGTTGGGACAGTTTTTCCATCAAAAATCAGCAGCTGGAATAAGCCCAAATTATCTGGGTTTTGACCTGCAAATTTCATACAGAAATGCCTAGAAAGTTAATATGTTCATTGAAAAATTCTCTTGGTCATGTTTAAAAGCAGTTCCACTATTACATTTACTACAGCATGACACAACATGCTCTGGGTCCTTTGTTTCATGAAACAGTATTTTCTAAGGTCGTTAAAGATAAATAAAATGCAAAAATTCTTAGCAAGGTGTGGAAGGCTTTTTTTAAATTTTCACTGAATTATCTTTAAAAAGAATGAGATGTTCTTCAATAGCAGATTTCTGTGTCTTAGAGGTGTGGACTCCACTGCTGCCCATAAGCAGACTGGAATTTCACGTGGTTCTGTCTGGTTGTGGTGGGTCCTGTTCCTCCTCAACCATCTTATGACCTTTTATGACCTTTTATTATGATAGTACCTTAACACTCAGCTCTCCTTTTAATCTTAATATTCAGAACAAAACTGAGGTAGATGGGTGGCCTTATCTCCATTTTACAACCCAAGTACAGAAAGCAAGGGGAAGAAAAGTTAGTAACTTCAGGTCATTTTATTTCACTTTTAGTGTTTTGACGCATACATTTTGGCATTGAGATGCTTCTCCATTATAGCTGTTCACCTGAACACTCATCAATTAAAATTGACATATACTTGAAATTCTTGGAGATGTCTATGGAAAATTTTCTCTGTATCTCTCCTATCTTTTGCATCAAAACTATCAGTTCTATACTTGGAGTAGGTGTAGTGATAAAATACAAGCCAAATCTACAAACCTTTATTTTGTGTAAGATCAGAATTTAATTTACCCAGAGGGGTGGATATCCTTAGTTTTACCTGATGCAACTGTGATTCTTGTGCTCCTGAGAGCTGGAGAGCATGACACAGCCCTCCTAGCCTGCTTGAAGATGGCATGTACAGTGCAGACTCAGGCAAGACAGTAATGTATACTAAATGGTAGAACTTTGAACCTACGCGCTACAGCACGTCTAGGTTAACCCAGCCAGGCAGCTAGCATTCATTCTACTTTGTCAGTGCTTTAGTTGCAGAGAGACAGACTTGGGAACAAAACTGCCAGCCCCTGAAGTATATTAGAGAGACTGGATAGTTCTAAAGAAGATTCATGAATTTTTCAGCTACATTTTAACAATGTAACGTCCTTCTCTGGTTTTCTATTTTTAACTCTGGAATTATGGTAATGTACTGTGAGATTGCTGTTGTGGAGCTGAGATTTGTTCCTGTTCTAGTTTGGGCTCTAAACCTCCATTTTTAGTCCTGTTCCTTTTTACTACCTAGTCATGTATTCTCAGTTGGTCTTTGACAACCACATTGTGAAATCCCTAAAATATTAAAGAGGAAGAGGGGGGAGGGAAGAAGAATGAGGAAGTAATGTTCTATTTTCAAAGTCAGCCTAAAGCTCCTTCAAGGGTAAAACGCAACCTTTCATTTTCCTACTTATGTTCTTGCTTCGTATTTTTAGGCTTATCCGGTTCAAACAACATTCAGCTAGAGCAGACAATGATTTAAGAGTCTAACTGTCCTTTGATATATCATATTAGTTTATGTAATGGAATGGAAAACTAAAGTTCATAAGTTTGGCAGAGCTGTGCTTTCTGATTTGTTTCATCTGATTCATAACACTTCACACATTAAAAAAATTATCTAAAACCACTTCAACGATGTAAAGATGTGGCATCTATAAAAACAAGCACTATTTAAAAGGTTAGCCATTTAAATCATCTTGTCATACATGGCTGAGTGCAATTTGGCTTCCCTTCTAGAATACATAAACTTACACTTGACAGTTCTGATACTTACATGAGTATAAAATGAAGGGCTCCAACTGCTTATGGTCAGGCACGAACTACTAATGCTTTTTTCAAGAGATGGGCTGGCTCAACTCTGTTCTGAGCAATTACTATTTTTTCAGACCTGACATTCACCTTTTTCAATAAAACTTTAGATGTAGCTTATCCTCTTGATTCTTTGCCTATTACTGAACGGTGCTATGAAGAAGCTCTTCATTTCCACTGTGGAAATAGCTGCATTTCAGTGACAAATGAAGGGATCCCTTAATGAGACTTGAATGTAATTATTTTCTAAGGGGCTGTTAAGTTTACATGGTTCTTTTATGTCTTTCAATTAATCAGTGATTAATGTTCTGGACAGGTTTTGCTGCCTGGAATCCATCCACCTCCCAAGTCCCTTTGAGTCATGCCTTTCAGACACCCCACCAAGCCATCAAAACAGTAAGCCTTGAGCTATTCCAGCCCAGGTCCAGATGATGGAGCATGCTGGATGCTATCTCATAACCTCGTTCACATCCCTGTTTGGTGTTTAGTGTGACTCTAGTCATTAGCAGTACAGGTACTGGCAACTCACGCTTCTCTAGCACCAGTTTCAGGTTCCACAAGCCTACACACAGCTTAAGCAGAACTCAGCTCAGGACTGAGAGAGATCCCTCGGTGTTTGAAATTCTGACTGTGCAATCAGGAGTAACCTCAGTGCTAAGTATCCTTAGGCAGTGATTCCACATATGTTTCTGAAACAGCAAAGCTGGCGTATCCACACCATGGCAGCCTGCCCTTGCCCCCTCCTCTCAGTTGTGCCAACACAGCTGTTGTAGGCTGTGGTGCACTTGTCTGGGGACCTGACCTAGCTGAAAAGTAACGCAGCAGAATAAAAGGGGGGTTTTTTGTTGTATTGGTTTTTTAGGTGGTTTGGTTTTATTTTGTTTTCCCAGCCTATCCTGGATTAAGTATGTTACAAGTGTAGGGGTCTGCTTAATCTGTCACACAGTCAGGTGTGACACAGCCTGTCTCATGGCTAAACTGAAGCCTTTGGTTGTGTCTTGGAAACGACTCTTCCTTTTCACTAGGCTTTTGCTCATCTTCCCCAGGTTACCTGCCAATGTATCCCATAGCGCTTATCAGTGCTGGTTTTAAAAACCTCCGCTGGATCTTTTAATTTCCTCTGTCTAGACTTGTCAGCTGCTTTGTTCAACCACCACAGTGCTCCTTCTAACATCTTTCAGAGTAGGACAAAATAGTCTTCCTCAGTGTACAGTACCTACCCGCAGTCCTAACTAAAGCCAGGATTTCACTTAAGCATTTCCAAAGTGAATGGAAAGGGCAAGTATGATTATCCTGTAACGCATGAAGGTGAAGTATTTATTTATGCTGGCTGAGGTTTCCCACACTACCCTTTCATCCTTCCACAAAATTTGAAGCCGAAGGGAACTTGCAAAGAATTCAGAAAGACTGACTACAGGAACCAGTCACAACAAAATTATTTGCATTTTTCCAGGCCAGTTACTGAGGAAAAGAGCGTAGAGCAATTAGCACAAATCGGTATTCTCTGGTTAATCACTGGTGGCAGTCAATCAGATCAGTGATTCTATCTGAACATTTAATTACAGCTGAAGGCTGGAAGAAGGAGAAGTTGAATGCTAGTGTTGGGAGTTAATACCTAGTTCTCTTCTGTTAATATTTACTGATGCTATTTCACTTCAGCAGCAGTTTCTGAAATGTCTGCTCCCCTGATTGTTCTGGATACAGGTTTGGCTTCTCCTCTACTTAGGTGTCTGATCACTTCAGTTATCTTCATTCTTCATTTCCAAAGCTATTGATCATTGGGAGCTAGTCAGACTGAGTCTCACTAGTCACTTTTGCATACAGATACATGCAGTACCTGCTGTGTAGCTGCCATAAGCTGGATACCGTTAGTTTAATATTAATCTCAGAAAACAGTTATATTCAAGTCACATTAGAGGACCCCATCTTTTGTCATGGAAATGTAGCTCACTTCATTGCACGTGCAATTACTTCTGTGACCTCTAGTGGGGATAATCAGAGATGCCACACTATCGTAAGTTCTACACTTTTTCTAAAAAGAAATGAAAGTCATCTGTTTCTAGACTTCCAAGGCTATTTTTCTGTAGAGCCCTGAGGTTATCCAGTGTGTAGTGCTGCTACAAAGGCTCAGTATTCTTACAAAGGGAGACGTATGTCACTATGTACTTAATGCTTTTTTAATAATAGCAATGCACATTACCAGACACCTTTCACAATATCCTCCTAAAATGTTTTTGCCTGTCTGTCTTTTGTTTTTCTCAAGAGCCTTCTGTTTTGGAGAATTTTACCTTTGTGCGTTTCAGTTAAGTGGGTTTGCTACATTCTTCATGCTGGTCTGTGACAGGTTGCTGCCTGAGTTTTATGCTCGTATGGTAACGCCTGCGGTTTTTTATCACTCATCCTAGTGAAGCCATGCTAGATGGATAATTCACAGAAAACGCAAAAAAACCTTGACAGTTCAGGGATGTAAAAGCTGGTCTTAGACAGTTAAGCAATTTATATAGTCAGGACTTTGTGGGGAGCAAGATATTACTGCATTCTTGTCCACAAGCACCGTACTTAACAGTGATGTTAGGAGGAAACAAAGGCAGGTGAGAAGAAAGTACTGGCCTAAGGAGATGAGATAGGATAGAAAGATTCAGATGCTGCAAAAGAAGGACAGTCTATGAATTTGACTAAGCTTCACTAGGAATGAGAAAGCTGGGGCTGTTCAGCTTCAGGAGAAGGCTCAGGAAGACTCTTATGAAAGTGTGTAAATACCTGATGGGAGGGTGTAAGGAAGACGGAGGCAGACTCTCCTCGGTGGGGCCCAGTGACAGGATGAGAGGCAATGGGTACAAACCGAAATGCAACAAATGCTGTTTAAACAAAGGAAAATGGTTTTTATCACAAGGGTGACTAAGCACTGGAACAGGTTACCCAGAGGTTATGGAGTCTCCAACCCTGGAGATTTTCAAAGCCTGACTGGATGTGGTCCTGAGCAGCCTGCTGTAGGTGACACAGCTTGAGCAGAGGGGTTGGAGGAGCTGATCTCCAGAGGTCCCTTTCAAGCTCATGCTTTCTGTGAACCTGTAATTTTGTCTGTATCTTTAGTTAAGCAGAATATGTATGTTAGTCACGCACACCTTTTGTGGTTAGTGTCACCTGCTCCAGGCTCTATTTATTCCACGTGACCTATTTCTTGTGCTTTTGTCTAGCTACGTTGTCACTGTAGGGCTTTCTTGTGCTGTTGTAGCAGGGCTTTTCCCAAGAACACATGGGTCTGGATTTGTGTCAAGCTGTGTGGTTAGGGTACTATGTGAACTTGAGGTACAAGTAACTACAAGCTGTAGGTTAGGGATGAGATCCAGGAAGCACTTGTACCTGCTTTTATATTACAGCCTAACCGGTAAAGATCTGTTGGGAATAACACAAGTGGAAGAAAAAAATCAGATTATTTGCTGTTGGAATTACCAGTCTGAAGAGATGAGTCAGTGCTAGAACCTACTTAAAAGCTCTCTCCTTCCCTGGTCATGTTCTTTTTAATATTTCTTTTAATTATTTAGGATTGTATCAAATCATGCTTGGTTGAACATTTCTGATTCAGTTTGTATTTAATGGTTGTTTCCCCCGCCCCCGCCCAAGATGTTCTTGAAAACTCAACCCTTCCCAGGTTAATAGTGGTAGGAAAGGGAAGTCCTAATGCCTAAAGTTTGTCTGTATGCTGATGCAGTCAGTGTGTGCTGCGGAGTTCACATTTTGAACGTCTATAAAGAGTGCTGGTGACAGCTGCAGTTGAGATGAGAGAGTATCAAGCTGTAAGGATGCAGACTTAAATATTCACCATCTCCATAGTGGCCACTGACAGCAGCTTTGGACATACACATAACTGACATTTCTAATTGCCTTGTACACCTTTTAATAGCTAGCACAAAGTAGTAAATTAGGTTAAAATAAAATTGTAGTCAGACTAATTAATTTTGGGTTTGCTGCTTTTCCTTCCAATTGTGGCATTGGAAAATAAATTTTTCATTTTGAAGAAAAGTAATGTTCTGACTTGATGTATCATTTCAAGTCTGAAACAAGCAAAATTATAACTTAACTATAGGTACAGTGAAAACAAAAGAAAAAGAAAGACAATACGGTAAACAATTATTTCTAGAATGTGTCTCTTCCTGCTCCTTTCCCCAAATCAAGCTTTTGCTGTAATCATTTTAAGAGAGCCAGTAGTTAATTTTTTCTTAGACTTGATGTCACCTAATGTGCTTGAAATGAAGTGTGGTTAGTTGCTATAATTAATGAGCTGGTTTGTGTGTCAGATGGTTTCATAAACAAAAAATATTTGACAACCAATCTATCTCAACCCTTTCATATCACTCCTATAAAATGGAGGCACATCCTCAGGACACGTAGCCTAGTGTAACTTCCCTGCAGCTGGTGAAAAGGATCTGGTTCTTTGTTTCTGCAGTACTGCCTGACAGACCCTGTATCTACAGATACCTTTAAAAATATGAAAAAAATACTTCTAGTTTAGGCATTCTTACTTGAACACAAATAGAACTCTTCCTTGCTACAGTTATGAGTGAGCTGAATTTACCATTGATGTATATTTACTAATAACACTTGAAAGTTAAATTTTTCATTCTTAAAAATTAGAAAGCAAAGCAAAAAAAAATCAAGTGGTTTACCCCAGAACATGCTGTCCAGTTTTATCTGAAGCAGGATTTTAACTCTGAACAACTGATTATAAATATAGCACATCAGATCATCCTCTTCCCGTGGGTAGAAACGTCATTTTGGCTGGTTGTCTGCAGCACAGATACACCTTGTCTTCTTATTTCTTCAGACGTGCCTCATATGATTGATTCCAGAAGGAGATATTTAAATCATCAAATAGTGCAGTTCCTAATAAACTTCATAATGGGTTAAGCGCTATGTACGGAGTATACTATTAGCAACACCATTTTTTATCTTGCACCCTTTTTCTCAAGATGTCTAGCAGTAGCTTAGCAACTAATATGTGGCTGCGTAACATGCTAAAAGGAGGTCTTATTTCTTGGTTTGGTTATTTGTTTGTATGTTTGTTACAGGAGATACTAGTGTTCGATGTGAACAACTGGATATGCTTCAAGATTGGCTGTCTGAATTCAGAAAATCTACCTCCTCCTCCAGTACAGCCAATCCAGAGGAGCTGGTGGCTTTTGATGTAATCTGTGGAGATCTCAACTTCGATAACTGCTCCTCTGGTAAGGCAAGGGTTTCCTTCTCCTGGTGTCTACCTATTCCAAAAAGGAACAGGAAAGTTATTGATTCCTGTGGGTTATAGCAGTGTACTAAGTTGTGACTGGCTTTTGCAAGGAAATATGTAATTGCTACAAATACTTCTAAAAAAAGTACTAGCCTTGAGATGAGCCAAGGAGAGTGGCTCACACTTACAAGCTCTGCTGAGTTATTAAGCATGATGTTTTTAAGGCACAAAGGGCAATAATTTCTAGTATATTGTGGTAGCAATAATGAGGACAGATCTAGTGGTTTAGCTTTACTTGAATTAGGTAGACCCCTACTGTCCTAGAATTTTAGTTACTAATGAGAGACATGTATGTCATGGGATTTTTGTGGAGAAAAGGTAGTGAATTCATGCAGTTAAAAATAATTTGATAGTGCATATACACAGGCATAGGAGATTAATGCTGCAGAGAGAACTAAACATTGCTGAATCAGTCTTGGAAAAAATTAACTGATGCTGTGTAGTTCTGGGTGGGTTTATTTTAATAAATTTTTAATATTTTTTTGGTCTATATTCGGATGCTGAGGGTGCTAGAAAAAGAACTCCACAAAACCATAATTAATGGGTGGTGAGTTCACAGAGATGGTAGCCTTTTCCGAACATAAATATTATGCTCCGTTAACAGTTATATTGCTAACATAGAGTGCAGAGCATTGTGTTTGTGTATCCTCTCTGCCTTCTTGCTCCATACAGCTCAGGCATCCAGCTGAGCTCCTTGCTGGCTTTATGCGATGGCAATCGACTCTGCTGGTTTGGAGCTGGCAAATGGACCGGCAGTGCCCAGCAGCCAGCCTGCTGAAAGGCTGACGGCTGAAAGGCCTTTTGCGTGCCTGGGCCAAAACTGAAGTACTGAGAGCACAAGGCAGGTACAGCGAGGGGGGGGGGTCATCAGAGGGAGTTCATCTGTGCTGTGTTACCAGGGAGATGGTGCAGTGTCCAGGTGAGCTCAGGCTGCAGCATTCGAAGTGGGATTCAGCAATTCAGACCAGAGTTTGTGGATTAACAGGTGATTTTGTGAACAGCATCTAGTGTGAGTTCTGTAGTCCTCATAAGAAGCCTAGGTAACTGAGGGTGAGAGCAACAACTGTACCAAAAATAATTTTAAGAAACAAAAAGCAAGCATTGCCTGATCTCAGAAATAACTAGTACTCTAATCTCAGGACTTGTTATCAGACACTTGTAATGGAAGATTTTAGCAAAGATGGAGAAACATTTAACAGGGTAGAAAAAGACCATCAACCCAAACACAGCCCTTCTGTTGTTTGTTTCTAGCTTGTATGTACAAAAAAATAAACTGGTCACAACTATATGATCCTAAGTAAACTCAGAACTGTCAGAGAAGGTGCTGGCAAGTGCTGTGACTGGCAGAAGAATCCATTATGCACTGTGGAGGTGAACAGTAAGTGGTAATGGCTACAGAATACTGTAGTTAAACAAACACGTATTAGGATAAAATGTAACAGTAGCAGTGGTAGTGCATTTTTAGGGAAGGAAGGAAGAAACGTGGTCAAGAACAGGTCTTCAGCTAGCCAAGCTGCTACACAGACAGGCTGCGGAGGCAATTGCGGCAGTCCCGATGAAGGGAGACAGAAGCTGGGAAGTAGAAGTGGACACATCTGCTGTGATTTGACTGTTTCACTTGCAATATTATTGGCTGGACGGAGTGGCCTGGAGGCAAAGATGTCCATCAAGGAAATAAACAATCTGCTGCATACCAGAGGGTAGACTGCCCAGTCAGATAGCAAATGGAAAGCGAGTGGGGCTTTGAGAGAGAGATGGGAGTGAAGCTGTGAGGCAGAACATATGGTCAGTATTCTCTACCTGAGAAGTTCCGGCATGCTAACCAGTATCTTGCACAAGTACTGACTATAATTAATGCTGTTGTGACTCATCTTCTTAAAGCAAAAGTAAAAAAAACCCTGTAATAGTTGTAAATATTGCAGCCACTGCTAAAAAGAACTGAAAAGTAGGTTATAAAAACCCATTTTTGCTATCTCTGTAGCTTATTTACATCCCCCTCCCCTTTAAAATTCACTCAAGCCTGGAAAGTGAAATTAAGCTATATAATTTTTTATTTTTAGATTGCTTTCTTTCCTTATGCACTAAGCAAGATTAATGCAATGTTTTAAAGTTTTCTCCTCCATTTATACATTATTTATTGTTTTAGGGACATCTCTTAGCATTGCAGAGAACTGAACATTTTGAGATATTTTTTTTTTTAAACAATAATCGGCGTCCTGTAATTCTGTATATGATTTTCTGTATTCTTTCCTACTCCAGACTGATACAGCAAGTAATTAATGTTTCAGTGAATATCAAGCTTCTATTCTTAGATGTATTGACAGTACAGTTTTCAAAGATCTCCAGGTCCATGAGCAACCTTATGCTTATGACAAATTTTCTGCAACTCTGTTTTCTCCAGCTTTACAGAACATTATGACAACATTCAAACAGTGAATTCACACTTAGTGGGAATATTATTAGGAAGTTACTTACTGTCAGGTTGCTTTGGACTGACTTGTGTAGAAGTCTGTTATGTTTTTAAACCTTTTAGCGTAAGATAAAAAGCCTTCCAGTCAGATGGGTTAAGTCTGTCTTATCAGCGTGACTTGTCACTATCAGTGCCACAGTTGTAAATTAATCACGACAAAATTTTAATCTACCTTAGATAGGTCATGCTCATTATGTTTAGAATGGCTTTAATGCTTTAAAATAATGTCCCAAGCAAATTATCAATTGCCTGTCCTTTCTCTTATCTATTAGAGCTTGGAAAACATTCAGTGAATTCTTCTGAAGCAAGTAAAGCACAAGCTTTTACTTTGAGACTTACTGAGATGTATACATACACCCACAAAGAGCATTTTACATTGTGAAGTCAGTCCAATTCTCCATTGTGTGATCTATCTCAACATAAGTTTTGTACCAGTGTAAGCAATGCAATGTCAATGGCAGTGTAAAGAAATATGTTGGAAAACCTTCACTTCAGTTTACAGCTAGGAACTACCAAAAAATGTCTTTCATAGAAAGACTTTGCAGGGAAGCACTGTTATTACCAAGCATTTGTTGGAATTTTTAATCAAGACAAGATACTGCTGTGCGGTAAAGCTACCACTGAACTGGTTCAAATCCACCCTATGTACATATACTGAGCAGGAAGGAGGCCTTGCCTTTTCTGTTGTGGCAGAACGCACAGTTGTCCACAGGTTCACAACACGTAGCTGATGTGCCTTTTCTTCTTGGGCTTGCTTTTTCCCTGCAGAGGACAAGCTGGAGCAACAGCATTCTCTGTTTACACACTACAAAGACCCGTGTCGAATTGGTCCTGGGGAGGATAAACCATGGGCAATCGGTAAGACCTTCTGTAGCTGTCAGTGTATGAACATGTACTTGTCACTCACACAACATCTATAAGCAGCAGGTAGTTCAGCTAACTGGCAGTAAGAATTTGGTGGAGACCAAATATTTACAAGGGGTATTTCTGTAGCGTGTATTTTATAAACCTTAACAGTGTCTCACTGAATTACAACTAAGAACCAAACAGAGATCTCAAACTTCAGTCCACATTTTAGAACTTATGCGCCAAGCTACTTGAATGCCTCCCCACACCTATTCTACTTTTAAAACAATCTCTAGATTATTTTGGAGGGGGAAGCCAAATTATTGTTTCTGTACTTTCTGCATGCAGTGAAAGCCTGCAGCTTTTGATTAGAATGTTCCATTTGGTATTTTATAAATACTGTAAGTGAGGATATAACAAAGCAATTCAACAACACTACAAACTTGTAGGGTACATCTTACAAAAGATTTCATGGAACTCCGAGATACTCATACCTGGTAGAACTCAGTTGAACTTGATGAAGTTTTAGATCAGGAATTAGACTTTCTCTAGAGGAGCAATTTTAACTGTGAAGATAACTAAAGGTAAGAACGTGTAACTTTAGTGGCTTTACTCTGTTGTAGCAGAAAAACAGAAAAATCAGAGACATTGGGGCTGAGAAAATGGAAGGGCAGAGGCAATGGTTTGAAAGGTGGCAGGCAGTAGGGAGGTGAGAGAAGTGAACACAAAGTGCTCCGTCGGAGCGGTCCCCTCTCCCCTACATGGATGTTGTGCCCGCACACCTGTACCCCCGGAAGCATCCCGAGAGGCAAGTCTCAGGAGGTATGCTGGGACAGTCACATCTCCCTTTCTGTTCACAGGTACCTTGTTGGATCCTGAAGGATTATACGATGAAGAAGTGTGCACTCCAGATAACCTACAAAAGTATGCAATTCCTAATCTTCCCACATGCTTTAGACAGTTCCTTAAAAAGCCAGTTCATTGCTTGCTATTTAACATTTCACAAATTGAGGGGTGTTTTATAGACTGTAAAAAAACCCCAACTAAATGTATTTTTTGACTTGGGGTACTTGGGGAAGAGGAAAAAAAGGGAAGGAAAAGTGGCTGCTTCTCTAAGTGTAATAGAATTTACTTCAATGGGTGAAAAGATGAGAGCAACTGCAGTCAGTGTTTTTATGTCTCTAGAGTTGGTCCTACCTGGACAGGGCCATAGGACAGGAAACTCCAAACACTACTGGAAAGGGTACCCGGACAGCTTGTCTGAAAGTCTTCCTGCAGGCAGCCAGTTCCACGGTTATGGCACTGTAAAGGACAGCAACAAAGGGAAATATAGTTTTTCTCAAATAAAAAACCCATAAAGTTTAAAACACCACCCCCAACCCAACAACTAATTACCCATTCTAGAAAGCTTGCAGAATTTGATACACCTAAAAAAGCAAGTTCACAAATACAGAGAGGAATTAAATAGTACATCAGACGTAACTAGGAATAAGGCTTAATACATATCAGTGCAGCACTACTTTTAAGAAGTGTTTGATATTGAGAAACAGGTATCTGGTTTGAGCTAGTGGATTTAAGAGAAATAAAAAAAAAAAACACCACCTTAATTTGCAGAAATCTTAAGATAAATTTCTTGAATACATGTACTGTTTGGTAAATAATATGCCAGTGGAGAGAAATTAATAAGCTTTGTACATTACAGAGCAGCACTTAATGAATGTGATACTCCTTTTGCACCTTCTCTACCTTGAAGGCTAGTTTAATGGACTAAATATGTTATTATCATGACTAACTATAAAACATGTTTTAGCTGTTCATTACCCAAATATACTAAAGAGGTAAACTTATTTGAATTAATGAATCTGTGCAGATGCTTCAGTTAACACACATAATGGAAATGGTACATTATGTAGGCACAGTTTATGTTGGCATTTTTACTAAGTACAGTACACTCCATGGTATAGTCGGACACTTAATTGAATGTATTAGGTGACACTGCCTCTTGAAGTCGTCTTTGTATTAGTTTTGACAAAGAAATTGAATTCTAGATGTAAGGTCTGGGTTTAGTTTACATTAAAAATAAGGATTTGTTACAGCAAGTCATGCTTTGCACATTCAAGGGCCTGCAAAATTTCCAGGCATTTCTATTCATGTGTTGAAAACATGAACTTGGTACATGTGAGAGGGATTTCTGGAAAGCAGAAGTAAGGTAATTTGGCCCTACAATCAAGTTTGCAAATGCAAATCTGTATGTAGGTGTAACATTCTATTTTATGGTTCCAAAAGCAGGCTTGGAGCTCTTTAAAAAAGTTTTCTAAAAAACCCAAAAACAAAAAAACCCCCCTGTGTTTCCAAGCAGCCTTTTGAGACAATCTGTCACCGAATTAATTTTGGGGTATTTTGTTTTATTCCCTGAAGAGTTACTTGTATTGAGCAATGAAGTTCCACTGACAAATACATGACTGACAGATAAAGAGCCATCAAATGATCAATAAAGATTTAGGAGTATTACTTCTGCTACCTATGTGTATGTACAGCACCTCAGCATGAGATAACTGGAAAATATTCTTGAGTGGTGATAACAGAATATGCGCAAGGCATTCTGCCTACTGAAAAGTGGCTTTCAGATTTCTGCAATACATCATAATTCTCTTAAACTGATGAAAAAACCCTCTATTAGACTGGAATTTCCACTAGCTTTTTATGCACATCTGCATGCGTACATTATGTAGAGATGCTTATATATTAGAGAAACCTTCGCTTCACGAGAGGCCAAAAGAGCCTGCCCTCCCATCTCTGCAAGGGACTGGTAAACATAAAAATTGCCAGTAAGTTCAGTAGAATTTAAAGCTATTAATGGAATCTGGGCTTTAAGGACATTTAAATGTTAAATAGCACAGAAGCTGTGCAGCACTGTCTAGCTAACAAGTATCATTCATATACACAGCAAAAACAGGGTACAGCCTAAAATGGATCCATTCTCAAATTTTTCAATAATAAACCTTGATCATTAAAAACAGACATTCAAATTGGCAGCGTAAGCTATCCAGGGAATTATTTCTTCATCAGCACTCTTCTCTAGTTTATAAATAAAATTAAGTAGTTCACATTACTAAACTAATTAGGCCATAAAAGCCCCAGAACAACTAGTTCTTAAATATCTCTTTCATGTTAAGTACAGCATACGTAAAACATCAGACTAGAACATACTTGGTACAAATAATGAGCAAGTAATTTATAATTATAGAACAATTAGTAAGCTAGCTGTAACGATCTGGGCCCTGCCACTGCACTGGAAGCTGCATGATCTTCTGCTCAAAAAGGCTTCATGAAATGCACACAAATAATCTCATCTCACAACAATGATTGTCACCTTCAAGCAAAGCACTGGAATAAGCCCATTTTCATCTCTAAGCCCTGAATAGAGTCTGGCACAGGAGAGCACATTACAGCACAGCTAAGAAACAAGATTTAAATGCAAATTTTTCCAGTCTCCACTGCTGGACAGTGGCTCAGAATTCTGGGCGACAGGCTACAACACCAGTGAGTAAAGTCTTCCTGAACTCAGGTGCTTCTCGCCTGAATGACAGATGGTCCCTCGAGCTTTATGATGAGGGAGTAAGTTTTGCTTTATGACTCCCTTACATATCCTGCTCTTCATGCTCCTTTGTTCATTGCAGCTACAGCCAGCACTGCAAACCATCCATCAGCCAGAGAGCTGTGTGACAGCATTTTCATACTTAAACTTCAGAGTTATTTGAGAGTCAAAATCTTGCAAGGAAAAAAATACAGTTCCAATTACTTTTTATCCTTCCTTTCTTCATGTCCTATGAATTAAGACAATTATTCTGACAAAACTCAGGTTTAGTTGTGCAACTCAGTCATAATCAGTTAGGTTCACTTAAATTGTTAGCATTTAACTGTTAGCACAGCATAGCCAGATGTCCAGTACTGGTGTCTACTTCCTGTAGAGGCAAACAGCAAACCATTGCATACAGAGCGGTACAAGTTTTAGTCAGCAGCACATTTACAATTCGTTTTCCTCATGTATTTGAAATTAACATTTCCCTTCTGTGAGCAGTTGTGCAGGTTAAATGAATACCAAGCGTTCACAGACTTTTAAAAGGACATAATTGAAGCTAAAACAAATTCATCTCTTAAATTAATGCAAATAAGATTTTTTTTTGCAGTAGTACTGCAGTGCTAATCAGCAGTTTCTTCTACTTTGTTACTTAATTAGCTTTACCAAATATAAATACAATTTCTGAAAGAGGTCAGTCCATCAGAGCTTGCTTTCTTGAACCCAGAAAGAGAATTTCAGGCAGTAGCTCTTTGTAGAATCAGCTTGCAAATGGGGTGCAGACAGTAAGCTAATTTAACGCAAGTTACTAGATGACAGTCTAAAACTGAATACTACATAAAAGGAAGCTTACTTTCATAAACTGGTTACAATAAACTCAATAAGAACCTTCAATACCACACTAAGTCCAAAGGAGGTTAAGAAAAGTGCTGATTAAATAACTATATGACCAGAATTTTGTCATCGTTATCTTCTGAAGGCACATAAAGTACTTCTTGTATGTATCAACTGACACAAACTTACAGATTATAACTCTACTGAGACCTAATCAACTGTAGCAAGTGCTGTGTCCCCTCTGCCACCATTCAGGTCCTTCCAAAGAGACAAAATCTGACAAAGAAACCATTTGACTCTCAAACATTAAAACACATCACAAGAGTCTGGCATTTGTCTCTTGTTTTTCCTTCATTCTGTACTTTCACGTGCATGCATTAAAAAATTCCTAAACCCAACTCCATAAAACCCATCCAAAGTCAAGTCTTAAAAACTGGGTGATCAAAAATATCTTATTCTTTTCCAAGGTGAAATTAAAGGCTTTGTGCCTGCTAGGACCCAAGTTCATGGCTCAGTGTTTCTCCTGCGACAGTTGATGATGTAGCTTAATGGCGTAATCAACTCTTACAAGGGAAACCACAGAACCTTGAGCTCAGGTTTTGGCAGGTAAGTAAAGGAAAATGATCTTCAGGGAGGTGGTTTTGAAAGTAGTCTGTTTGTGTTTTGAGCCAGATGATAGCAAAACCACAACCTAATCTGCCCCTCTTTGCATGCACAGTTATGCACAACAGCTGCGATCGTACTCGATACTCACTGTCTGCAGAATACCCTACCCATGCGGTTACCATGTGCAACCCCTGCTTTTGCATGCACAGTTGTGTCTGTTGCCTTTGGTGTTCCTTTGGTAGATCTTTTAAATAGAATACAAGGCAGCAAACCAAGTTTCCTTTTCAATCCAATACAACAGCAAAATACCACGGAATGGCACAGCAACGTAGAATTACTATAAAAATAGAGTGACAGGGACTTTTGGGCGTTATCTGGTCTAAAGTCACATTCAAAGCAGGGCTAACTTCAAAGTTAGATCAAGTTGCTCAGGGCCTTAGTAGTCTTCTGTATAAAACCTACTGTTAAGGTTTATGCACCCAAACTAAAAATTTCAGTGGGAGAGCTGCAGCTTTGTTGCAGCACAAGACTGGTACCTAGAAAACCAATTCTTGATTTTGACTGCTTCTGTATATGGTCTTGGGTTGGGTAATCTCCATGCAAAATGGGGACAGTCCTAACACACCTGCAGCGTGAGTCCATCTCTGTAGAGGAGTTTGAGGAGTGTCACGTACAGGAATCAAATAACTGAGGCTGTCATTACCAGTGATGTAAGAGCTTGGGGTCCAAGACACAGTAATCTGATCCTGAGGCTTGCTCAAAACCAACTACCACACGCCTAAATGTGTGCTCCTGAAAACCATTCCTCATCCATACCCTGTCTGTAAAGCTGCTTGTCTTAGTTTCAGAAGGAGTTGCTCTGATCAGAATGCAGATGTTTGTTTTGTATCAAAGTACTCAGGTTTGTTCTAAAGGAATCCATGAAACAGTTTCCTCCTCTGCTAGATTCGGCAACACTGGAAATCAGTGGAGGGGCTGTGGGCTGCAATATATAACAGATAGCAGGCAGGCAAGGTTGTCCTCTCAGATGTTTGTTCTCCTGGCTACAAGGGTAGGTCTACCAGTACATCACCAGAGAGGCCAAACCTGCCACGAGGCTTTAAGAGCACTGTCAGTGGTTAGTACAGCCTCGTATTGGAAGATACATTTGGAAGAAGATACGCTTTACAAGTTTAACAGTCCTTTTGGACAGGCATTACCCTTATTGGGGACTGGGAGTGAATCTAGTGTACTGCATGAACGGATAGAATGAGCAAACATTTAAAGCACTTGTTTTATTTTTTAATGAAATAGGGTGCTGGAAAGTGAAGAAGGAAGGAAAGGATACTTAGTCTATCCCACCAGCAAGAACCACAGTTCCAGTCAAAAGGGGAGGAAGGCATCGCTGAAAGGAAATGGGAGGAGGATTGACTATATGCTCTATACAGAAGAAGGTCTCTACCTGGAATGGAAAGTGGTGAGTTCCAGAGTTGACAAAAAGAGCCATAACTCACAAAACAAACTTCTCCGGAGGGCACTTGCAGCCTGTTCTGCATGGGTTCAAATTCATACTCCAAGGAGAACCTGTCCCTATTTTCTAATTTGACATGCAAGTACCGAGTTTGTAAACCTGTTACATAAACACATTTAAGGTGAGTTTAGGGATTCTGGTAGCAACGCTGGTACATACGCTGCTCTAAGTACCTGGCCCATAGGAGGCTGTCCCCCCTACATTGTATCGAGTGAGTGTTCAGGTTGCTCCATTCAGCTTTCAAAAGCTGGGAGGTAGGCAGTATTTCCAAAGAACTGTAATTTGGTCCTATGAAACATTGCCAGAACAAAGGCTGGAATTCAGAGACGCAGGGAGCTGGGTTCCTGGTTTCCTTAAGTTCCCACGAAGCTTAACACCTCAATCTGATCAAGACAGGCTTCCTTTTTAGCTGCATGGCATAGCTAGTGCAGTACAGCCAGCCCCTCATCCCAGGCGAGTACCTCCCTACACGCATGGATTACCTACTGCAGCACTACAGACAAGTCTGTCTGGAACAACACAGATGTTACTGTAAACAGAAAGAAAAGGTACAACAGATTTCATCCAGACTAGTTCAACTATGTACTGTATAAATGCTTCACCTCATCAACTGCACCACATTGACAGGCCCTGTGCAGCAGACAGTTTACCATTAGCCCAGCCAAGCTGGTCCTGTACATTTACTAATACAGTAAGGTAGTTCAAAGTAAACTAAAAAGAGGCATAAAAGCTGAGTCCTGGTGCATAGTATAACAGATCAGTTTTTCCAATTCCTTCCTTCTTCTGTTTTCCTTCTGCAGGAAGTGGAAGAGTTCAGCTTTATTACCCAGTTAGCAGGCTTGACAGACCACCTACCAGTAGCAATGCGTCTCATGGTGTCTACAGGAGAAGATGACCCTTAAAACTGACCAGCTTTGAGAGATTAGAAGAGGGGAATGTTAACAATATTAAGAAAAGATCAGAGGATAAGAATGAACTATTCTGGTGCCACGTTAGGAAAGATGACCAGACCTGACCTGGGCTACTCCCAGAACGTACCAACAATGGCGGATATACAACGGGAAGAAATGGAAGGGGTTGTGGCCAAAAGCCACTGTCACGAGTTGCTCAGGCAACAGGGCAGGCCTGTACTACAATGTTTTCACTGTGGACCGAACGGAACCAAGATGGAAGTCCTAATTACTTCTGAACCAGTGCCATTCTTACTAAAACATGTTTTTATACTAATATATAGCACAATTTAGTTTGTAATTAGTCTGTGACTTAGTGCTGCTCAATGGTTTTTTGCATCATTTCTTTGTATAACTAAGAAGCTAAAGCTTTTTTTCCTTTTTTAGCCTGTTAAAAGTTGTAGTAGCGTGCTTGCATCAGTAGCATGCGCCCGCACTGCATGCCACTCTGAGATAAAATAGTACGATACCTTGGGGAATATCAGAATGGAAGTGAGTTCAAAAATCAGGTACCAGCCAAAGCAAGGCATTCTGGGACTGGCAAACCCTTCTGTCATTACAGATAGACCTTAAAACAAAAACTGTCCAGTTTGCAGACCAGTATCGTCCTGTCCAATTTAAGGATACCTAAAAGATTTGGAATTAAGACTTTAAGAACACAGTTCTACCCTTATTCCAACTGTGTTCCCACTGATATTACGAAGCATTTTGTCTGAATAATGACTCCAGAATTGGGCCTTTAGCTTTCTAAGCGCAACTTATTCCCTTAAAAAGAAATATAGTTCCCCTGTAATGTCTTTTCTTTCTTTCCCATATGTGAGGCAGTTCTGAATTATGGTATGGGATGATATATATGTTACAGTAGAGTGAATAGATTCCTGTAGTATCATTGGTAACACCAGAGCCAACATTCTGCCTTAGCTAGAAAGACTTAAGTGGGAAATAGCTTGTAAAATGCATGCTAGATATAGAGTTAAAATAAATGTAACTGACATTTTGGGATAAAAAGTGTAGAACAGTGTATGATAAGGCAGGATAACCTAACAATTTTCCAAAGGAATCAGTACACTTAAAGGGAAAGCGTAGCGTGGCTAGCTACTAGAGAATAGACCTGTGACTCTATCTGCGAGACAATTCTCCATGCGTTATGCACTCACAGACTGTAATAGGGGTCTTGCTATCTAATGCATACGTTCTTTCCGCTGCAGCTCTTTAAACGTGGGGCTCGCCTCTGCCACCTTATCCCCATGACCTGACCTTCCCAGCCTCTGGAACCTTAACAAAAATAATGAAAAGCTGAGAATCAGGTCCGTAACGAGACTTGGCATTTTTTTAGGGATTTAATTTCAGAAGGGTTTGTGTTGTTGGGAGAACAGTGAGACCCCTTGTGTTTTAACAGATACTTGGTTTCTTCTGCCCACTTCCTGTTCAATTTTAGTGTTACTTCCGCTTACATTACAAATTCCCTGTGTTGAAAAGAGAAGAGTTAATCTAATACTTCATTAAGTAAACTGTTTTAGTTACGCTGGCCACAAACTCCTGAAGATGCTCGTTTTGGTTTAGTTTACACCTGCTAGGAATCAGCTTGAGCTAAATCGGAATAGTAAATCTAGAAATTATAAACCCCAGTCTGCACAGCTGCTGGTACTGGCTTAATTAGCTACAGTAAACAGAACTTTTACTTTGATCAGCCTGATTCTGCAAGTAGACTGATGAAAGTACTGGACTAACAGTATTGGCTAATTTCAAGTAGGTAGTAGGCCACTTCTCATGCTCTCCCACTGCACCTGGTCTTGACACGTTTTATGCCTCATTTTTCAGTCCTGGCATCCCTTCAGCAGAGACTGCCTCTTAAAAGTGTACTGTGCCAAACCATGGGGTAGTCTGCAAGTGTCACCCATGGGGACTCAACAATGGAACCAGACTCAATTCCCCTTTTTGATAAAATTAGGAATTCAAGTTTACAGCATCAGAGACTTTAGTGTACTATCCCAGTGCACCACCAGTTTCCCACTTTGTATGTTTCTCTTTATACAGAGGGTGCACGTATGTGCAATGTGTTTTTCTGGTTTCTTATCTCTCCACCCAATTCAGAAAGACTTGTACCTGAAATAGTGCTTTTAATCCTATTTTCTACCTTGCTTGTATTTTATTAACCTTTTTAAAAAAAAACCAAACACTATCAGTAGCAATTTGTGTGCTGTCCAGCAGCTATTTCTCAGTAGTAAGATTAAATATACGGTACAGTATTTTTAATAGCTTTCCTAACAATGTAAATTACAATTTGATATCAACTTCTCTAAGTATCGGTTGCAGGAGCTGAATTTGACACTGTGTGGGATATAATCATAAAACTACTGCCAAACAATGTTACATTTACAGTAAAACTAACATGGTCTAAATTACTGTTAAATTTGTTCTGTGGCTTTGTGCTGACTAAAAACCAGGCACTTTTGTCAACTTTTTGAGACACGTTGAGAAATATTTTTTCAAATTTGAAGTAAACTGTTTTAGATTTTGATGTTCTTAGTTTCTCAGTGATCAAGAAATGGATAGTTGTAAGATGTTCTCTTTAAACAATACACATACATTTAATCAGTCTAGGTAGTTCTTACTAATTTACTGTCTTAAGGATCTAACTTTGCAAGAGAGGTACAGCATTGTGGCACCACTGTACAGATGCTCCTTGCTTTTTTGCATTGATCCTGTGCCTTCTGATGCCTTGGTATGCTTGCAGGAGTCAGAGAGCGTATGTACCGGTAAACTGTAACCAACAGGCTTTCCTTTCCAGCAGAGTAACATCCTGGAGAAAAATGAGTTTTGTCTACACCACTACTACCACAGTTCCATATACTATCTCACAGAGAATCATTCAGACAATGCCAGTACTGACAGGGTATCAATCATTCCAAGCCTTAGACAGATACTATGTAATAGAGTATTTGCATTTACAAAAAAAAAGGGGAGGGGGGCAGAACATGCCCAGGAAATCAAACCCTGGACTGCATTTTCAGATGTCAAATACTCTTTGCTTAAGGATAGCATGACCCAATTTATTAGTAGGATGTTATTTACAAGAATTTTGCGTTAAAGCAGCTTACTCTGCTATGCTTACCCCACTTTGTACAGGAATTTCAGGTATCCTCAAGAAGTGGGTGATAATGCTGTTCTTGGTTTAATAAGTGCCACTCAACAGGGATACTGTAGATGAAGCGTCATCTGTTTTTATAAAAGCTAGGTAACATCTTCTGTTTCTCATGTTCAGTTTGCATTTTACAACAGCACTTCTAGAACAAGCGAACAAAAGACACAAATGAGGATGCCACAAACTAAGAACTTCCAGAAGTTTCAAGGATGTCAGGTCCTTATGAATGTGGTACCTTTAGATCACTTCAAAAACACAACCTACAGAAAAACAGTACGTAGCCTCTCAGGCACATTCACATCCAGTTAATCTGTGCACTGTTTGTCTGAGGGTCTGCAGGATAATTGATCCACCTGCTGTGCACCACAGCTCAGCCACTGAGGACCAGGGTAGCAACACCTAGTGTGCAGCTTAGTGCTACGTGAAGAAGTGCTTACTGTAACTAATCCAAGTGGTGGCCACCTAGTTTTATTCCATCACAAACTGGATGCTTAATAGAAGCTGTCTAAAGCAACCAAACAAACTGTACCATACGCTGGTGCCAAGAGAAGTCTGCAGCCTGCTGAGGTGTTCCCTGCTGCAGAGAAACCCTTGAGAAAGCTGTCTGGTACAAGTTTACCTAACTTGTGCTAGCATTACAAGGTTCTGTCCCAGAAGCACTCTCAGCTAGTCTGGCTAGACCCTCGGTCCTGCTTGTCGGGTAAGACAGTAAGATTTAAGGAACTTACAATTCTCCAGTAAAGATATTTTATTTAAAAAATGGCCTTTGTTTGGTCGTCCAGATTAAGCAGATGTGACTGTCCCCAGTTTGGTCTCTGAGCTACCCTGGGCTCACACAGCAGCACATCAGTGTCAGCACATATCATCAGCTCGGAAGTGAAGCATTTTTACCTCCTCCTGGCACGACAGGATGAGAACAGAAATACCATTCAAGCACTTTGGAAAACTCCCAATTTTATCATCCATTACAATGAGGGTTAAATTGTTACCGAAAGTCTCATTTTTCCATGCCATCTTGTTTTAAATATAATCTTGATGCTTTTAAAGACTTGTATTATTGCTGAGGTTTAGAAATCCTATAAGAAGAATAACCTTTTTTATTTCAATGATTTTTCGGTATTGTATCCTTCTGGAACCTAATGTTTTTATATGGTAAGCACACACCTTCTGACATTTTGTTATAAATGTATTAAAAAAATAAAAATTTAAATATTTTCATTGGTTTCTTTGCCTGCAAGAAAACCACAATCTCAGACTGGATTAAAACAAGGTATTTTGAACAATAGGGAGGGGTTTTTGTCTTTTATTGGTGCTGAAAGGAATAACTGGTTGATGCAAACAAGATAATAAAATTTCAAGGCTCAAATGATTCTGTGCAGTCCACTTTTTCTGGTTCTGTGGAGTCTGATGGCACTAACAAAAATCTGACTCTAAGATGCAGTCTAGTGGGAGGGGGGGTGTCAAGTATGGTCTCACTGCACTATGCCTGTTCTAGTAAATCTGCAGAAAATAAAGGGTGAAAGAAATGAGTGCTTTTACCTTACCCTCCCCCCTTGCTTCTACTACTCAGACATCCCTCTGCACAGACACAGCCCGCGCAGTTTTCAAGGTGTGAAACCTTCACGCAAGCATTCACAGTGCCTGCTGTAGGCTGCAAACCTGAGCCCCGCATCTTAGACCAAGTCCACGCTTTAAGTATGAGGATATCCACTCCACATTGCATTCTGCTAGTATTTAATGTAAGACCACAAGAACAATTTCTTATTATGCAGTTGTACATCTTGACATCTCAACAGTTCTCTAATCCCTGAACTAATGGAGAACAGGTTTTTATCTTTATACTGTCCAGTCAAAGATCATTAAAAACCAAAACACACACCCCTCCATGTACCTATGCCCTTAAGAAATCCAGTGATTTAACAAAACAATGTGACGGGAAAACAATCCATTTTACTGGTTCAGTCTTTCTGAACAGACCCCAAAGTCCTTTATAAAAGCCAGTAAGGAACCCCACCTTGAAAAGTTTATTTTGCCCACAAGCAGAAAGGAGGAAGTCAGTAGAATGCAAGTGATTAAGGAAGACCACAGTGTGCATGTTTCCTGTCATTAGCTCCAGAAGGAACCACTCCATCTTGTGAGACAGGGTGTTAGAGATTGATTTCTCCACTGCTGTATAGGTGATTTCTATCTGCATTCTGATGCTACCACAGCACTGCACTTTGACAGACTTCCTTTTCCAGTGGCAGATTCCTAGCATGTGCCTCTCCTGCAATACCTGATCTATGTTTCCATAGTGGCAGTTTGCATTATTATCTGAGTGGCTCAGAAATGGCTACAGAACCACGAGGTAAAACACAACCATTTCTTGGACAGTTTGTGTCTTCCATTTAAATAAGAAGAACAGGTACAGAAAATTTTAACTGCTTCCTCTGCACTGTAGTTTATTATGAACTCGTGCCCACAGCTGCCTGTCAGTCAGCACTGGAACTGCAATAGCATCTGCTTCTTTGGCTATTGTACAGATTCTCTTGGCAAAGGACCTATTAAAATACAAACCTCCCTATCCCACTGAAATTCCTGCTCAGAATGCTGCTGAAACTGGTATTCCGCTAGCCCTTTTCTTTGACTATTTACTACTTCGATGTACCAGTTCTCCTTGTTGCAGCAAATTTAAGTTGCTCATCTACATTTTCATGGCCTTTCAAAAGACATGCTCTTACCCTCTACCATTGTTTTTGACTAATCCAGATTTCCCATCAACCACTCCTAAATCCGTAAGCCCTTCTTATTTTCTTCCATACTTTCCCTGACATTTAGGGAAGGCTCCAAGCAGCCATTTGTGAAATCAGTGAATGTGGCTTGCAAGAAAGACTGGCAAGAAAACAACAATCCCCTTTCTGATCTTTTGCATAACGGCAGATTTAGCAACTGCTCCTCACAACCATTAGATGTGAATGGGAAGAAGTGTGCATTAATTGCAGCTAAGATTAGAAGAAGGGAGGAGAAAAAAATGATAGTTACACATTAGGTCTGTGTATCGAAAAAGATCATGGAATCTCCGTCAACATTTAATCTGGGCTGTGTATTAACTCCCTTTCTCTCCTCCCTTGACCCCCCCAAAAGCCCCTTTATAGGTCTGATGAACATTTTGTACTATTGCAAATCATAGAAGCTGCTGAGGTTGTGCTCAGCCTGCACATGCTGCAGTGCTCACGCTGATACTATTGCCTCTCACACCCGTAGAGGCTTTTTCAACCTGTGAACCCAATCCATTGGCCTTCACCATTTGTTATGTCCTCTCACCCTCCCCCACCTGACTCACAGACTCCTTGGGGCAGAAGACCGCATCACTGTCCTGTCTTTCATACAGCACCCAGCATTACATCATCAAGGAAAATGGTTCCTAGGCACCAAGAACCAACTAAACAGTAAATAGAAATCAAAAGACATTAACTGTAGTAGAAAAATGCTACAGCCTTCCTGTGTGCTTTAAAAGAGGAGATAGGGGTATACAGTCACATAAAATAAAGGGACATTTTCCCCATGTTCCTATTAACATACTAGCTTTCAGCTAGCTTTCCTGTCTCTAAATTGCGTAATTCCTAGCAAACAGCACCTGCGTACTCTGTTCCCCTGGAAATGTCCATAAGCTGACACTTCACCTTCCCTCACTTCCCACATGAGCATCTGCACCCGCACAGTTTGCGCCACTGCCAAGCCCCCTCTTTCCCTTTTCTAAGTAAACCTTTGATGTCTCCAAAGCCAAACCTGGCAGAACAACTCCAAACTGCTTCAAGTGCCACAGTACAGCTGGCAAGCCAGGTGTGGCAGAATATCCTTTATCTGTATAAACACTGCAGCAAAAGCCTAAAGCTCCTTAGATCAAGTAGTTTTCACTGCTATACTACATCTGTCACAACAGGGTTTTTTGCAAAGCTCTGCTAAAGCTCCTCACGTCATGGCAGCATGTGTCCAAAGCAGCCAGAAGCCTTAAAAGTCCCACTCCTATTCGCAAATGTTTGACTCTTTCAAATCCCAGCAATAAGATGCGTCAGCGTGATGAGCTCAATAGAGACCTTAATGTGATCCCGAATGCCATACTGTCATTAGTACACTGAATATTGACATCTCTGACTGCTTTCCACCCTGCTAAAATGGAATTTGCCTTACAGAGACACACATTAAACACTGTATTAGCTAGTAACTGATATAAATCCTTCTGCCTTAACAATACAAAACGGAGGATGATGGCTAAGACACTGCAGAGAAGACACCAGAGAAACACAGCTGCCTGTAAAAAGGACAGTAACATGTTTGTGAAGTGGGGGGACAGACCCTACACATTTAACCTGTGAGCTGCGATTCCACAAATGCGTAGCAGAATGACTCACACAGAGTCCAGGATGCAACTATGGTAAGAACCACTCTATTCCACAACAATACTTCTGTAATTTTAAGACTCTGGATGATTGCAGTAAAAACAACTGAAGGGGTTTCCAATGCTGCCACAACAGCGCCTGCACGGGCAGCCTCCAAACACTTCCATACTTGAAAAAAGCAACGCAGGAGTTCAGAACCTGAAATAGAACCTGAAATCACACAATGGCAGAATATTCCAAATGCATCCCACTGCAAAGAACAGAAAGAGATGAGCACGATAAGAAGGTGATGTCTTTCCACATCAAATGTAATTAAGTACCTTTGCTCTCATTAAAGAGGTTCATGAACTTCTAAATTAGCAGAAGGCTGTCAGCTTGGACACCCTGACCCTGCTGCAACTTGGGTAACATCCCCACTACCTTTTTGGATCTAACTAGGTGTAATTGTTACTTTCTCTGTGTTTGGCTGCAACAGGTTCTTAAATACCTTTCAAATGCCAATCCAGAATTTTGAATACTCAGCAAAATTCAGCTAGATCTTTCTCTGCGATTAAAAACTTCTCCTGAAGTCAACTGCCACCAGCTTCAGCAAAGCCAACATTGAATGGTTTATATTGCTTAGCAAGGACCTTCAGGATATCAAGGAACCAAAGGCAGTTGTAATGTCTGCAAGACACCAACTGAAAAAAAAAAAAAAAAAATCCTTGGCCTAGCATGGTGCCAAGCACTATGCTGAATATATTTCTAATGAAAGGTGTATCACACAAGTCAAACTAATTCTCAGTATGCAGCCTGGTCCATTATCTTAGCCCCAAAAGATGACTGTTATGAAACAGGTACTTAAACTCTGTTACTCCTTGGTTACATATAATTTCTCTTTGCCACATTTGCCGAGAAAGCTATTCATAGCCACAGCAAACTCAGACTTTTAACAAACGTGTCTTGTATCCCACAATAAGCACATAAGAAGGACTTCATGCTGTAGCTACTTTATTATTAGATTGGTATTCTTGGAACTGTGGTGCATATGAACTAACGGTGCTTAGCCTAGTGAGATCCCTCTTACACCCACAGCTGACCTTGAGTGTCCTTCCACCTCACTGAAAAAACCTCAGCCTCACTGTACTACAGCTGGGTGTTCCAATGTTAGAGCAAATTAGAAGCTGTAAACGTAGCATTTACTACACACCACCAGAAAGAAATGCTGAGTCTGGTTAAATGCTGGGCAGTGGCTCTGTACCCAGTATAAAAGGTCCTTGTCCAGGCCTGGATTCCCAGGAGCTGACAATTAGAAGGAGGTTTCTGACCACAATACCAGACAAGTTCAAAACCAGCTTCCAAATGACCACAATGGAATGCAAAACAAACAAACAAACATTCCTCTCCAAAACCCCACAGCTTTTGAAACAGAGTTTGATGTATTTTTAAACAGAGATTATATGCATGAGCCCTACTACATGAAGGGACTATACAGAGCAATCCAGAAGGTCCCACTCAGTCCTGTGTTTGGTTTGAGGACAGGGGAAAGGTACAGAATTTCCTTTGCCTCTGGGTAATGATTATTTACAACTGCAAGCATAATTATCTGTTTGGGACCTTCAGTTTTTTCTTTTAAAAAGTAATTTATATTTTTATTCACATTCTAAACAGTGACAGAACTGGCATTTGCTAGCAGAAACCCTTCAATTATGAATAGCTCCCTGTCAAGGCTCTATGTAAGACGACTGTGCTTAAAGCTCCCATCCGGTGGTGTGGGGAGGGCAGAGCTGAATGGAGAAAAAAAAAAAAAAAGGAATGGAAGGAGGAGATACTCGATCCACAGACATACTATAAAGATACAAGACCATCTAAAAAGGAAATAAAAAAAGAAGCCAGCAACAAAAAAAGTTAAGAACATGAAGAAAGACTAAATGGCCCTTAGTTACTTGGGAAACATTCCACAGTATGTACATTGCTGACTAGTTTTGTTTCTGAGAAGCATGACTACATCTTGCCTTTGCTTTTACAGATGCTTTTTTATTAAACATTATTTTAAATATAATTATTTGACTAGCTGTTGCTCAGCCAACCCAGGGAACGCAAATACAGACTGTGTCAAAAAGAGGGTCATAGCTCTCAGCTTTGAAAGGGAGGTAAAGAATGGAGCAGTGTATCTAGTTCCCAGCTAGAGGCAGAGACACAAGTGGAATATTCTCCCCGTTAGCAAAGGGATAGGGGCAGCAGCATCCAAGAAAGCTGCAGGAAGCTGGCACTGGATATAAGGCATTGGATCAGTCTGAACAGATGATCTCCTGTGAGAAAATACCTTTATTTATTCAGGCAGACTACATGGCTTAGCTGACTGGCACCGTGACAAATACAAAAATGGCAGCATTCTAAATGGGGACACGTTCTGCCAAGGGAGGTTTCAAAGAAAGAGAATGCGCTAAACAGCACTTAAAAGGGCCACATCGCATCCTTACCACAAACCTCCTGTTGATACCTGATGACTGCCAGTATGGAACAAGGAACATACTGCCAACCGCATCTGTACATTAGCATATCCACAATGGATAATTAGCAGAGTTCGACTCTCACTAATGCAACCCTGACACCAACCTGGTTTAGGAAGAACTGCTTAGATGATCTGAGGTGCTGGTGCCCCTTTTGGAACGGAAATGCTACTTATACCTCTATCTTGCCCTTTCATTCGTATCATATATAAACATCAAATAAAACCCATAGCCTGGCAGTGCAGGCATTGTGCTCAAATACAGTAAGAGACAGGCCTTGAAGAGCTTCCTGTTCATGACAAGCACAAAAGAAAACACACAGAAATTAAATGCTTTGTCAGTATATACCAATGAAACCTGTGGACCTGAGCGCTTGCTACAACAGGCATAAAGCCTATTTTGTATTGAAATATGAAGACATAGTCTTTCCTAGATTTTTCTCTGCCTTCTTCCCTTTTTAGACACTTTTTTGATGTGTATTGCAGGGTACATACCAAGATAATGCAAGAAAAGGTGAAAACATAACATTTAACATGGAAGTTGACCTTACAGTTCTGCTATGCAACATAGGGGGAACTGCTAGTTTTTGTTGAGCACTAGTCAGCATTATGCAAAAAGAGAAGGGGGGTGGGGTGTAGAAAACCTAAACCCCTGAAATCTAAAAAAAAAAAAATAAAAAAAAATGCATATAATGCATGAAGAGATGCAACTTCCCTAAGTTTCATACAAAACAGAAACACATACTAAACCATGATAACACAATACACCAGCAGAGTTTTCAACACAAGACCTTAACATATTAACACCAATATCTCCGTCCTTCGGCATGCTATGCCTAGAGACTCAGGATTAGTGCTCTCTAATGACACACAGGATGCACAAGATAACTTTGTTGTAACCTTACCACACTTTCCACAAGCTGCATCAGTGTCTTCAGATAGTTTTGGTTTTATGCTTCAGTTCCAGATGCATAAAACTTAGTTGAAACATTTTTGTAGGCAGAAACACCTTTTGCTGAAGAGAAGCACGAGTGCCTGCCTAATTCTGTGAGACTTCCTGGCTTGCTTTTCTGTTAGCCTCCAAGACCTCTGCTTTGCTCTGAGGATAGACCACCTGGTCAACAGGGCACAATGGAAGAGACAATCATTGATTTTAAGCAAGGCTGAGGCTTAACAAGGAGCAATGGCAGCAGGGTCTCTTAAGGGATCATCACTTAAACTCTGACCAGAATGAAACTGCTAGATTTGCAGTCCAAAGACCGTTTTCATCACTCAAATGAGAACACACTACCAGAGACACATAGTAGCAGAGATAGCTCTACATACAGCCAGCTGAGGCTGATCCCTCGTGGTATGATAAAGCTGCTACAATTATTTGTTTTTAAGAAGGGGGGAGGGGGAAATGTTTTAAAACAAACCAGGGATGACTAGACTTTAACATAAAGAACCTCCCCTTAGTTTTCAGCTTTGCACGTATAGATTACAACAGAATTAACAATAAATTTAACCCAAAACTGGGCTCTGCAACTAATACTTTCCTTTTATGCCCCACTGCCCTCTCCCTTCTTCCCCCTAGGGCAAGGAAAGTTAATAAAGGCTAGCCTTAACACAGAAAGGTACCTTAAAGTGGGGCAGAACCCACAAAACACTCTCACGTACTGTTTGCCTTTTTGTCAGTCAGCATGGTCTGGAAAATAGGTGTTTAGACCTACTTTATTATTTGTAAATGCATATCTAGAACAAAAAATAAAGTTCTACAGCAAATTAGACCTAAAAGCAACTAAATTTAATTGATAAACAAAAAAAACCCACCCCCAAAATTAAGCCTTTTGTTTTATACCTCTACAGAAAGAGGCTAAGTGTGTTCAAAACATTTTTTCCTCTTCATAAGCTTTCCCCTAAAAGGGCCATAGGACAGAAGCTCCACTCATGCGGAACAGGCTATGGGAAGTATTATGGAGAACTCTTAAACAACATCAGCTGAGGAAATAAGAGACCCTAAATGCTACTGCTGTTTTAAAACACCAGGGGCATGAAGATTCAATACTAAAGCCACTGTCTTGGTCCTTAGCTTACTCACTACTTGGTACAATGTCCCAGCATGCCAGGATACACACATCGCAAAATAGCAGACAAAATTATATGGTAAGAATATTCTTTTCGCACCAGTTCATTACCCATGTGTGCACTTAGCTTCCTCGATCTGAAAGTCACACAGACATACTCAACACATGAGCTTTTGTTTCTTAAGTCCCCCTATTACTTCTAAAACAAAGCAGGGGTCTAAGCCCGCCAAAGTTTGTTCCCTCATGCAGGCTTGCAGACTGAAAGCAGGTGCTGACACATTTTATGTAGAAAACAACCAGGCTCGCCGGGAGCTGCAGACTTGCCGTGGCAGCAAGATCAGCCACAGCCCGGTGGCAAGGCCCACCGTGGCGAGACGGGCTAGGGCCCGCGCCGCCCTGACTGGAAACCGCCCAAGCGCTTGACGCCAAGGGCCGCCCGCCGCAGCGCAAACGGCTCGGCCAGTCTAGGTCCCCCCTTCACCCCCACAGCGCAACGCCTCCCCGGACCGGCTTACGGCGCCCTCCCCCCAGCGCAGAGGCGAGCCACTGCTCCGCCACCGCCTCCTCCGCGGCGGCAGCGGGGAGGGCGGGGGGAGGCATTTAAGAACATGTCGGTCCCCTCCCCTGAAGTAGCAGGAGGCCAAAATGGCGCCCGGCCGGGCTGAGGAGGGGGCCCGGCCAATCAAGAGCGGGGTTGGCGCGTTCCCGAAAAGGGGCGCCGGGGGCGCGCGGCCGTGGCGCTCCCGGCTGGGGGCGATGGCCGCGGAGGACGGCCCCGGGAGGAGGGGGTGCTGGCAGACTCCAGGGCATCCCGGGCCAAACGGCCGCCTGGCTGCCTCTCCCTCACCTTACACCTTTGGAGGCTGCAGGGGAGTCGGGTTATCGCTAATTAATTCTGGATGCACTCACGGCCCTCTCCACCTTAGCGAGGGCTGTGCTCATCAGCCCTTCACTATAAATGACTTCGCAGTTGCCTGTGAGGAAGGAATGAGATTATGCATGTAGACCTACAGTACAATCACTTCAACCATTCCTAGAAATACTGCAGCTGAGAAGAAATATGACATTTTCAAGTGCTGCTGTTTGTGTCTCCCTCCCACCCCATTCATGGCCGCAACTTGATTTATTTGCTGATTCTCAGGGTTGTGAATTATTGGTTTCTTAGATACTCTTAACATGGAGCAAGCAGCCGCTTTATGGGAGTACAGACACAGCAGGATCCATCAGCCTTGAGAAGCAGGAGTCCACTCAGTAAAGTGCAGCGCCCACTCTCTCTTCCGAAGCAGCGCTTCACCTAGAGCGTGATGGGCAAGGCAAGGAAGAGCAGAGGCTGCGGAAACACCAGGAGCGAGAGACAACATCCACCGCAAACAGGCTGCTGCAGCCCATTACACAGCTGCACTTCAGCAAAATCCCGAGGAAGAAGAGGAGGTACCGTGGCCAGTCTCTTAAGTTACCCAGGGACTGCACCCACACCCCTGCGGAGAGCACCGTCAGACCTGCAACTGCTGGGCTCTCCCTCTGCATACAGGGACATCGTCAGCTCTCATTCTTTCATCAGTGCCCTTGTCCACAAGAGAAGCATCTTTAGGGCCCTCAAATCCGAGGCACAATCCTGCTGGGGGGGGGGGGGGGGG
>VFFE01007810.1:850549-924227 GCA_008921705.1 Burhinus oedicnemus
TTTTTTTTTTTTTTTTAATAGAAAGGGCCCAGCCTTTACCATTTAAAAGGTCTGGACATATTATTGTTCCCTTTACAATTGCACAGCTTATGTTCCCAATACATTAACAGATTTTGCCACCATACTTTTCTAGGCTAGGACTAGTGTATCAAAATTAGAGACAATTGTTTAATGAAGAGTGACCTATATATTCCAGCAAAGTTCATAAGAAATGAGAGTCTGAAGTTAAGCATCTTAAAAGTACAGTTTTGAAAAGCAAAATCCACAGATCTCAATAGGAGCTGCAGGGTTTCTGTTCTAGTGAGAAACATTAGTCATGTGTTTCATTGCTTCCTTACATCTATTAAGTGTTAAGACCTTGGTCAGAAAAACAGTTCTGAAAAATTCAGGAATATTTCAGATGACTTCCAGGTCTATAAATATGATCACTCTTAGGAAGAACAGGAAAAATCCCTACTCACCAGAATTATATATCATGGTGACCAAGAAAGTAGAGTAGGCTCCTGCTCACTCTTGGCTTCTTTATGGCATTCCTTTCACTTTGCTGAAGTTGCTGCTCAGAGGAAACAGCAGTAGCTTTGGTAAGCAGAGTTATCCCTGCTGACATATCCCTGATGGCTGACATAATTTAGGACAGGCAGTACATTGATTTTCTATTTCCCTTAATAGGTCACACATACAAAATAGATACACCAATTGATTGTTCATCTAAAGCAGAATTAATTGCAGGCACATGGTCACACACTAAGTTTTTGCCAACATGATTTGGAATGCCACTAAGAAAACCTCAGTTGTGGACATGTGCTACTACAGAACAACATGCAACTTAGCTAAACTGGCAGATATTATTTAAACCTCTGACAGAATCAGTATAAGGCCACATTTTTGATCATATAATGCATATTAAATATCTCCTACAGATTTACTAGTATTTTAGACTACGGCTTTTTCTTTTGGTCCTGCTGAGACTACCCATTGGAAGTCTGTCACTTCCAATTAACCTGAATATGTACATTTTCTAATTTCCAGTTGCGCCTTTCCAGGTTTTGGTCACTGTTTGGCAAATGTCTCTTCAAAAATGCAGCATCTCAAACTCCAGCAGAACATCACTGCATCATACTTTAATTCACTGACCGTTTCAGTTTAATACTAGCCACAGTTTAGACAAGTCTGCAAGCAGCTAAACTGCTTGTTTCCTTCTCCCTATTAAGTTTACTAATATACACATATAGATAGACTTGGGATTTCTTTTTGTGCACTCTGAAGATTATTTCCCATTTTACAGTGACAAGAGCAAAGCCTAGAAATAGATGAGTTTAACTCACTTTTACCTACTGTTGGTGTAAGGTTTACTGTCTTCATCCACTAATGTGCCACGCAATAACCAGCAAGTCAGCTGTTTTGTAGCCCCATAACATTATTCAAAACCCCAAAATACAAGGGTTTCACACTGAAACAGATGATAACCAGTATGTGTATAAAGGTATATCAACCCTGTCAGGAATACTCGGCCTTAAGAAAAGGTTCCTCTCTACCTCCCCAACTATATATTTGGAAAAAAAAACCAAAAAGGTTTAAAATATATTTCAGAAGAGTCAGTTTGGTCTCTAAGCACAACAAAAAAATCCCTCTGCTGTACAAAAAACCACTACATAAGTTTATTACAATTTAGGAGCATGAGTAAAGGAAAGTATTTTACAATAGCTTAAAATCCATGGCAATGTCTCCTGTCTTTGGGCTGAAATTTATAGCATATGTGACAGCACTGGGAAGGTCTGAGAGAGTTTCTGATTCAATAACAGAACTGAAGAAATAGACAGCTTGCTTGCAGTGGGGATTCCATTCACAGTTTCCCTACAGGAGAGAGTTGAAAGTGGAAGTCAAAACTCTATGGTATTATTACAAGACAGTAGTAATGCAATAAGGGTACAAGAGTTTGTTCCCAATTCAGTATACAATGATCAGATAGTTATCACTTCCATTGCCATCCATTCCATTACAGCAATGCATAACTTGAAATACCATATGCTACACTGCACAGGGAAGTTGCAGAGGAAAAAATGGATTTGGTCAAAGAATATTTAGATAGAATACTGAAAATATTTACTCCTTCCTCTCAAAATTTTTGCTGTAGTTAAACTGAGAAAAGGGATTCGTATGAATAAATTCTACTTTGAGCTAGCATCATATTTAAGTTCCAAATGTGGTTCAAAACTATGAGAGCATTTCGATCCAATTCAGACTCTCCCATTTCTAGGTACATCTCCTGTTCGCCCCCAAAAATATGAACAGATATGTCTACTAGTTCTGTCTACATAGTATCCAAACAGCGTAACAAAGAGCACTACATAAATAAAGCACCGCCAACAGAGACTCATTTTTCAGCACTGTAATCCTATACACTTGGACATAGTAAATTAGATTGAAGAAATACCTTTTCATTTGAGATTTGCAACAGTCCTGTATTAACAGAGATATCAGCAGCAAGATGATATTCCATCCACAGAACTGCTCCATGGCTCTTTCCTTTCCTGGGGAGAGGTGGAGGATCAAAACCTGTTAATTTATACAATACTGACAGCTTAAACACTGCACCCATTCCTCACGCAGTTTAGGTGAGAGCTGTAAAAGCATGAATAACTTGTTTCCTTGAAAAAAAGTTGAACAGCTGATTTGGTAAATGGGTAGCAACTTTTAAAGTATTTGCAGATATTAACTCTAAAACAGACAAGGAAGAGGAGAATATGTCGTAACTACATCTGCTCAGAACTGCAGCCATTTATCAGGCACTCGATAACATAGCATTTGGGGAGTAATTCCTTCAGAGACCCCAGCTTCCATTATTTCTGAATTTTGAGAGAATATTTACCACATATCCCATCTCACTTGAAGTGTCTGCTCCACAAGGAGCAGAGGTCATACTAGCCTGTACATAACAACTGGTGCAAAGGCACAGAGAACCCATGAAGATGGTTCTAGAATTTGTGAAACCATGAATTTTGTTTCACACAGATAAACATATAATTACAGCAGCGTTTGAGCTACAGAAACTCTAGATAGTTAAAAATAACTTTCCCCTGTTCTTTAATTCTTAACAGCATTCCCAGTTTGAAAAGAATTAAGTACAATCCACAGTTAGATTGTAATGAAAAATATCTCAGAAGACGTGACAAACATCAAGATTGTCACAATTACAGTTAAAAGGAGGAATAGTGTACACTTTGAAGCTATTACACAGACTAACCTGGCAAGCTAAACAGGAGCTTTTTCTGCAAGAATTCAGCAACAGGGAACAAACAGAAACATTATAAACATCGACAATGGTTTATTTTGTCTAAACTATCAAGTAATCTCTTCAAGTTTTAAATCATGACAACATCTAGAAAAATGTCATTTTTGAAATATAGTCATATTATATAAGAAATTACCCTTATTATTACAGCCTATTCTGAATAGCCATGGGAAATTCGTGTCAGATAAACTTCCACAACTTTAGGTCACATTTTTAAGAACTGTCAAGCATGTTCCCACTAGTTAACTATTACAGTTAACTCTACATTATATATATACACACACATAGAGACCTTGAATATGAGGTAAAAAAACCAGATTATGACAAGAATATTTATTGCAATGAGAAAACTCACCGTACAAGATTTACAGAACCCTCTGTGCTGAGAGAGTGCTGCGGTACAGTCTTTCTGAAGTCAAATGTCAAAACTTCCTGGGGATCAGAGAGTGACTTGCAAGGATATTCCCACAGAGGGTGAGGTTCTGCTTCCTTGGATTCCCTAAAATTCAGAGAATTCTGAAGAAAGAAAGAAAGTAATAAAACTACCTGAAAACAATGCAAAGGCACAATCCTTGTTTTCAAGTTAATTATGCGTCCTGGACCCAGAGTATTTAAGCAATAAAACTGCAAGGGGACAGGACTGCACCTCTTAGGCACAAGGGAAAACATGTACTACATGCATGAACTAACTGCTAAGACTATGGTCC
Source organism: Burhinus oedicnemus (assembly GCA_008921705.1). NCBI lineage: Eukaryota > Metazoa > Chordata > Aves > Charadriiformes > Burhinidae > Burhinus > Burhinus oedicnemus. Next base: position 854,549 of record VFFE01007810.1, read on the forward strand.
TCAGCAGTCAAACAGAAACAGGCACTTTCAGAATACCATGGATTTAACTTTTCTTCTCCCCTGAGATGAATTCTACTCTAGAACTGCCTGTACTCCTCCACAATGACTATAAAGGCAATCTAAATGGATAACTCAAATATGGGTATCTACAATACATCTCTAGAAATTGATAGAGATAAATCTCACCCTTCATATCTATTTCTTGGAAGCCAAAAAGCCTTTTTCTCTTTCAAAAATACCTGCAAGGGCAAGTAAAGGCAGCAGGATTCATCTATGAACAACTCCCAGATGATGTGATTTCAAGCTCAGAACAAAATTTTGAGAACAGTATTTTTCTTTTTGAATGAACAGAATTAATTTCAGAACAATGCAAAGCACTGAAGAGCCTGGCAAATGAGAAGAAACATACAACCCCAAAACCCGTGCCACAGAAGTTACTGTTTTGCAAGAACTAAAAAGCCACCATATTTATGAAAAACTAAACCAATGGTGTTCTGCCTAACATACAAGTTTTTAACAGCCATTAAATACTTTTTTAAGCCAAGGTGAGTTTTGTCCTGTTTTGCTGAGTCTTGTGCAGACTATTTTCAGTCTTCTTACTTTAATCATGTCATCCATAGTCTGGACATCGAAACCTTCACAGGTGCCACACGGACTTCGGATTCTCCATAAATCCTAAAAAAAACCCCAGGTTTTTGTTTGGCTTTATTAAAGGAAATAGGAAATCTTAAAATAATTTCAGCTGTAGATTAGGCATTTGATAACAAGTCAGATAAAGACTACGATCTATACATTCCTAAACCATTAGAACTACTGCAAGAATCAGAAGATAGTGTATTCTCAGAAAATGTTTTGTGAGTCCATTATTTCTTTGGCCATTGTTTTCAGTTTTCAGCTCCTCTAAAGAATATGCCACATTTCCTACCATCTCTACGCATAGTTTACTTTAGAGTAGGTATAGATTTGCCAAGATTAAACCCTTACAGACTGCCCCCACCCCCTTCCTCCATTTCCAGTACCCAGCACAGGTAAGCGCTCCCAGTTGCATCAAACTTCTTACAGCCTACTGGACTTCCCTTTAGCACTCCAAAGATCAGTAAAATCATTTTAGGCACTTCATACTATGCCTCTCACTAACTTCAGCAATCCACCGGACAGACAATGATTCAGTTAAACTTTTGCCTTTTCTTAAGACTGCATGAATGGTTTCTTAATGGAACAAGAACATATGCGAGCTGTGGATATATACATTTTATTATCTGTTCATTGTTGCACTTAGCAACCTCAAATATTCCTGCTTTACAAGATGGCAGCAGGACTACTATAAATTTAAACAAACACTGTCATAATTTGTGTCTGAATACAGCATGAACTAGAGTGACAATAAAGAATTTCCGAATGGCATATCTGATAGAACTATCAAATCAGATAGGTAGCATCCTGCTCCCTAAATGCAATTATGGACTAAACAAGTTCATAAGTAAAGTAATTTCCTAAAATCCTTTCTCCTGGATCCAGCTTTTGCCAATTGCTTAACTGTAATGACATATCCCTACTCTGACAAGACAGAACAGCCTACAGAACCAGGTCTGCCAAATACCTTACAACACTATGTCTGTTACTTTTGTCTAACCAGGAACTGGTAAATGCAGAGGTTATGTTAAAAACCCCACAGACTCTAGTCCTTGAGTCTAGATTCACCATTGAACAAAGAGGAAAACGTAAAATTAAGGCAATAGCTTTTGGTATAGCTTAATGGAATGAAACACAAGTTAAATGTTCTACCAAAATAGCTACATGAAATCATCCCTGAACACAACCCTGTACATAAAGGTGTAAAACTGAGGTTCTAGTAACATGAATGTTACTCTACATTCTGCTACTAGATTGCTGAATAATCTTAAGTCATCACTCTGCATGCTTCAGTTTCCTCATCCAGAACATGAAAAGAATAATGCTTACTTCCTAACAAAATGCTTTGAGTTCTAGGGAAGTAAATCCTCTAGATAGGAGAGCATGTTAACTGCTTATTTCAATCTGATTACTGTTGATTAGTCTTAAACATCTGCTTCCTATTACAAGATTCAGATTTACATTATTTACTCAGTATATATTTAAATTCTCTACATTTTTGCAGAAATCTGAAAGGTATGTAAAAACATGCAGCATAGTTAATTAGTCCCAGAGGGAAAAAGAACATATGTATTTTCACATGCACAAATCAAAGGCAGAAGTAAGAGAACAAGTTTAAAAGGCATTTGAATAAGGAAATTGTTAAGGGAGAGAAGGCTCAGACGCAAAACTACAAAGCTGGTGAACCAGACAGAGGGAAGAAAAGAGAGAAAAGACCTGGCATTTTTAACAGATAAACTGAAGATTATGTCTATGTGAAAATTCATTAGATTATACGCTTTTTTTTAAAATTTATAGATGTATATATTTTAGTTACACAACTTCAGACTAAAGAGTTCCCTCACGTAAGCTACCAGACAAAAACTTTGCATATTATTTATGAAAATACTTATTTAATTTCCATTGTCATTGTAGGTAAACTCTTCACAATTTTTACTGACCAAGCCCCTAATAACTGCAAAAAAGTTTATACCTTTGTACAATTTCTGAAAGATGACTTTTCAAAGTATTTTTAAGATGTGACCCCTACTATGCTTAAATTTAGAACTGTGCAAAGCCTTAAGTGGTTAAAAAAAAGAACATGCAATTATGAATCCTGCCTATAGTCTTATACTCATAAAGCATCATTTTAACAAGTGGTACTTTGCAGAATATATAATTTTATAAATAACCACAATTCTCACATGCTTCAGCAATCTCTCTCAAATCTAGAGAAATATTTTAAAACATTCAGCCCTTTCATTTAAAATGGTAAATTTAATTTAGTTAGTTTTCTGACAAGAGATGGCTGAAATAGCAGAACTCATCTTCAAGACGTCAAATATTCTTTTCTCAGGTGGTAAGTGCAAAACATATCGAAATGGACAGTATTAAGATGACAGAAACTTGTCATTAAAAAGTCCTGGAAGACTACTCAATTTTAAGTGGATTTGTGTAAGTATCAAATGGATAGCTCTAAACAATCTCACCTGAAACTCCACAATCATCATGTGCAATGAAGCAGACTGAGGTAGGACAGTGAAATTGCTGGTAAGGTGACTGGTCACAGCTGTCCTAGCATACCAGAAATACAGGTTATGCCATGGCAACAAACTGGTTGTAAAAAATGGCTCTCCCAGAAGAACTGAAATCTTGGCAAAGAAAGGAAGAGATAAAAAGCATTACAATAAAGAACAACAACTCAATAACACAGGCCGTTTATATCTTCAATAGTTCACAATGCAATATAGCAAGCGAAGTCATCTAGATATAAAGTTCTACTGCTCCGTAAGGATTTAATTACTGCATATACTCCACAACAGACATCTTTTTGTGGTTTTAGTTAGCAAATTTTAAAATGAATTTTCCTGCAACAAAGTTTGAAAGACAATATTGCAGTTTTAGGTTGGAAGGCTTTGTAATGAGAGTCATAGAACGTTGAGATTTTTAATTTAAGGACGTTAGTACTTCCAAATATAGAGTGCAATCTTCTGAGTGGCTTGAGAAAGAAGAGCTACAGCCTCGTAGCACATGTGCCATTAAACCAGTTTAAATGCCTTAACAACTGATGTAATTTATTCAGCAAGGGAAAGTCATATGCCTTCAAAAACCAAGTGAAAACACTCCCACAGTCTTTAGTCTCATTTAGTTTTAGTGCGACAAGGTCCGAAACATCTACTCTTTACATTTTATATGAACTGGGATATAATGGGATTCATTGTGGTAACAGTAGCACAGTAGGAAGGCAGTACCTATTTTCACCTTCTGCTCCCCACCACCACACTGAAATTCAGTATTGGACAACTGTAACATACCTTTTTATCTTCCAAATGAGAAGATGTCAGCAACTCCGGACGGGCTTCTATTATTTTAATTTTATCTTCAAGATGATTTGCTCTAAAAAACTAAAAAAAAAAAAAAAAAAAAAAAGAAAAAGCGCATACTGTCTTTATCAAAAGCTACAGCTGAGACTCAAAAAATAATAATTTTATTGAAAATAAACAAATAAGAAAGCAATAGCCAAAAGAATTTTTTAAAAAACTGCCTATCATAACTCTTCAGGATGATACAAGTCTATTCTTGAAGGGTATATGCACTTAGAGCCAACATGTCACACGTAGTGAACAAGCCCCACATACTCCTTCAATTAAGTATATAAAAAGGCAGATAACAAAAGCTGCCTCACCTTCATTCATTTGTACTTTGAAGCATATGAGAAGGACAGTCAAGAAAGATAAAAATTACTTCAACTATGAATACATGGTATATTTGGCTTCTGTTTGAGACCAGGTTTGTGTCCTAATTTGCCTGCTGTTCATGTTTTTGTAATCCTAAACCACAGGCTGAGACAGACCTCTTCCAAATATGCTGTGCCAACTAAAACACACACAGCCAAATGATGACTTCAGGAAGCTGCTTCCAAGCACTTCTTAGGCATTAGCTGCCTGTCCTGAACAGCCTCCACTCTACTGGCAGGGTCTTCTGTGCTCTTCCCCAAGGAAGCAGCTGAAACATCACGTGCAGTTAAGACCCACTGCCTACTGTCTCCTAAAAGCCAAATAGAGCGGGCATTCCCAACTTGTCTCAGCTGGAAGACAGAACTGCTAGATGCCACTTTCCCAGTAAGACTGGTACAAGCTATGGGATGCTCTCACATTCCAGTAATCCTCAGAAACAAACAGCTTGGCTCTTATCGCCAATGCAATAAGGGCAGCAGAGCAGCAGCTCAAGCAGACAAGCCAACAGGCATCTGCAAGGAGAGATCAAAGACCGGTAACCATAATTCCCTTTGCTCAGCTCAACTTCCCCAGTGGCCTATTCAGTTTGTAGCTAAAGCTATGGATTGGACTGATCTCCAACAGGATGTATTCCTCCAAGTATTTGCATAAAGCTCTGTACAAATACCAGGAAAAAATAAGAACTCCCCCCCAACATATCCCACCTCCCAGAGTCTTGCCAAACTGTATGATCAAATACATTCATTAAACTGATTAACCTCCGAGCAATGATGCAAGGACAATCAAAGGCATCAGCTCTGGCCTCAGAAATGCTGTGAGTTCATTTACTGCTTTAACAGAAAACTGAATACTCACTTTTTCCATGACAGAACGGGACACAGCAGAGTTTTCCAATGTAAACACCTAAAGAAAATATGCAATAGTTAGTCAAACTAGCTTTATAATTTTTAATTAAAAGAATACATAAATGAACAATGAAGGAACTATTTTGATGCCCTAGTGAACATACTTCATAAGAACTATGCATCTATTCCACAGCCCACTGTCATGTACCTTTTTAACAATAGAAACACTCCCAATAACGACAGCTTAAATAATGCTGTTTTCACAGCCATACAAGAAAAAACCCAACAGAATGCAAATATTTATTTTCCATTTTTAAGACACACATAGTATATTAACATTTGCTGTAGGCATATATTTACTCCTGAACAAATGCCAGCATATTGCCCGTGTGCTCAATCAACCTCCAGTAGCGCTTACTCCTTGTAAGCATTGTTTAACATGATCTGGCTGCATCAGCTTGAAAGAGCTCAGATGTGCAATGCAGCACACCAACCTTTTGAAGTAAGAAAAAAAATTAGGTTTTGTTCAGAATTGGTGAATAGTTAGGCAATATGCTGTTACAGGGCTAGGAAAATATTAAGGAAATGAATAGGGCAGACAGAGATTTCCTCTCTCATCAGTAGCTGTCTGTGACTAGCCACTACTAAAGACAAAAATACAGGGGCCATGGATTACTGGTTTAACTTGGCATGTTTGTTTATTTCTATGAATTGTCTAGCATCTTCCTCAGGATTATATTACATTACGCATTCCCAGATATTCAGTCCAACTATAATAGATTTTAGTTTGAAGAGCCTCATGAGAGAACACATCACTTGCGGTATACACATAAGTGAGACAACCAGGCAGCTCTCATTTACACACAGACTCAGTATTCTTAGTGCTTCCCATCTTGCTGTTACAGACCTTCCACTTCAGACTAGATAATAAATGTAATTATGGAATTGCAAACATAAAAGAAGAAAAAAATTGCCAGACATTTGGGTCTGTAGAAAGTATTTCCAAAAGCACCAAGATACAAGACAGCAAACAGGAATCAGTGGGGAATGAGGAACACCACTTTCATTCAAGGCTACACACTGGTAAACATCAACGCTGGTAATTATTATTGCCCTAGACTTCAGCTTGATCAGAGATGAATTTAACCTCCACTTCAACACAATGGGAGCCTCTTTCTCACTTGTCACTGAAGAGGCACTGGAAATAATTAAATAATGGGCTGGAAATGCTGAACTCTATGAGAGAACTAAAAATACCAAGCTAAAATGCAAAGATCAGAAAAACAGGAAGAAGTACTGTACCTGCTTTGCTCCAAGATAGTGAGCCAGCACAGGCAGCAGACTGCCATCACTGATACAAAGGCAAACACTATCTGTTTTCAGAACCTACAGAAAATAAATAGTCATTGTTATTCCAGATGAAAAAGTTTTCAAATTCCAGGCATTTTGGTGGTGTTTTTTCCCACTTTACACAATTCCATATCAAATAAGGACTGGAAGATACAGTGATTAATAAAACCACTTCAAACAGAACAGTGTTAAGAAATGTTCGTGCAATCCCCTTGTTTTAGGTCAGAAAAAGTTTGCACAAGAATGTATTAGGTGTCTTTATTCCACTACCAATACTCCTTCTAACAAATACACAGAGCTGCTACAAACTCCTATGCAAAAATGGCTGCTTACAATTTTAAAAAAGTAATACCAAAGTTTTCATGACAAAATATAACTTACATCTCCTGATGTAAATAAAATATAGTTTGTGAGCAAAGCTCTTGAACAAGGAAGAAACAAATTCCATAAATAATTGCTGCAAATAAAACAATACACATCTATCACAGAGGCCAAAAAACCTACGTGCAACATGCACTCACTTTCATCAAAGACTTGATGTACTGGTGTGTTCGGTTCTGATCATTTAATTGCCCAAAGCGTGGTCTATTCCAAAGAAGATGAGCCTGACATCTACAAACAGGACTCTCAACACGAACAGCTGCTTTATTCTCCTCTTCTCCTCTAGAAAAAAATTTCAACAAAGTATTAACTACAGCATCAGTAACATGTTTTTGCAAACAGGTACATTGATGCATTTTAGCCAGTACGCACAATTAATGCACACAGTCTCCACTGTTACTTGTTCATATTTACTAGTTCTCCAGGGACAGTTTTTTAGCTTTGCATTTCCAAATGAAAAGAAAAGAAAGGGCCAATATTCATCTTTTTTAAAAGACAAACCCAAGAACCTCCAAACTTTCCTACTAACTGTGACGGTTAGGTATTTTTGTCTTTGATCTTTTAGAAAAAAGATACTCATTTGGATTCCTAAGTAAAAAAGGCACATAAAATTCAGCCATTAACTTTTAAAGCTGGCAATGATTTTTAAAAATGTTAGCTGTTATTGTCATCACAACCAACATGATTAAACTCCTTTCAATTTGAGCCAAAGGCATTCATCTCAAAAAGACAGTGCTGACTAGGAAAATAGAAAATGGAGACAGAATGGCAATTATTTCACTCCTTCACCTATATGCCAGCTCAGCTGAGCTGTATTACAGGATTTCCAGGAATGAACCATCAATGTTTTTTCTCTGTCACAGAATGCCACCAGGTATAAGGCAGGAGCCTGCAGTCAAAACCTCAACTGTGTTTTCCTGTGTAATGTGTTTTTTTCACCTGTGCATTGCCCATGAAGTGGCTTTTAATAATCTTCTAGTCTTTAGGTTCTTGTTCTTCCACAAAGTAGCTGCTCCAAGACCAGCAAATACTTGAGCTTGGAGTAAAATACCACCCTTTTTCACACGTGTATTGTTACCTGGCTTTCTGCAGCTTATACCACACAGAGTACTCATCACGACAGGCAGTCAGGTACACCTTCTCACCCTGGAGAACTGGCTCCTCATTTGAAAGAAAATATACACACTGCATCCAGTGATCTCTCCACTGAAAAGGGTTGATAAACAAAACTTTAGGAATTAACTCATAAAGACTAAATGGAAAGTAAACAAATAGCAGGAAACTGATTAGTAGGAACGGGCACAACTTTGAAGCACTGATGTACGATTAGTTGAAAGAACTTTGTTCACATTAGCAAGGCTGACTAAAGACTAATACTGTATATTGAATAAATGTGTTTTATACAGCATAAGCCTGAGACCACTGGCTTGCTGACTAGCTAAGCTTGTATTTTAATCATATGAAAAACAAATCCAAAATACACTTTGCATTTACTAATAATGCTGTTTCACCTCTGCAGTTCACTCATGTTAGAAACCTGTACTGAACTGCTGACAGTGACCAGTGGTTGGAGCCTCATGCATCAAATGAAGTCACTTAGTGTTACTCTGATATAACAGCAGAACTATTTTGTGTTTCAAAAAGCTATTTTCTGCATTGCAAATATTCCAAGCTGAAAAGTCATTCCAAGCTGACCAAATGCCCTGAAGCTTGATTGTTTGTACTTACCGTGTTTTAGAATAAAATTTGAAACTATAATTTTTATGGGAGTATAATATATTACCATAAACTTAACACTTATTTGGAAATTTAATAGGAGAATTACATGGAAGCAAACCACAGAGTAATACTTTGACCAGGGATAGCAACTAGTTAAGAAAAAATATGTGGAAATTTTTGTTTTATTTCTTGAAAGTTAAAGAAATATAATAAAAATATCTGGAAGACAGCTTCAGTTTTTAAGCTTTACATTAAAGCTTACATTTAAATTTAACATTAAAGAAAACCTAAACCAGGTACACACTACAGTTAACATTTCTATAGTTTGCTTATTTAGCACCTTCCAATACATTAGCAAAGTTCCTATACCATTTAAGGGACAGCTGCTTAAAACACCCAGTACCGACTTTACTCAAAATAATTATTGATAGCCAGCTGATGACAGTATCTGAAGGCTCAATATTTTACCTGGAAAGCAGAAGTGGATTTTACCCAGTATGGTGCCATTGTGCAATTTATCATCCCGGAGGGGTCCATGTCAATATCCCACCAGGAAAGTACGATTTGTGCCTTGCCAGATTTTACAGGCTCCAGCTGCACTCTGTAGCAGGTAGAAGCACTCCTTACTGGCTTACTGAAATCCACACTGCAGAGAAGCATGAAAATTGTAAAAAAGAAATAGTTCAGCATTCTTCAGAAATTCTCACTAGCTTCCTAAGCTATATACACAACTTACATAAAAGGCATAACAGGAAAATTTTGTTTTGAACAAAACAATGCCTACCTTACCTGAACATTGTCACCACATCACTGAGGATAGTGAAGTCACTTGAAGGCATCTGGTTCAGTTGGATATCACAAACAGAAGGAACACCTGGACAGTTCTCCATTTCTGAAGGGGAGACAATAATTTTTTCACCATCCTCTGCTTCAACGTGAACAGGAAACAGTTTGTTCCAGGACCACATTCTTTTGGATTCCACTAATTGGACATACACCGTTGCCCTGTGAGGCACTGCCTCACATCCTTCCTGAGTATTCAAAACAAAGGGTAAAGGCACTCAACAAGTTTGATTTATTAACATGAATGAGAATTAAATCAATTGAAGTGTGAATTAATTTAAAGAAAAGTTGGACTGGGAGCTTTGAAATCTTAAACACAAATTATTTCAGAGACTTCTGTAACATCAGGGCACTTTCTCTTTGGCTCTCTATCTGTGAAATACAATACACGTATCTATCCTGTTCAGTGTGGTTCAGCAAGGCCAGATTACTTTATGCATGCAACATTACCATTTTATGCATGCAACTTTACCATGCAACATTACCTGTTTACTAGCCTCAGTTAAACTTGCACTTCCATTCTCATTCTGAAATATGAGATCTACCTTGAGCTTCTCAAGGCAGACAACTACTAAGCTATCAACATTAAAACAGAGTTTGTGATTGCAATGAGTAGATAAGAAAAATAATGGCTCAAATATTTATGCAATGACAACTTTGTATCCATGATTAAAGAGTAGAAAACATATAAGTTGTTCTAAAAAGGACTGTGAACTAAGAGCTTACTGTGAAGTCCAAGAACGCCTTTACAAAAAAGACTAATTACAATTTAGAGTTGTATATGGAGAGCAGTAACAACTTATGGAGTGCTATTGCCTTCATATGTAAAACCGGTGAAATGAAATCTAGAAATCTAAATAAAGTTTTGCCATCGACATTTTAATTAAAGGAAAAAATTAGAAAGGGTAAAAAAGAAAGCCCTAAAATTATACCTATAAATTATATGTCAAAAAACCTGGATATTAATTTGATTACAATGTTTAAAGTATTTCCACAGGCAAAAAGTACGTGGAGTAGCAAAAGGTTCTTAGGAAAAAACCAAAAACAAAAATGAACCAATGCCTGGGAGGTGAAGCCCATCAAATTTAGGGGGAGAATTTAATTTTTTAAAACATCTTGGAACAAACTACTAAGGAAAGCTCCAAATCATAACTGGATGCCTTTCTGAAAGATATTTGTTAACCAGCAAGTTACTGGTTTTAACACAAAGCAACTGAGTGTCATTTCAGAGCCTGTGATTTACAATATGAACTCCAATAGCTTCATTCTAGGAATGAATCTAGTAAATTATTCACTGAATAAGAAATCAGCACAGCTGATGCTGTATTTACAAAGGATACAGAAGCCTAAATCAAGTATAATCTCTATCCTACTCCAAAAAAGACAGAAGTTTCTCTAGGGGTAAACGTGACACACTATCAATTTCTATTTTCTTACCTGTACAAGATATTTGTGTGCATGCTCATAGGTTGGTAAAGCTCCTTCTCCTATCAGCTCTGTATCAAATAATTCTGTTACCAGGATGTTTGCACGACATTCCATATCTCCATCTAAAAGACACAATTTAATATTGTAATATTAAGACTATACAAGTCTTTCAAGTAGATGCTATCCTGAAAACACAAGTAATTAAAAAAACCCTTATTCCTGTTAGAGAACCTGCCGAAGACTGCAAATTATTTACCTTTAGAAGTTTACTATGAAATACAAATGACTACTGAAATACTATTACAACACTTTCTTTTGAAGTAAATTTCCAATGTTATTTTCTAGAGAGTAAACAATTTGCTTGTTTTAATTAAAACATACATAAAATAAGAATAAGACATATTCCTTCATGGTTTTGAGGTATTCGCCAATTTTTTTAAGCCTAGCCTATTTCTCTCACCTGGGCCAACTGTAACTTCAGTGGAGTGTTTGTTGATTACCTTGATCTTGTCACGAAAACCATTTTTCTTCACTATTTTCACAGCAGCATTAGCCATGGGCTTGAAAACCTGTAAACAGCATGCGTATAACAAACTGGTAAGCTAACTTATCTTTCAAAAATGAAAGGACACCAACACAAAATACAATATATTTGGTCCTGCAAAAATTTAATATTTTCTGTATCTTTTCCCGTGTTTAAAGTTCATTACCATGAAACAAGACAGCAAGCCTCAAGTCAAAAGTTCAGAGAGCTCCAGTGTCACTGTCACAAACTAAGTATCAGCTGTCTCCAGAAGCTACTCAAATTTAACTTTTGAAAGACAAGAATACATATTATTTTAGCATTTAAACAAATTTGTTTATTTTTAAAAATAAAGATATATATGGATCAAGAGAGGCCCTAAGACTTCTATGTGCTCGAGACATAAAGTAAATAAAGAACCCAAAACAACCAGCACTGAAATAGTCACTGAAGTATGCCAAAAATCTTTTATTAACAGCTTAACTGTGAAGAGAATTGTTGTTTCCTTCACAACAAAGAGAAGAATAGAGAGAGTACCTAGCTTGAAAATAACAGAACGATAAAGAATGTGTTGAAAGGGCTTAATGTCTGTATCCAGTTTTTAAACTCAAAAATTGTAAATATTCTACTCAGTCACATAATCTGACTACTTAAGATGAGACATTTGTGGACACTTCGGAAACCAGCACAACCCTCTCTGATTGCTTCCTGTGTTTACATGAACACGGACTGTCCCTGAAAAATTATCATAGGATAAAATCCTAGATTTAAAAATAAATGTAGATTTTTACTTGGATAAAAATCACACAGCGCTCTTTCAACTATGACCTACAGACAAGTGACTCTTCTCTTTGTTTCTTCAAATGTGTTAAAAAAGAAAAAGCTAAACTAGCCAAAATGTTCCTGTTATTAACCTTAATATATGTAATGGCTGCTAATGACCATCAGGATGTCGATAAAAAAAGGAAATGCTCTATATAATCACAAAGAGATGGAAAAATCAGTTTATGAGACAGTCTCTTTATTACGATGTGGTCCACATTATGATTAATTGGTTGGAGAACCCATCTCCAAGAGCTGAAACTTATGAACATCAGCAAAATGGTTAGAGAATACTCACATTTTTCAAAAACTGGTTAAAGTTTTCCATATTATGCTTGGGTTTTGACAAGAAGTAGAGAAGACAGAATACTATAAAACTCGACTTAGTAATTTTAATCTGTACGTTTACAGAAACTGTCCCACAAATGACAAATGTACTATACCTTTTCAACCATATTCTTGTAAGGCCTAAGAGTTTTTGACACATAAAAGTAACAAGCTTGCACTTCAGAAGCCACAATGCAAAAGAGCAAATGCATCCACTCCACTGATCATGCAGACAGAACAACTGCACTGAAGCTCTAAAAAGAGGCTATGAACACGCACGCGGAAGTACATGGAATCCGTAACAAATGCTTACCTCAATCGCATAGCAGAAATCTGCACCTGCTGAAGCTGCCATCATAGACAGGAGTCCTGTGCCAGTCCCTATGTCTAGAACAATTGCTTTCTCACCTCTTTCTTTTACTCTGCTCACTGCAGCACGAATACCTTGGTAATATTTCACATTCTGTGGAGCGAGGGGAAAAAAAAAATCATCAAGATCATCAACCTTTTATCCATTTAAACTTTGAATTGTTGTGCAGAAATCTTGCATCTCCAACCATGAATTTATAATTAGAAAAAGGCCTACAGACATTCTGTATGCTATAGTCATACCAAAGTGTTTTTGAAGGGATCAGTCGATTTCAAGTACACCAATTTTTATCACAATATTCACATTGTCATTGATCAGTCAGCTATTTATAGCGTGTGCATAATTTACAAATGCAATACATTTTCTGGAGCAAATAATAATAAGATCCATGTGAGATACTACTGTTTTTCTGATCCCTTTTCCCCTGCAGCACCACTCAAATAGTCATTTAGTGCCTATGACAGGACAACAGCTCAAGTATCTTGGATTTAGATTCCTCTCTACATCTACTGAAAAACATTAATACATGAGAAGTAACGTGTAAATATTGGCTTTTGGTTATGTGTCATTAAGTGGGGCACAAGCATACCAGCTTTAACAACAGGAAAAAACCCAAATGCTGTCATCTGTCAGCTACAGTATACATATTGAAATATGCTTATATTTACTCCATAACAGCCTACTGTAAGACATTCCTTTCCAAATGATTTATCAAGCCTTTCCAAAGAATACACTGTCTTTGGACATTATAAAATTGGAAGGTCTGCTGGATCCCTTCCCGAACAATTCTGTTTAACACTTTTGATATATAATTCTAGTAGAGTCGTTTTAATTACTTAGACACAACTTGCTGCCTTTACATGGCTTCTTAAATGCCTGATCGCACTGGCATGTTTCAATTCAATATTAATTCAAGACTCGTAGTGTAGGCACCATAAGTCTTTAAAAAGGTTATTGACGAAAACAGCTGACTAAATGACTAGAGCAGAAAGAACATTTAAACCATTCACTCCAGACTTCATTGTGCCTGTAGATATGGCATCTCAATTTTCTTCTCAATCCTAAGCAGTAAATAGGAGTTAAAAATACCACAAAAGAATAGACCTACATTCCTATAAAAACTAAGAAGACTAGATTCACATTTACAGCCTTTGAAATGTCATCTAGCGAGCTCTGTCAAAAATGTCAAATACAGAACAGCAAAATCAGCTACTGAATGTAAACATTGTGTTCTGCAGTAAACAACAGAACACTAGAGTCAGATGTAAGAATGCATCTGTTGATCTAAGAACAGGTCCGGTATCTTAAAGGGTACAAATTTGATCATTTCAATTTTCAGAGAAACCTGTATAACCATGCAGTGACAGCTATTCAAGAGTAAGAAAATGGGTATTTTCTCACCATTCAAAACATTTTTGCTTCTATACTTACTCTGTCTTTATCGTGAAGCATATCTGCATAGCGTGACCTACAATAAAAAAAAAATTCCATTCAAATACTACATATTGCAAAGCACAACAAAACCGTTAGATGTTATACAGCCTCCTTTGTTTTCTCTTGCTAAGGCAACTGGTTCCCATAGCCCATAAATGCAGACAACTGATGCACTCTTTGAGGATCTGAACTGTTTCCCAAATCTAAGGAATAGTGTCATTTCAGTGATATAGTCATCAGCATATAAATTAACTAATTAACTTCTGGCATATATCCTCTCTTCAGCAATGGACCCAACGCAAAGACCTATGGACAAACAGCTGTGAAATAATAGCTGGGACAGACGGAAGTTCGTACAGAGCAATACATAGCAATGAAAGACAGCCTACTAACAGTCTATCATTTGTTACCAAGATTTAAATTTCTTTGGGCCCCATTTCTTCACGGGTCACACTACTTAAAAATACCCCAAAATCTAATCTTCCCAACTTCTCTGGCTGTTACATTGAGCGCTTAAAAAGTTACTACAGGAACAAACAATTGGCAATTATTTTTTGCACTGAGGATTTTCATGAAATTTAGTCAATGCATTTTGCCATAACTCAGTCACTGTCAGTATTAAGATCAGCACCTCAAAAACGTTTAAAAAAATCTAGAACAAAACTACTTGGAGAATACTTCACAAAATTCTACATTTACAGTTCCGTCCTGTACAACACAGGGCACTGTAACATTTAGACTGTCGTACAGTTTGTTCACCTCATGCCCTTCAAACTTCTACAAGAGATAAGCCCAAAAACTGTCATAAAAACAAGTTGGGTTTGCTCTTTTTTGTAGCTTTAGTAGAACAAGCAGCTATTTTTTCAGGCATACCTTGCAATTTCCTGATGGTAGTCATAGTTCTCATCCTCTTCTAACCACTCCATTGCACCAGTGGTTGGGTTAGCTCTTCCACAAAAGGTCTTCATGATCAATCTCAATTTGTATTATTTACGTACTGTGTGCAGTTTTGCTGCTTTGGTTTCAGTATAATACCCAAAATACTGGCTGTGAAAAAACCCCCACATAAAACTTCCAGTGAAAACAACAAACATCACTTTAGCTCGAGATCCATATATATATTTTCCCTATCACACCTGCCTTGGCCAGAAGCACTAGTCACTGCCTTACACCTCTTCTATAAGGATGTCTTAAGCTCAAATCTGTCACCCAGCCCTGCTCATGAACTCAGTCGGGGGGGGGGGGGGGGGAAATCACCAGTAAATTCTCAAGGGAAAACACCTCCCCCGAGGCGAAGCACGACGGGCCGGGGGAAGCCAACCACCCTCTCTAGGGGGTCCCCACACCCTGTCTGAGGAGGGACTTGCAAACCCTCAGGGACAACGCCAGAGCCGAGGGGACCGGCGGCCGCGGCGCCCCCCCCGGCTAGGAGCCCGGACCGCGGTGGGGAGGCCAAGGCCGGAGCGAAGCACCTGCCGGACGCTCCCTGCGCCCGGGCAGCGGTAGCTCTTGGGACACGTCTGGCCGCGAGCAGACCGGCCTCGGCCCGGACCTCCCCCCAGCTCAGGAAGGAGCTGCGACGGCGGACAGCGAGAACGTTCTTCGCTATCCCCTGGCCCGAAACCGGCGCGGCGGCCCCGACAAGCCGCGGCCCCCTCTCCCCCTCAGGGCCCCGAGCCGGCGCGGCGCGGTGGCCCCCGACAAGGCCGCCACTACCTACCCCTCAGGCCGCCTCACCGTGCCCGGGCTGCCACCTTCCCGGGGTGCACCGCGCGGGGGAGGGGGCGGAGCGATCCGCAGCCGCCCCTTCCCGCCGTGCGGCGCGGGCGCCATGGAGCGGGCGGCGGTGCTGCGCGTCAAGCGGAAGCGTGGTGGAACGGAGCCGGCCGAGGCGCTGCTCCTCGCCTGCAAGCGGCTGCGCACCGAGTGCGGCGGCGCTCGGCCGGTGGAGAGGAGCCTCTTCAAGCTAGTGGCGACCGTGTCCTCCAAGGTACTGCTGCCCTGCTGCCGCAGGCCGGGGCCGGCGCCACTCCTTAGGCGGGCAGGGGCGGTTTGATCTAGCCGGGGCATTTCGTTGTACTCCTGAAGGGGTTTTTGAAAGCAGCAAGCTCTCTGCAGGTTGGCAGCGCTGCTCCACGCGGGTCCTTCCGGATCCCGGAGAGCAGCGTCTTGATGCGAGATGTCGTCCTGTCGTGATAAACGAGGGCACGGCGGCCTTCTGCGAGCCACTGCCTGGCCGGCCTGTTGCATGGCGGCGTATCTGCAGGCAAGGCAGGCTGTTAGTTAGGGTTGTTAGTTAAGGAACATGGCGCAGAGTGACCACCGTGAAAAGCTGGGTTCAGCGCTGACTCTTGCATGCTTGTAGGCTGTTCTTCACTTACAGACGACAGCACAGGCAGTAAGCGAAGCCTGACTGTCTGCTGTTTGAGGTGCTGAAGCTCAGCCCTACAAGGCTAACAGTGTCCGTCCACCATACAGCCTTTTATATTGAATAAAACTGGCCTTTCCTGGGAACTGGTCTTCATAGAAGACTGTAAAGGATATTATGCCTTGAATTTAGGACCATCACATTCTTCCAAAGGTATGCGTTTTTGTTTGGAGGGTTACTCTGTACCACGAAGTATACTGTTTAAAAATCAAATTGAAGCAGTCTTACAATTTACAAATGTCTTACACTTTTTTCCCTATATCAAGGCTATTATGACAGTTGTGTTGCTGAACGCAGTAGTAGAAGTTACTCGAACGTTATTAGGAATGTTGGTACTGCAGTCCTCAAATAGGAAGTACCAGTAATAGTTATTAATCACTTCTAGGAAGGAGTATGACATACTGCGTTGGTGGTGTCATTATATTCCTCCTTCTTTTTGTTCCTCTACCCAGAACGAACCAGTTCAGAAATATGTTCAAGAAGTGATCACACGAGACAAAGCAGCTCAAAGTCTGCGACCCTCTTTAGGGAACACTCAACGAATCATTCAGGAACTCCGCTCTTCCACGCAAGTGAAAAGGAAGGAAAACCGTTACCGTGTAATAGCCAGCCATCGACCTAACTGTACCGAAACAGTTGCACCTGTCATAAATGGCAAGGCGTCAATTGATGGTGACAGATCAGACTCTGAACCAACAGAAGATGCTTCGCAAAAGGAGAGCAATGCTGTGGATAAGAGTTCGGACTGCTGTGGGAAATTCCAGTTGTTTGATATTGAACAGGAAGAGGAGGGAGACTCCGGTGTAACTGCTGCAAACCCACAGGTCAGCAAATGAGCTTAATGTACTTGAAGTACTTTGATATGACTGTTGACTGGTGCATGTGGGCAAACTGACTGCTGTGGAAGTTTTTTTGCATTGTAAGTATTCCACTATTTAATAGGTGCTTTAACTAGGTATCTGCAAGCTGGAATCTGTACAGGGAATAACTTTCACGAGGATCCTTAAGTGCACTAACATTGTTAAGACAGACAGCTGCATGGAGGTGGCTGCTACAAGAAGGGCTTGTACCACCCTGTTTTTTCTGTACCCTGCTCTGATGTATAAATTCTCTCACTCATCTGTCAGGTGGATCTCTGTGGTTTTTTATTAACTTCTCTACCTAGAAAAGAAAAAAATCTAATTCAGTGTCTTCTCATCTACCCAGATGCCTAGGAACGTCACTTGTAGGCAAGATTCCATAAAGGAAAAGATATTTGGAGTCTCCCTTTCTTATAATTCCACTATGAGGTTTTATTGTACATTTTGGTTTTGGCAGAACTCTAGGTGTTCGACAAGCTGCTTAAGCCCCCACGTCCTGTTTTCATTGGTATTATGAGTTAAGTATGTTTTCAGTTGGAAGAACATCTGCTCAATATCTGGCATGGTTTTAAGTCAGAAGAAGCTCTGCCTTCTATATAGGGTTGACCTGCATACAGAATGTTAAGAAGATTTTGTGTCAGACTCGTAACCATATGGAAAAGGTGAGGGCTGTGTATGCTTTCTTTAGCTGTTCCTTCACTGTATGTAAGTACACGTGGATGCTTTACTTACGCAGCCCATCACAGCTCTGAGGAAAACTTAAATACTTAATGTTAAAGAAGATACTTAGGTGAGGAAAAGCCCAACCAGCTGTCATCCTTCACCATTTCTTATAGGTTATTTCAGGACTTTGCCATCAAACTTTATTATGAACTCTTGCTTTCTGTTAAGCATGTAGTTCAACCAGACATTTGAGATCTGTTAGTTAACTGTTACCTCTCGCTATACTGATTAGAAAAACAGAAATTAAACTGAGGTAGCATCAGAACTTACTAACATTAAGTGTTGAAAGAAAGAAGTAAGCTTGCTTTTTCAGTCTGTAGGTATTTAGAAGAGAATGAAAGGCTGGTCCGTAGCTGTTCCTCAGAATTACTTAAGTAACTCAGGAGACATCACTGTGGATTGGACAAGATATTCTGAGAAGCTCTAGCAGAGAAAAATTGGCAGCAAAACCCTGCCTGTGTAGACCTTCAAGTGCAGGTCACTAAAGCAAATACATTGGAAATAATTTATTAGGAAGGAGAAAGCACAAAGACATTTCTTCTGTGTTTACATTGAAGTGAGGAAATAAAAAGTGTATCTGTAGGGCATGTCAGCCTTTTCCTGTTAATTTCCATTGTTTCTCCTGCACACTTTGTATACTGTAATCTGCTTGCATGTTATCACTGCTACTGTATGCACATCTTTCCTGCAGTGTTGCAAGTGTAATGCTCTACAAAGCACAGGCTGTCTTAAAACTTGTCTTTTCAACCAATATGTCATCAGAAACAGATGAACGGTTCTATGGGATTAGTCATATCACCTTCAATAGCTTCTAATGAACTTGTCCCAGGAGTTTTCTTCTGATACAAGGCATGACTGGCTGTACTACATTAATTGGAAAATTCTTTGGTGTCTTTCTGTTCTAGGTTGCTACTGTCCAAATACCAGCCTTCCAATGGGAAAGCGTTTCAGTTGAAGATTTCAGAATGTCATCCTTAGCTAGCTGTTGGCTACTGCCTAGAGACAGTTGGCTGTAACTAAAACTTTGTGTGTGTAACTTCAGTGGAAATATGCACTTTTTATTTTTTCTCAGCAGAAGACTGATCCAGATGTGATTCTTTGCAATGCAGTAGAGATGATCCGTGAGCGTTTAAATGTTTCTGAAGATGGTAAAAAAGAACACCGTGAGAAAGATGAGTATGTTTACGACATCTACTATATGGAAACATCAGCCCCTGGTTGGATCGAAAATATCCTTTCTGTACAGCCATATAGAGAAGAATATGAGCTGGTAAGATGTGGGAAAACAGAACTTTCTTAAATAGAAAGACGACAAATAAATATGCTTAAAGTCCCATCAGTAGAAGTTGCCATGCCAAGAAAAATCCATTGAGATACTACACATATGCTCAGTGACATGTATTAGGCTGTAACTGCCAGTCTGGTGTTCTTCCAGGTTACTGTTGATTCAAGCAAATCACGATACGGCAATGAAAACTGAAGGGATAGTGCTCATGTACTCTGAAGAATTTGTCTGGCTTCAAATTGCCAAATAAATTTTGGGACACAAATGTAAACTTGAAGTAATTCACCTCTTGTTTGTGACTAGGAGGCAGCAATTAACATGTAGATGAAAATACAGCTGGGTGAAAAAAGGAGCAAGGGAGGGACACACAACTCTTGATATTTGAGGACTTGACTTTAATCTTAATATGAGATATTTTCTTGCAATAGAATTGGCCTTCAGTGACTGTGAGTTAGAAGTTAAATGTAAGCTTCAGTCTTTCATTGTATAGATACTGTGATCAGGAGCTTAAAGCCACTTTTTCTCTTCCTTGATCTACTTCACGACTGCTGAAGTGAGTAGGATTAATTTAGACATTAACCTTGGCATTTAAATGCTGAACTGGAACATTTAACTGTGTGACTTCACTGATTTTTTTCAGCTAAAGCAGACTGCTGTGCTATGGTGAATATACTGACAACTGCTCTGTGCAACAACTGTTGAATAACATGCTTGCAGTAGCTAAGTATCTCTTGGCTCTTTATGATCTGTATAGTATTGTACAGGTGGATGAAAAACCGCTTAATGCCAAGTGTCTGTATTTATAGTGAACGTTATATTTTGTGTTGACGTGCAGGTAGATAATGATGATGTTCCAGGGGAAATATATGAAGATGAAGATGATGAAAATGATGAAAATAACTGGCGTAATGATTATCCTGATGAAGATGAATTCTTACCTGAGGAAGATGGCGATGGAGAAAAAGGTATGCCTGTCATAAATATTGTTTCCTTTCATGCTGTGCACATATAAATCCCATCCACTTTTACATACCATCTCAAAAAAAGCAACTAACTGAGCACTGCTGGGGTAGTATTTTACTATTATAATGGGTTAAATATGCTTAGAGAACGACCATCTTTCTTAGAACTGCAAGAGATCTTAGTGTTTTTGCAAAGTCAAAATAAAGAACTATTTCAGGCTGCTGCACTTGCAGAAAATTGTTTGTTTTGAGAAGGAATAGATGACTTGGTTTCACATGCTTGTGAAACACTGTCTTTGCTTTCTTAACTACCCATCCCAGTGCACTCCAAGCACAATTCAAACTTCATCTAATATAGAAGTTGTTCAGACTTTGTATTTGTTAAGGTGAGCTACTCAAGAAGCTTACAGTAGCCTGGCTAACCTAATTGTTTAACTAGAAAGAAGGGATAATCTAAAAGTATTGATGCTCGCTCTTTAGAGTCTGATGAGAGCTTCAGCGATGAGGACCAATGTTACAGGAGAAGAACATGGAACAAATACCAACAGGAGGTCCTACAGGAATTTGGATATGATGAGATCCAGGATCTGGATTCTGACTAACAGCCCTTTTTTGAAGGTGAAATGCATACTGAAGATGAAATTCTACTGTTGCAGTAGAACTGAAAATCCAGACAGCTGCTAATGGCTATTCATAAGAATGTTGAACTAAAAAAATCCAACAAACAAGCAAAAAAGTCTACCCCCAAAAAACCCTGGAAAACCACATTCTGGTAAAAGTTGTGCTCATTGGGACAGTACGAAACCATGGATGAGCTTAAAGCTAAGTTTTCACCTGTCTGGCCTTCTGAAACTGTTGGTGACTAGCATGGTTCACCCTAATGCTTACTAACTAGGCTTGAGTATTAGGTACTAAGATTGGGATTCCGGTAAATACTAAAACCTTGCTGTTACTATCTGAGCAGCCAGCTTAGCTGGTAGATATTAAACATATGCCGCTGGACAATACGCATTTTTGTTCCAAGCAAAAGATACTATATGCTTTAAAGTAGATTTTTCTGCCTATTCTGTGATGCTGAGGTTCTGAAGGAACTTCCCCCCCCCCCGCCCCCAAGCTGCATGCCCAAGCATTTGTACCTGTACTGACGGTAGCTCCACATTATATATGGAGGCACTGTTGGCCGCAGCCCTTCTTGTCATGACTAATGTGTGAGCTTTTGCAAGAAGATCAACGTGTCTGCCGTGATGGCAAGTGGAAGTTCTGGAAAAAGGCACTCTGTCCTAATGCTTTCTACTGTATTCCTTCATAAGTTTCAAGTTACCTTGTTTAGATGTGTTTGAGCATATAAAATGCCTTGATCTGTCTATTTTATTGCTGGATCTCCCTGCAGTAATTTTATTGTTGGGAGTAGAACAACATATGTGCATTTAAATTGTAAATAAAGAATTTTTGACTAAGTTTTCTTTACTCATTTAAAGGTTATAGGATTTGGTACAGCTGAAGCCATATCAGCTTTTTAACTTGCATTCATCTTTAAAACAATTTAATCTTACCTGTTTGGACACACAAAGTATTTCAGCACTCTCCTACTTGAGTCTGTAAAAAATAGCTAACAGGATCTTAAGAGCTATGTCAGTCATGAGCTGTAGGTTGCAGCAGTGACTTTAGGTCAATTAGTTCTGGCTTGTGATGTCAAGATAGTGGAGGCAAAATTTTTTTTTTTCTTGGTTTCACAGAAAGGTTAATATGGCTCTTAACCTATGCCACAACCCCTAGCCTCTTAAAACTATGCTTGCCCAGTGAACAAATGTCTCAACTTAGATACTGAATTCATTCTAATCATATGCAAGATTAAAAAGCTGCATTATAATAGCTAAATGCTAATTTTCATTAAATACTGAAGAGACCCTACATGTTTACATGCCAACTGTGCACAAAGTTCCTCAGCTGGACTTCATCTTAAATCCCAGTGCTGCTTCACAAAGCTCAAGACTCCACTTTATGTTAGTCTTTACCATGTACTAACATGTGCCATCTGCAGCTTTTTGTTTAAGATAACCTTGGTTAGGGTGTCAGTACAAGAATCCAAGTATTCTCACTGTTACTCAAGTGGCTGATGCAAATGTGGTACAGCATTTGAAGTGTGCACTGCTTCAGCCATATTCTTGTGATTGCAAGATTTAGTTCAACTTAAATGCACAAAAAACTGCACATGTGGACAAACTCAGGTCAACTGAGGTAAACATTCTGAATAAAAATTCCAGGTATGTTTTTGAAGTATATCTCACTCTGCTGGCTAGACAGGCTGGCCTCAGGTTACTTTTTGCTGCGCCAAAATTCAGTATCAAGTGTCCTGATGTTAGGCTTACAGCTTTGGAATTACAAATAGTACTAATTAGCATCAGTCTGTATTGCAATACTACTTATTTCTATTTTCTCTCCCTGCTACCACAGAACTTTACTTCTGCTATAGAAGAAAAAAAAAAAGTGGTTTGTTCTATGAGTTTCTGGATGGTCATTTTCTAGTGAACAGCACTAAAATTTAGAAAGAGAATTTTCTGACTGCTGAGGTAACACTGCTCATGTGTGTTCATCGAAACAGTTCAGAAACAAATGCTTACAATCTTCAAACTGAGCATTTTAATTTTGGAAGTTTCACAAAGCCTGTCAGAAGTTGACGAAGTACTAACAAGCTAACAGGAAAGAATCATCAAATCTTAATCAATACTTTGTTGATTAAATCCTTGCCACACTCAGATACCACATTTCCACATAGCATACAGAATAAAATACTTATCTGTAAGGGAGATAGGTTGGTTCAGTCTTTAAATAATGTAGCACAACTTTATTCATTTTTCTGCTAATAATGACAAGTTAGGTAGTTTGTTGTGACCAGTTGTCCTCGGGAATAAGAACTGAGATAGCACAGCAAATCATTTCATGCAAACATCCATCAGAATTAAGCTGGAAATGACTTTTGGTCTTTTGGGTCAAAGCGGTTTTCAGTCTTAAAAATGCATTACTTCACTGCCTGGTTCTGCAGAAATCTGATTTGATCCATTAGCTCTTACCATTTTAATACCAATTCTGAAGAGGGAACAGTATTGACACATAGCTTGTGTGCCTGAAATGAGTAGGTAATCATAATTCAATGAAAACATGCCCTGAAAATATGCCACAGTTCAGGAGGGTGATGCGAGGGCACGAGTTATGTGGGAATCCAACTGCAAGTAAGTACATTTTCAGTGTTTCTGAAAGACCACTGGAAATAGTTTTCCTGTTTTTTCCAGTTTCATCTCTTCCCTTTTGTTGTCATAATTGCTTTATCTTCCCTCCTGTTTCTTGTAATGGCTTTGAATTTTTAGTTGGATTTGATTTCTAACTTCTTTGCTTCATTTGTGTCCATCTCTGTTAAAACACAGTAACAGAGCAGCTGCATGTTTCGTGTGACTGCACCTGCATAGGAAATAGAAGATAAATCAGAAGAATAGCCACCTATCTCAAGTCTAATTACACAACATGCATCTGAGTAATTATAGTTGTCAAGAATGCTGCCTCACTTCTCTTAAGGGAAACAAAAGATACAAGTTAATACAAAAAGTGTCTCCCACTAAATTTTTTTTTAAACAGATAATGTTTAAAACTGTTCTGTTGATATCCTAGGGTATTTTACTTCTTAGGCACCCTGCCAAGTAACTGAAGTAAAATCTTTTTTCTCTATAATTAAGAGTATAAAATTGGTAGAATAAATCCCTCGTCACGTTTTTCTCACATAGTAACAATGACAACAGTGTACTGCTGGAGAGAAGTGTATAATTTAACTGTAGCAATTCAACAGAAGGCAAAACTCCATCTGTGACTGACATAAAATCTATCTTCAAACAACTGATTCAGTAAAGCAAGACAGTTATCTTGCATTACCAAGGCTTTGTGTGTGCTAAGTGAAGAGAAATGTATAAAAGCAAAGCACAAAATCTGTAGAAAGTAGATGGTCTTTTAAACATACAGTAGGTAAAATCAGTGTAAAAACATATATAAAATCAGTATACCTTTTTACTGTGTCTGACTGGGATGCAGTTAACATTTTTCATAGCAACCCATATGGTGCTGTGTTTTGGATTTGTGGCTCAAACACAGTTGGTAACACACCGATGGTTTGCCTTTTGCTGAACAGTGTTTGCACTGTTTGGGTTTTTTTTTTCCCTTCCTCCTGCTCTGCCCTCCCTGCAACCAGCAGGATGGGGATGGACAGGAAGTTCAGAGGGGAGAGATGGCCAGAACATCTGATCAAAACTAAGCAAAGGGGTATTTCATGCTTAGCAACAAAAACTGGGGTAGAGGAAGATGTGCGTGCGTGTGGGAGGGTGTCTTCCAAGGTGGCTGTTGCTTGGAGACTGGCTGCACAAGTCTGCTTGTAGGAGATGGTAAGTGATTGCCTTTGCATCACTTGTGTTTTTTCTCCCCTCTTCCCTTCACTTACTAAACTGGCTTTATCTTGACCAACAAGTTTTGTCACCTTCGTTCTTCCTATTCTTGCCCCTATTCTGCTGTGGGGTGCTGGTGAGCGAGCGGCTCTGTGGATGCTTAGCTGCTGGCTGGGGTCAACTGACCACAACCGTTTTCATTAACAAACTGAGATTCACTTATTTAATTGTCCTCTTTCTAACAACATCTCCATCTACAAAGAAACTTACCTAAAATCTTGTTGATAAACTGAGGTCTCCTTGATGCAGGTAAATAGACTCCCAAGAAAAAGACTGGAATTCCAGATAAAGCAATGGCAATTCCAATCAATGAATTTATAGTGTCACTATACAGTGGCACTACCACCAGAAATACTGTGCATATACAGAATATTATTGGGAAAGCCACGCTCAGCTGCAGACAGAAAGAACAGAATGTTATTGAAATATTCATTGTCTACAGTTACAAGCATTTTGGTGAGAATTACAGACTTTTCCCTCTCAACCCCACTTTGTAAAATCATCTGCTCTTCCTCATCTGGCTATTTGGAATCATAAGCAAATTGCAGAATTAATCTTGAACAGAATTGCTGCTAAAAATTGCAAAAGTAATCAAGTATGGTAACTGCTGTGTTGAAAGAAACTGTAACAGCATGAAGTGTTTTTAGACAAATCCAATAAATCCCAGGAAACAAGAATGACTTTTTCATGTAGCGTATCAACTTCAAGTATGAGAAGGTGGTAAGAGGATCAGATACTGAACTGAAACACCATCAGAGCTAAATGTGGTCCACATTGACAGAATTAATTACTTTAAGCATTCCTAAGATTTCTAATCCAAGAAAAAAGGCTAACTACTGTGTCAGCCTACTGAGACACTCTCCAGTTGACAGAAGGGATACTGATTGAACTAATGTATTAAAAAAAGAGTATACTATTACAATAACCGCTTATTCTTACCTAGGAGACAAGCCAGCTTTCATGGTACAATATAAAACGAAAACCGTGTTTTGCGTCCTGATCAATTTGTAACCTTTAGGCATGTATGGTCCAGATTTTGGATTGTACTTTTATGTTATGTGGAAGAGAGGGATTTTAAACACTTCTGTGACAAGTAAGTATTACCTTAAGAGGCCTGGGTCGATCTGGTTCCTTCCAACGTAGATATAATTGCCCGGCAATAGACAGACCAACAAAAAACCAGTAACTGAAACTAAAGTAATTAATAAGCTTGAAGACATCTTCCACAGCCAGGTAAATAAGGGTCATAGCACACTGTCAGAAAAGAACAGGAGTGAGATGAACAACACAAGTTTCAAACTTACTGTTCATGCTGCTTTTTGCATGGAAGTAACACGTTTTACTCCTTGGTGTTTGGCATGATTTTATGCCTCTCAAAATTCACTCTCAGAAATCACCTCAATGACAGTAAATCTGAAGTTTTCTCTTGTTCTTTTTTAAGTCTTCCTTTAAACAATTCATATAGTCGCATCTGAACAGTTGAAAAGAAAAGCAGTAACAACTTACATTGAAGAGCAGTGCTGGCACAGGTGTGAACCTTCCTATGTGTATCATAGACAACAGATCAGGAAGGTGACCTTCTCGAGATCCTACAAAAAATAGCCTGAAAAACACAAATCAGAAAACAGATGTTGAGGCCACAGGTGAGAGAGAATGCATTACAGAAAATCAAACAACAATAATAGTCAAAAAAAAGTATTTACACTACTGAATTTCCATCCTTTAAACTGGACCATGGATTCAACCCTTCTGGTAAAGATGTACTGTACAACAATCACTAAAAGATACATAAGCTTTTAGAAACATGGTGTTAACACCCATTTTTATAAAACAATCCTACAGGTAAAATAGAAAACATCTATAGTAACTGAAATAAATTTCTATTTTTTTAAAAAACTCCAAAAGCTAGCTGTGAAAACAATCCAGCTTATAGCAGAATCATTTTCAATGCCAAGCAGAAGAGATTGCCAGGTCTCTAAAAAAGAGCTCACTCAACCACATGCTCAAAAACCAAGCACACACAATTTTATTATCAATTGCAAATTGTTCTATATTGACTGCTTCACCAGATCATATTCATATTTGTTCTCAGTACAAAGGCACTGCGCATACATTCAATGGACAGGAAGGATGTTAAAATGCCTGAATAAATCTCTTTAAAGGCACATCAGTGCTCAGAGGAAAGCTTCTATACTTTATCTTAAGCTTTTTGACTGCAGCTTAATAGCAGTAGCAACTTTTAAAACTTTTTACTTACTTGGAGAAAAACTTAAAAGATACTAAGACTTTAAAAAGTAAGTTTTAGGTAAATACATTTGAAAACAAGAACTGGCTAGAATTATTGTATCAGGTAAAATGGAAGATAACTCAGTCCAAATAATCAGAAGGCCTGAGGACTCACCACACAAACAACATTCACTTGATCTTTAATTGTACTCTGCATACAGCTAGGAATGCTCTGGGGAACTAAGGCAGTGTGTAAAGGGTGTATGTACACATACACAGAACCTTATTTAGGTCTGTTATTTTATTGTGGCTATTCCTTATAGGTTCAGTTACAAAAGTATTTTTGCCACTCAGATAAGCATAACATTAACATGTGAAAATACTTATGAACATTTGTCAAACAGAAAGAAATATGCACTACCTCGATGATGCTAGAATTGAAGCATTAAGTCCACCAAAACAAGAAAAGGCTACAGCAATTGGAATTGTCCAGCTCAAGATACCAAATACCTGGTCAGCAAATGTCTAATGAAAGGGAAAAGAAAAAGGAAACATGAAAATATCTGCAACAAAGTATATGCAAAACAATGATACCACAGCTTTTGTAGTAAGTTTGTATGGAAAAACAGTAATATAGTAAGGACAATGCATAACGCAGCACAAAAAAGCACTCACCTTTTTTATTTATTTATGGATTCTACAGAAGCACAAACTTCCTTAGCCAAGCACCTGAACTCACATTTCCTCCTCACAAAAATAATGCTCAGAAAGGAAAACAAAATTTTTTTAGAATTTTCTCACCAATCCTAATATATTTTATTATCCAACTGAACTACAGAACTCAAGTGTAACATAGTGACTACAGAGAATAAAGGACAAAAATATTATTACATATCCAAAAAAGGAAGTGCCATATACTATGCATATATACTAGTTCAGCTTTCTGCAGGTCTGTTTTTTCTATTACAAAAATTTTCTTCTGTTTGTAATATTTTAGTATTTTGAAACACGTACCCCTTGACCTCCCCTTTAAACTACTCTTCATCATAACATTTATGAGCTAAGAAGTTAAGTCAAACCCGACCAATATTCAGAACTGGCCTTTGTTTGTAGCATGTGAAGTTATCTGGATTTGACAGTGGTCAAATTTTTCATGTAATTACTGCAGCAAAAAGATAACCAAAAGCAGTTCATTGTGATCTGTTTTCTGAATGGTTTTGTAGGTCAAAAAAACCTAAATGACTTAATATAGTTTGTTGGGGTTTTTTGTAAAACAAATTATTTATTTTCATGAGGCAAAACCCTGCGTATAACATCAATCTTTAAACCATGAAATGCAGAAAAAATTACTGACATAAAACAAAGCTTGGCCAGTTAAAGTTTCCTGTTCTTTGTCTGGGTGGACAAAGTGCTTTGTTCAGCATATCACCCAGGTTAAGGTTCAGAACCCAACTCTGCTTAGCTGTAAACCATCATCTACACTAAAAAGCAAAATTTATTCCATCCTTTTGTGTAATTTCATTGAGCCTCAAAGGCAGATAGGATTTCCTGCTGCTACGGGACAATGCAAAAGCATATAATCAGTTCAATGGGAACCTTGCCAAAAGGTTCAAAGTCAATGCATCAACTGTGTTAGTCACCCTGATTCTTAATAAAGCACCTCTCTTCCTGAGCTCTTTTAGTTTATATGTATTAGTATAGCTTCCCTCAAAATGGAGCTTCAACACGGGTAGAAAAATGTACACACACAGATTCCCACAGGAATTATAAAAATTAACATGAGAAAAGTATAAAAGAACTAATCCATGTATGAGTATTATTTCATGCTGAAATCATAACATCAATTTAGCAAAAGACCATGCCGTAAGAAATTTGTTCTGTATACCATGGCTTACCCATTTTCCATCAACTGGAACTGAACAAGCAACTAATAATTTACGTTACTGTATATAAAAGATTTCTGCTGCTCAAGAATAAATAATTATTAGAACCCACAGTGCTTCTCTCAGATCCTTATTGGATCTAAATACAGCTCTGAGAAACCTGGTCTCCCAAAGAAGAATGTAAATCATAATGATCCAGTGAATGAATTAAAACAACTTCTCCAGAACAAGAATGAGGACGAGATGAAAATTCCAATAGGCAATTTTTGTAATATGATGATTTAAACTTGGACTGCTGATTTCTGAAGCCAAACAGCAAGTAAATTCCTAGACACCAAACTTAAAACTGCTAGAGGATTTTATTTTTTTTAAATATACAAAGCTAAGATACAGAACTCACTCAACAAGATGTTAGAGAATTAAGATGTTTAGTAAGGTTGCCTAAAGGATAAGCATTTAGATAAGTAATATTAACAGCTAAAGTTAAAGAAGAGAGAGAGAAAACATAGGAATGTAGTCTTATGCTGCAGGATGCAAATTAACTAATATGTCATTTGGAGAAACTTTTTCCCCAAAAAGCAGGATGGCATTTGTTCTTTGCAAGCATTTCCTTTTGAAACATCTAGTAATGGGCCAGTGTGGAATGCCAGATGTGGGACGAACTCAGAGGCCACTTCCATCCTATAATGTATATCCAGCCTTTCTAAGATACGCTAATGTGGTTTCATACATCCTGGAAAACAGCAATCACTCATATGAGCAGTAAAAGCCACAAAGAGTTAAGGCAAAGCTATGGTATCACTGCCACAAATTATACACAGATCAAGATGTTATAGATTCAATGTATTCTGGATGCAAGCTATATGATTTACAACAACTGCTGATCCAGCTCAAAGTCTAAATAATTAATTTCCCTAGATCTGTATGAGTCAGCTTCTTCAAAAGAGAGAATAACCTAGTGAGAGCCTTTACCAAACACCGTCATTTCCAATGTACTTTCTAATGATGTAGTTGGGATTCCTGAGAGAGCAAAGGGTAGAGCACCAACTTCAAGAGCTTAACTTTTCCCTAAGTGAGGTAAAGCAAAAGAGTATTTTAATTGAGAATGATCTAGAAAGTTCAGCTTGGTTTGCAAAGTAGATCTGCCTGCAAACTGATCTTTCAGCAACACAAAGTTGAAAGGTACCTGAAGTTTGGCTAAACTTTCTAGTGATATTAACTAGCTTAACATGACAAGTATAGACCCACCTGCCTTTATGCAGGTGTTTTCTGACAGGGTTTTCATTTCTAACATAAAAACATCATCCAAGTTTGTGTATTGCTACTCAGACAATAAACACACTTTTATGCTTCAGAGTACGCACTTATAAATCCTTCAACACTCTCGTTTTAACAGATGCCAAGAAATGTCTTCTGCAAAGCTGAGCTATACTCTCTTGTGAACAATCACAAACCCAAAGATCTCTACAGTGTTTCTTGCAGAAAGCGTTACTGAAGTGTAAGTAAAAGTGGCCGCAATAAGCATTCAACTGTGTGCATATGTCAGAGGGTTATTTTGCATAAGAAAGAAGGGCAGACAAAAGTACAAAAAGCAATCAAGTTATCAAGCACATACACCACGTGCGCTGCACTAAAAGAAAAAAAAAAGGGCGGGGGGGGGGAAGGCAGAGTTAGTGGCTGCTTTCTGCTAAAACCACAATCATACAATCAAGGATCCTCCACAAATGAGCTAGACCTGGGCTCTGAACCGAGCACCTGACCAATTCCACTTTAACTACCACTACTTCTGGGAGTAGTGAAGTGCATTTATAAAAACAAATGAGCTGGCAACAGGGGAAAGAATGGAGCATTTGCAAGGGTATGCGGAGGATGACAGAGGAGCCTACCTGGAGGCAGCTATAGCAGAAGCATTTAGTCCACCATAACAGGAGAAAGCCACCACTATGGGGATGGATTTCTTCTCAGGTTTCTTCTGAGAAAGTCTAAAGAGTAAGAAGGATTAAGAGATTAAATTGTCATCTCTGCGATAGTCTGACAAGTCCTGTAGTCCAGACTTGAACTATAACTGCTTCTAACAGCTAGGAAACAGTAAGGGAATTCAGTGGCTGACACAGCACTTGCAATCACAGGTAAAGTCTTTTTATGCCCTCCCATCCATTGGACATATAAGATATACATATATATACGCACACTGTAGAAAGACATGCATCTGGAACTGTTCCCCTTAGTTCTTTTTTTTTTCCAAACCATCAACTGGGAAGAATAATGAAGGAAGAAGCTTCCACCCATGCACTTCTCAGCTGAACTGCCCTCACTTTGTCATGGCTAAAATGTTACATTACTCCCAGAAGAATGGTCAAAAACTGAATTACAGCTTTGTTTCAAGACATGAATGACTGATATAACTACATTTTATTTTTATCTTGGGTGAGTTTGATCTCATGATCATCAGCTGGTAACTTGTGAATGGTTTGCAAGAACACTTTTTTGTCCTTTTAAAGGTCCAAACAACAGTTCTATACAAACAGGTTGAACTAAAAGCAGCAGGAATTGCGCCGCATGAAGAGCTGCCACAACAAAATACACAGGATACTGCCTCACACCCAGTAATTCAGGCACACAGATAATTAGAAAGACCCACATTTATGTTACAAATCACAAGATGAGAATGGTTTCATCACACTTAGCTGCACACAGAAAGTGCACTTAGAGGCACACAAAAAACGTCACACTACACTGAGAGCGTATGGAGCTGTGAGCACATGCTAGGCTGGCAAAGCACTTAACGGTATTGATCGGATGGATAAATGCAAAGAGAACATAGTCTAACATGAATAAGAAACTTATACAAAACTATATCCAAACATTATAAAGTGTTTCTATCAGGAAGGCTTAAAAAGCATCTACAGGCTTAAAAGGCCTCTTTATGTAGCTCATTTCAAGATCCTATCGCACATGTGAGCTTTTCCGGGCTCAGTTCTATAACATTCTTACCCTGAAAGTCATATACAGCAGTAAAGAGATTAATATATGTGAGCAATCTGACTAGTATCTTGGAAGTGCCATTAATTCCGCTTTAACTTTTCTCTTGAGGCAGAGTATAAACACATCCTGACATTACAGCAAGATTTGGCAGTCAGAACTACAGTCTGTTTCCTCGATTTTTAGCTTCTCAGGCTTTTAAGGAGCTACTTCCTAAAGGAAACAAAGAAACTGATTTATGGCAATCAGGAAGCCACACATGCAGAAAAGCCACTGAGCAGACAAAGTTTTCTTCCACTGCCATAGATTACATTTGTCAAGATACTGTATGACATCTGTTCAGTTTGACCAAATTAGATTTAACATCACATATATTAAACAAAGGGAGTGCAGATTAACTAAAAAGAAAGTCAGAAAGTTGTAAAGGTGCAAAAGAAAGCAATTTAAATGTTCAAGTTTCCTCTAATTCTTGTTTCAACCACCATTCTGTTGATTGATTCTACTCAAACAGACATAATTCGCTCCTTATATTATTGGCAATGCCTTTTCTTGGAGAAAAAGCTATGAGCGCAGTGCAAGGTCCAGCATGAAATTATCTCTTCATCTTTAGGTCACTTAATACAATCGTATGGTAAGAGAAATCAGCACTACTCTACTGCATTAATATATTGCATGTCTGCTGCATATAACATGTCTCTTCTGCATGGCCTACATTAAGATTACAGATGTCAGCTCCAGCAGTAAAACAGTTTTGTTTATGTCTTCATGGAGGTGCTGAAAATACTTGATCTAAATCTTCTCAGATGTTTATCCTGTTCTTAGCATTTTTAATAGCTAGCCGTAGAATAAGGGTTTAATGTTTTCCAAAGTCTCTTACCTTTCTCATATTGAAAATATTATGTAGCACTCTTTCAAGTTGTGGCTCAGCTTTTCAGCTTGTCCTCCTTCAAAGCCAGAGAAATTCTACATAACTGGCAGCAGGAGTGCTGCATTGGTAGCGAATTATGGCTAACTCCAAGAAAGAAGGCAAATGACTTACTAAACAGTCTTTTCTAAAAGCGACTGCCTTTCCCTGATGAAGAGCTCTTCCTTTGTAAGGTAGAGAATGTGATTTTCAACCATAGGAACCTTACTGGGAGGTGCCAGTGCAAGCAAAGAAAGAGGAGATGACACTGGCAGCCAAAGACAAACAGATTTTCCTCTTCAGAAAAGAAGCCAGTGACTGGCCAAATGAAGGAAGAGAAGTTATACCCAAAAGGTCTACGAGTAACTTAAGAATTCTGGCTGAATTCAATTAGAAGAAAGAGACTCATCGTTTGTTAAACTATACACGAAATAAGAACAAAAACAGCTAGAATACACAGCCTCCCACATTCCTGGTTCATTGAGGGAGAAGGCATGTGAAAGCAAAGCAAGTCTGCTGTAGAATATGAGTACACCAGGGTAAATTGGATTGATCAATACTGGACTCGCAAGATGGTATTCAAAGATGCAACTGAAGTCATCATCTTTAACCCCAATCTACCAACAAAGCTGTACAGCTCCAAGAAAGATAACAGCCAGCTATGCAGGACAACTGTTTGCTTCAACTGGGAATAATTTTTAGCTTTTCCATGTAAAAGAAATAAGCTGCCAAATATCACCTACTGTATGAACGCAATCAAAAAAAAAACCCCAGGCATGACCAAACATAGGAAGCAGGTAACAAACTATGCATTGACAGCCAGTATGTTCTTTCCTGTTAGAAGATGGAGCAGCCCAAAAAGTGCTTGTGGAGCCAGCTGCCCTCTTCACAAACAAAAAATACAATGGCGCTCTCAGATGCAAAAAGATAGTCGTTCAGTGACAGGGGAAGGCGAGATAAAATTCCTGCATTGATTTATTTTAAGTGTGTTTGTGCTACAAAGTAACTGCTTCATATGCATAAAACTTAACAGTAAGGGCTGCGATGGTTTGCATGAGGAGGTAAAACAGAAGTCAACTGTGAAACTCTAACCAGAATCTTTGAAAAAGGAAGCAATTTTTACACAATCAGCAACCACCTGAAGAGCATTTGCAGAACTTCTAAGCTAGCTGTTGCCATATTGCTTGAATTACTTCATCAAGGAAGAGCTTAAAAAACCTGAGTTTCTTAGCCCCAACACTGGTACTATACTGCAATGAAGCTAATACTGAAGTAAAGGAAGGACCTTTTATCATTTTGTTCTATATCATCCCCGGTAAGATTTCTTTCACCTCCCAGCCACCAAGAAAAACAGTATGCAAGGTGATATGCTATTAATAGTATTTGTTTTACTTGTAACTTTCGCTCTCATCATTTAGAAACCAGAAATAGCTTTCCCCACCTTTCCAGCTCAAAGCCTCTTGACTGAAATGAATAGGAGAAAGCTACTCCATTCCTTCCCAAAATAGCAACGAGGAAAGATTAAATTTAACTGCTGCTTTACTACACAAAAGGCTCTAAAATGCAGCAATATTACTACCATGTTTCTTTAAAAAATCATTATTGTAATTTTCATCCTACAACTACATAGAAGGCAATAAGGAAACAACAGCAATCTGTTATCATGTATCACATGTAGAATATGTGAGCAGATCAAAGGGGCTCATTTTCACCAGATTAGTTTTTGGATTGGCTTAATTCTCATGTCCCTTCTTCATTCATCCACTGACCACAATGCCCTAAGTATTCCTAAAGATTCCATTGAGAATAAAATTCTCTTTCACCACCCAGAGAAATTTCACCATGAATTCTTTACATTTCTGTATTACAGGAGGGTTTTCAAATACAGACCATTACAGTTATTAGTGCTTTTTTCCCTTATTCACTGGAAAACTATGGGTGCATTATGATGAACCTGATCTTATTCACCAGAAGGCTGTATAAACCTCTGTGATGACAAAGGCCAGAAGCAGTAGAGTAGGCACAGAATATTCTTAAGGGATGGGCTGGACTGGAGAATTTCATTGCTGTCAAAGGAATGTATTTTCCAAGTCTTTGTTAGAAAAAAACCATAGTGTACTGCTTTACAGAAGTTAGAACAGACAGTGGACTGTGTACTGGCTTTTAGTTTTTTCTGGATTAATTAATTCTAAACAAGAATTAAAAATTCCATTGTGAGTCACTGGAAGGTACTTTATACGGTGAAATACTGGCACAGGTTGTCCAGAGAGGTAGTAAATGCCCCATCCCTGGAAACATTCAAGGTCAAGTTGGACGGGGCTCTGAGGAACCTGATCTAGTTGAAGATATCCCTGGTTATCACATAGGGGGTTGGACTAGATGACCTTTAAAGGTCCCTTCCATCCCAAACTATTCTATGATTCTATATGGGATACCATAGCCTACAAGAGCAATAAAGATTCCTGGTGGTTTTATCACCCCTTAGCATATGCTCTTCAAAATTAAATACTTTCTGTCCTTGTCTTGTTTTGTTTCATTCTGAAGTGTTTTACCAAGTTTTTCACAATATATTTTATGAAAACTTTGTATTTCCATATTCCAACTATAAAGAGGCAAAGAATTAAAGTTTATTTACTTCAATACATTTTGAAATAAACATCTGCATAATTAATTTGAAATAACAAGTTACATCCCACATTTACTATAAACTATTTTGAAAGCTTACATTAAATGTAAATATTTCTCAGGCTTGAAAAAAAGTCAGGTAAGTGCTTTTGCAGAACCATCTGCCTAAATACCTGAAACAAGAGTTTGCTGATTTGCTAAGCCAGTCTCTAATCATAGTAATCCTTTGTGGGAACAGAGTGAATACTTCCTTCATTTTGATGTATTTAAAACTCTGTGTATTGTCTAACTGCTTAAATTTCAGAAGCCAATTGGGAATCTATAAGGGAGGAAAGCTATTTCTTTTCCTCCAATTTAAATAACCAAACAGAAAATTAAATTTTCCAAGTCTCAAGTCTGAAGGATATAGTAACCAGAACTATCCAACTAATTCACTAGCTACAGGGAAAAAAAAATATCTTGAGTTTAGTTTAATGATTAGCTTTAAGCATACAACATGTTTTGACCAGCTTTTACTTTAAAAAGCTTATATATTTTAATTGGATTTAAACTTCCACCCATATAAAAAAATAATGAATTTCAAAATATTAAAAGTTGCTGGAATTAATACAATAACAGTGATTTAAGTTATTAAAAAAGAGATACGAAGCTAAATTTTGTCATAGCTGAGCTGCAACACATCCATTTACAGATATGCATTGCACCAATTATTAGCTCAACAGAACATAGCTCAGTGCAACTCTCTTCTGCGTACCACTCCAGCTTTCTAAATACTGCAGCATAAAGGAACAGAGAAGACAATTATGTACTAATAAGTCTAATTTACAATCAGCTCAAAGTGCACGTCTAATTAGTGTCTTTGCAAACTACATTAAGAAGATGCATCTGTGCTTGTTTTAATAAATCTCGTAATATTATTATTTAATGTTATTTCATTAACTACTTTTCTATTTAAGATTAAATTATTCATGATGAGTTGTTCTGTCCTCCTGTATTCAGTGAAGTACTATAATAAACTAGGGATTTTTCCTGTTTTGTTCCTCAAAATGAAATGCATCCCTGAAAGGTGAAAAGCGAGCAATATAGCAAAATACTGCATGGCCAACTTACCACTGCCACGGCATCACTTGAAAGAACAGCTTCAACATCCAGCACTGTATAGTAAGCTATATTGGTCATAATATAGATAATAGTCACAATTGGCATAGACACTGCAATAGCCAGTGGCAAATTCCTGTAAGACAAAAAAATCCCAAAACCACAACGCAGGAAAAAAATAAGCCATTAATAACAGAATAAACTTATTTATTTGCATCCTTTACCTTACAGATAAAAGATATGAAGACAGAATAAAGATTTCAAAATAGGTATCTCTGGAACAGTTTAGTTTCTTTTAAAACTAGAAATTCTAATATAGAATACAGAAAAAACATGATTTTTTTGCAAAAACTTAAATTTTATGTAAAAAAGAATTCTATGCAACAGCTCCTCAAGTACCCTAACTTCAGTGTTTCCAGATCAGTAATAAGAGGCTTCAAATTTACACACTTTAAATTATTTCCCACTGGCCATGTTAATTACAACTAGAACCCACTCTGAGTCACTGTGCTCATTCTCCCTGAGGAATGCTGCTGTTCCTCCAGCACCTACTTCTAGAACTGATGCAGGGAGATCCACTAAACCAAACCCCTGATCTCATCTGCACTCACCACTGCAGAGAGCAAACCAATTTGGCTACGTAACTGCAGAAAGTAGAGATGCAGAGGGCAGATCCAAAATTGCGACACAGCTGTGAATCTCAGGATGTGGTGTACCTTACTAGCAAACACATGTCTAGAAAGTAATACAAAAAGAGTCAAGAATAACATGAAAACACTCCAAACCTCTAGATGTAAACAGATAAGACTTAATTTAAAGCCGAGAGAAACTCACAGCCCTGAGTCTGCAGCTCCACAGAGAGAAACTCTGCAGAGCACAAGCAGAAGCAAACTTTTAATTTTAGACTCTGGCTTTTCTCAGACTTTTTCTTTCCCCAGAGCTTGCGAGGGTGTTCAAATGTCTCAAAAGGAAAGTAGAAGCGAGAGTGTTACTCTCACATTTGCCCAGTTTGAAATCAAGCATGCCATGAGGACATGAATATTTGCCATGAACACATTTTCCAATAACAGCAGCAACAACAAAAACCAACCAACCAACCAACACCTCCCAAAAACAACAAAGCAGAAAAATGAAACACACTTTGGAAGTTTCCTCAAAAATTTCCTGAAGCCCAGAACTCCAGCTGGGTCTGCCTGATGCTGTGGAAGTAAAAAAACACACACTACACCCCTTCCACATAAATCAGTAAATTAGTAACTGGGAGTTCTGACTGTGCTTCCAGGTTGCACACTCACAGTAAGACATCTGTGAACCTCAGTGCAGAGAAGAAACAGAATTAGAAGCCACTTATAAATTAATTCAGAAATGCTACATAATGTAACAAAAACCTGAAATGGCATTTTAAGGACTTTGCATCACCCAAGATTAAAGGCAAGAGCCTATTTCAAATTTAACTTGTGGATTGCAACTTTTGACTGGACAAGCATGAGGGCACTATGACATAAACAAGCGAATATGAAAAATATGTAATTCTTGGAGTAATTTTATAGAAGTCTCAAACACCTCTGCTCTGGCAGGGGGGTTGGACTAGATGATCTCCAGAGGTCCGTTCCAACCCCTGTGGTTCTGTGAAATCTCATTATTCCTAGTAACTGTCACTGTAGAAAGCTGAAATTTGAAGTTCCCTTTGTCAACCACAATTGTTACCAAGAATGAAGCTGGTTTTAGGCCCTGATGCCTATGAATAGCAAATGAATCTAAAGAAATTTTCATCAGCTAAATAACCTGTGAGAAAAATTGTCTTTCAAAACAATACATCTAATACAAGAGTTATCCAACTGATAACACAGAAAAATACATTAACTCTAAAAAGATGATAAGGCATTGCAACTGCATTCAAAAAGGGAGCTCTTTCAGTGGAAAAAACCAATTTGAAGGACCAAAGGACTGACATGAACACAAAACGTACATCTCTTCTGAACACGTATAACAAATCTGTGCAAGACAATTTAAGGAAACACTGTCACCCTGAAATTCAGTCTGACTAAAAATAGCTATTTTTAGAGTTAAAATACTTATCTGCTATTTTACCTTTTTAATAGATAACTTTCCTGGTTAAATAAATGCGCAGCATAGAACTCAGGGATAACAGAACAAACTGCAAAAGTCAAAATCAGTTGGGAGAATTGAAAAAAATCTCTGTTCCATTCTTTATCTTTCAGTTGTAGCAATCTGAGCTGTTGCTTATAATAAGAAGTAAAAATGATCAAATGGGATTCTATTTTTAACATAAAAAGCGTCTGCTTACAGACTCACGACTGAACAGATTAAGCAGTCACACTTTTAGAGCATAAATTCATGGAAAAGATAACTTTCTTAAATATGAAATCAGAATTATTGCACAGATAAACACAGCACAGGCTACACTTACGTAACTGTTTCAGTGCAATAATAACACCTGTTGTAATTAATAGTAGCAGCATCTTGAACTAAAAGCTTATCAAGCATTGAATACAGTATCCTGCAATCGTCTTACTTTTTTTTTTTTTTTAATGTCATTTAAAACTAGTAAATCTTTGCTAGTGGTTGTTCACAGCCTTACCATCTAAGTAGAGAGCAGTTCTACTCATTTCTGTATGGGCTGAGAACTCATTAGTGAAAGACAGTCACAAAATGAGCAACTTGGTAACTATCCAGGTTTAGAAAGCTCAACTCGTTTACCTTTCTGGGTTTTTGATCTCTTCTGTTACAAAATTGAGCGTATCCCAACCAGAGTAAGAGAACAAGGCAGAATAGAGTGCGAGGGAAATGTCTCCAATATCAAAAGAGGATCCTTCAAAAGAGTTCTCAAAGTGCGATGAATGTCCTGTATGTGGAAGAGACACAATGAAGTACAGGATAATAAAATACAGCAAGTAATTTTTTTTCCCAATTTGTCACACAAATACAAAAAAACCCTTAGAAACCCAAATTCCTTCAAAGCTGCTTATTAAGCCCTTTTTCCAAGTCTACTCTGTGCTTCAGCCATGAGAATAAGCATGGCATTTAAACTACTAAAATACTGTTCTATAATTAAACACCTAATTTGTCCACAATGGCACAAAAAGTTCAGGACCATTAAGTTCAGACTAAACTACAAAAAACTGGCAGTGACAGCACTCAGGCTAAGGCTATCTTCTATAACATAGATACTTAATAAAATAATCCACTCTATCCTTCTATATCCTTTTAAATTTTAAATCATTTAGCCTATGCAGAAAACAAAGATTACAGTTGAGTTTAGATAACTATGACAAAAAAGAACAAAATCCTAAATTAATGTTTATGTTTTAGCTATTAAAAATAGAAAACTGAGAACAATTAACAGAACATAAGATATTATTGTTACTTGAGATAAATTTTTCCCAAGGTAAGAGAAAAAGTGTATGTTTTTTGTAACAGTATTTGTGAGAACTTGTGCCATCTTTTGACTTTAAGCAAATCAAGACAAGCTCATCAATGGCAGTTTTATATATTCAGACTATTTTACATACACACACACAAAAACACCAAATACAGAAAGGTGAGTAACTATGTAACTCCAAAACATGCCCTGTATGTTTTGGAACATCCTGAAGCATTTGGACTTCATCAAAACTGGCCAGGGCAAGTACTTGCGGCCTCTAAAGTATCTTCACTTCTTCCTCTTTTTTATCCTAATCAGACATTGCTATTCCCTTGGCACAAACACAGGGAGAGTAACTGCTAAGTTCAAAACAGAGAAGGGAGACAATGTCAAGGAAGTTAGCAGCGAACAAGCTCACTATCTACAAAACAAGGGATGGGCAGGTGTGCTAAGGAGTTAACACTCCAGCATGGTGCTCACATACGCATATTCTTGTTCCGTTCACAATAATTACCTTGCTCATTGACTTTCAACAATAACTGGTTAGAGCAAAGGACACAAATTGCCAGATTGCCAGGCAAAGACCTTTATGACATGTCTGAAAGCAGGGTCATTTTTTTTAAGCTAACACACCAATAAATTCTCCCCAAAGGAAGGTATAAGAATAAAACTAAGTTCAGAATTTCTCTAACTTGAAGGCATAATGCCCAACACACACAGATTCAAAAAAATAAATAAATCCAAAACCACAGCAACTTTCTAATTCTCAACAGCTATAACAGAACTCAGGATTTGAGCAAAAATAGAGCTGTTGTTTCACAAATTGACTTACATGTCCTTACAAAACTATTTTTACTTTATGTTCAGTCACTCTCAGACTGCACAAAATTTATTTTGTAAAAAAAAAAAAAAAATTCAGTTGATCTCATTGTAAAGTAGTATGTTCCTTGCAGAAATTTACAGCTTTCTCCACTCCCATTGTATTTTGCTAGCTCTGTATTTTGCTGTTTTCATTTCCTTTATTATTCCATACTGCAGGCTGTAAATTGCACAACACTGCTGAGCAATCAGTTACCTTCTTCTACCCAGTTCAAAGTCAAGTGAGATAGGCTAGCTTCTCATGATACAATATCATGATAATGCCTAACATTGCTATTATTGGTGTTTTCAAAGTGGTTATGCTTGTACTGAGGCATTCGATAACATACACAAAGGTATTTTACAGTCTTTAGAACAGTTACTCCGTTTAACTGATAAATACAAAACTTTGCTTTAATTTTATAAGCTTACCCTGGCATATTTTAACAAGTCCGGTTATGATGATGACAATAAGTGCAGTGACTTTAGCATAAGTAAATATATCCTGTACCCGTGTTCCCCATTTAACATAGGCACAATTTATGAATGTTAGAAGACCTAGGGGAGGAAAAAAAAAAAAGAAAAAAGAAAATACTATTTGAGCAATATTCAGTTTAATTCATTTTGCAAAGATATTAGATTATATACAAAATATGCATTTACCTGTTATACTAGTACTTAGGTTATGGACTTACCTGTTATACTAATACTTAGGTTAAACTAAGCAAAATACACTGGTACTGAAAACACACTGGTCTAAACAAAACAGTAGGAAACATGTTCTAAAGATTCATAATGCACACTGTTTCAAAAGATGGAAGGAAAGACTTTCCCATTCTTTGATTATATGCCCATTTTCCTATTGTTACCCCGATCAGCTGCCCTCTGCAACTATCCTGAAGCTAACAAAATGATTACATGAAATTATTCATTTCAATTTATCAATATTGTTCTGATAAATGAAACATTATCTAGAAATTCCATTAGGCAAACATATTAAAACAGTATGTGAAAAGTTTTTTCCCACTTTTTTGTTAGTCTGAGGAGGAGTTCAACATCCACGGAGTATTTGCACTACTGAATATGGTCACAGGCAATTCAATACACTTTTCCAGTTGTATTAAACTGTATTACTAAGTGAGGTTAGAACAGATCTGACCAAATAACAAATGCTTAGCAGCTAATACAACATTAATCTGGATTTTTAAGAACTGGTAGTAAGTAATAAGTATTCTGAATATATTCCTCCCTCTATCCCAAAATAAATCAGCGCCAGACCTATTTCACAAGATTGTAATGGAACTTGAAGTGAGACTTTCAGATTTCACAAATGTTTTAGTAACAGCAGCTGACTAAACTTACTCATATGATCAACTTCCTCAATAAACACTTCTCAAGCTACTGTTGAAATACACTGTTTTCACAGCTCTCAACATTTTGCTTTTGCATTTATTACTTTTTCCTCAAGTGGAGAGCCAGACAACTTCTGCCTGAACTCAAATGCTGAACATTGAATAGGATTCAGTATCTTCAGTATTCTTTATTGAACAAAATACTAATTCAGTGCATATTTTTTTAATCCAGATTATCATTACATTATTGATTCCAACCCAGAAGTTTGTTTTCCCCAAATTTTTTTTCCCTCTAGCTAATAAAAAAGTGGTTATATTCTACTGTACTTTTTATCTCCAAACAATTTTCTTGTACTATGTATTTTAAATATGCATATAAATAAGAACTAAACTTGATTGTTTAAGGAGTAAGGTAGTAGGAAATCAAAATTAAATTAAAAGATGTGATAAATTATTTCCTTTCCTATAATCTAAGAATAATGTGATACTATTAAGATAAAAATGTATTTAGCACAGTTACCACATAGAAAAGTAATAATTGTAAAAAGGTAACAAAAGAAAGGTAATGATCTCAAAAGCATGGCACTACTATACTAGACAGTCCGGCCAAGTGGAATAGCTGAACGAGATTCCATTGAGCTTGGCAAGATGAGGGGAAAAAAACCAGTTGTATCAAATTTCAAAAGTCAGGACGGCTGCAGCTCCCAAAGAGCCCTCAGGAAAACAACCCTGCTTGGTCTTGTCTCTGCTCTTCAGTATTAATCACTGGTATTATCCATGGATAATTTGCTCACAGGGTTTATTTTGGACATTATTCTTTTAAGCAACTTTCATTGGGAGCAATTACTATTAACTCATTATTTTAGTGAGTTAGGGCTTGGTCTCCACTTCATCTGAGATGCTACTCTGTCTCTGATATGTAAAAAGAAAAAAAAAAAAAGGAAAGATAATCAAGAATCTGAGCAAGCCACATCCCCTCCCTCTTTCTTTTACTAAAATTATTCTCTCATGTTTTCTTGAACTTAATTATCATTTAGCTACTTATATTTCCTGAGAACTGTCAAGTTTAGTTCTGCAGCACCAGATGCCACCCTGATTTCCAAAATGAGTGACAAAGTAATGCTGTATAACATGAAGACTGATCTCCCACTAGCTCTAGTATTGTTATTGTTACAGTTTAAAAAAAACCCAAAAACCAAACGTAACAAACCCATCCATTCTCACATACAATCTGTACCTAACCAATATTCAGACTTCTACTCCCAGCAACTTCATTAATAAAGTATAAATCGTATCCAGAGATAAGGATTTGACACACAACATCAACCCTGTCAAGCCAGGGAAAAGTGTAGGCTTTAACAGGAAGAGCTAAATGAAGTTGTAGAGCAGGGGTGAGAGTCTAGGCACTGACACCTGGAGCTGGGCAGAACAAGCATTTAAACCATAAAATGGACCATTAAAATAAGTTGTTCCACCTACATGAGAGTGATCTTGCCGTCAAATGTCTCCACTAAAGAAAAAGGTGCTAAATCCCCTCTCTTAGCAGCAAGTGTAGAGGACATCACATTGTGTTTCTACCTCTACTATAGAATAATTTTAATTGAATCACTTTGTCTTGGTTTCTTGCTTTTTGATAAACC
This sequence comes from Burhinus oedicnemus, assembly GCA_008921705.1. Lineage (NCBI taxonomy): Eukaryota > Metazoa > Chordata > Aves > Charadriiformes > Burhinidae > Burhinus > Burhinus oedicnemus. The sequence goes on from VFFE01007810.1 coordinate 898,635, forward strand.
ACTTTTTATAAGGACTAACTCCCCTCAGATATGAGATACTTTAAATGGAAAAGCAGATTCCCCTGCACTCCTGAATCTGTGCCAGGATACCTTGGGACAGTATCTTTTTAAGGAATGTGAACATGACATTACAGGTCCTTAATTTCTTTCCTGAAGTTGTCACAACAAAATGTGGACACACCTTTGGAAGGGAGGAGAGAAACGGAGGGAACAGAACTGTGTAAGCAGATAGATTTTTTTGGAAGAAGTTTGTTATTATTCTTCCCACTACCTGGACCTCAACCAGCACATCAGTGCTTTCCCAACAGTAACAAATTAACTTACAAAAATGGAAGGGGAAGCTATAATGTTCACAACTAGTTACAGAGGTCAAATATCTCAAACACACACCACTGCTCTCTCTGTCTTTGCTCTTTCTTCTAGTCCTAAATAGACAACTTTAATAAGGAACATTAGAGCTATTTCAGTAGGCTCCCTGTTGCCTCAAAAGGGAACCAGCTAGGAGCAGCATATCTCCTCCCTGTAGCATATTGTTGGCTGTAAAAATAGCTCAAATTCTGTATTAGCTTTATGATAACGGCATCAGGTCAATAGGGAGGGCAGACTCCACAGCACGCAGCAATAATGATAAGTACACAACAAAGGACAGCCATTCAGACTTTCTGAAATATATTTTTCACTGTTTACTGGAAATGTAAAGTACGTATATAAACACTTTTAATAGGAAATACCTAAAATTAAATAAGGCATACAGAGTACAATCATACAGTTGCATTCTCTTGATACAGCAGAACAGTCCTGATTTGAAGCACGTGGACATTTATACCTCCATATTGACTAACAGAGCTGGCTATCTGATTACAAACATTTCCATGTTTTATGTGCACAGAAAATTCCCGCTGTTCAAAACAGCTTTACAACAGGTACTGTTGTATTGATGTTACAGTTAATCATGAGCATAAAGAATAATCTTGAATGAATGATTTTTTGAAAATTACTTAAGCATGCCTACATTGAGAAGCTATTGTAAAATAAATTACAGCAGAATTTATAGCATATGAGCTATTCTGCAACACCTCTTAGACCACACCAAAAGTATCCTGAGGTTTGATTTAATATACCTCTCTGAGGTAAAAAAATCTTTTTCCCACATTTTTGCCATGTAAGTAAACTTGAAAGAGTTAAATACCTTGTTCTGCTTCTGAATGAGAAAATGGTAATTCACTGAATACCTGCAAGTTATTCATGTGCTGGGAATTGTTGTTTTCCCCACTGTAACTCAAACCATTGCAGATTCAGTGTGCAACAACTCTGGGACTTGGCAGGATTTGTTTTAATAAAACTTAACCCTGGATAAAAAATTAACACAGTAAATTTCAAGAAATACTTACATTCACATGCAGCTGCTATGAGGCGGCAAGCCAAATACGGAGGATCACAAGAAGGGAAAAAAGGTTGAACTATGTAGTTAGCAAAGGTGATGGCAATAATCGCCTGACTAGTTGGCTCGACGATTAGGAGTGAGGTCCACAAACGAATAAAAGCAATGAAGCTCCCAAAAGACTCCAAGATATATGCGTAGCTGGCTCCTGACTTTGTAATAGTGGTTCCAAGTTCAGCATAACAGAGAGCTCCAAAGACTGAAAAAATCCCTCCGATTGCCCAAATTATTAGAGACAATCCATAAGATTTGCTGTAGATGAGAACTCCTTTGGGAGAGACAAAGATACCCGAACCAATCATGTTGCCTACTATAAGGCTTATCCCATTTATCAAAGATATTTCTTTCTTCAGTTGCAATGTATTTTGGTTTCCATCCTGCATTTCACAGCTGTCACTTGGATCTGTCCTGTCTGATTTATTGACGGGGCTGTATTCAGCCAGTGAACTATGCGACTTCATACAATCTGTCCTTTCTCCCATTGTGGAAAGACTGTGAATTCTCCACGACTCCAAATCACAATCTAAAACAAAATATAAACAGCTGAAATCATAATAAATTTTTTTTACCCCAGGAATTTCTTGCCAAATCTTCTTTCCACCGTTTTACCCTATGATTTACAAATTTAAATTGAGAAATTCCCTTTTGTTGCTTCATGTTTTCTTACGCAAAGGTAAATTCATGCATAGTTAAAATAAACAGAAAAACCAACACACAGAGCAAGAGACAAATTCCAATATAACTTAAGCTGAAAAAGGAACTTCTATGTTTAGAAAAAAAAAATCAAACAACAAACACAAACAAAACTGTAGGAAGGACAGAATTAAGGGATTCCAATGTTGAAAAGGAAGAAAGGACAGATAGAAGCAAAGTGAGGTGATACAGAAAAGCAAGCACTGTAAGACCAAGCTGGAAGTTCTAAGCATAAACATAGATTTATTGTCGTACTAAAAAAATTAATCAAATTATTGTACTGACATATGTAAGTTATGAGTGATCTAGTAACAGGTTGCATGTTATTAATGCAGTGTGGGCTCTTGCTAAGGGCAATATGAAGAGATACTTACTCCAGAATCCCCAATACTACTGTTCGCTCCCTCCCGCCTCCCCAGATTTGTTCCCAGGTCCCACTGCCTCATTTCTTGGAGTTATCTAAGAGTGCAGGCTGTACGTGAAAAAACCCACAGTAGTTCCAATCCAAATTCCTCCATTAACAACTATATTTAACAGTACCTAAGAATACAGAAATGAAATAAACTTTTTCCTCTGCTTCCAGAATTGACCATTTGGAAAAGAGCCGCCACCTTCACAAGTCTCCAGGAAATTCTCCCATGCCTTCCAAAAGCAAATTACTGCTAATAACATTTATTAGCACAAGAACATACTGATATTTAGCAGTAATTCTGAATAAGGCTCATTTTATGTAAGTCCAAGTAAGAAATAATGTCTTCAAGGAACAGTCTTGTATGGAAAACAGCTTAAATTGCAAATGTACCTTTGATTACTAGGTTATCAGCTGCATAAAGAATAGGCCCTACATAGTTGCCAGAATGCACTACAATTCATATGCCCTGCCCCTCATTAAACCCTCAGTGTATACTTCAGCCATTTACTACTGAACAGAAAAATTTCAAAGTCTGGGTCAATTAGAATAAAGCAGCTGATCTAGCGGAGGTGCGAGGGGGGAGCTTCTTGTCAACTAAGAGAACAAATACCCTGTGTACGGGGATTCTGAAAGGTCGGTATGCAATCACCCAAACTACATATATATCTATGCATCTAGCAACATAGGAACACACAAGGTTTTGCTCATGCAGTTAGAGGCACACCATTCTGGAGGGAAAACTTAATAATTATAAAGCCAACACCTGTATACTACAGTACAAAAAAATCTGCTTGACATCTCTGAACTAGAATAAAGATGTGAAAATGGCCTACAAGAAATCTGGAGAGGGACTTTTTACAAGGGCATGTAGAGATAGGACGAGGGGCAATGGCTTCAAACTAGAAGAGGGGAGATTTAGATTAGATCTCAGGAAGGATCTTTACTGTGAGGGTAGTGAGGTACTGGTCCAGGTTGCCCAGGGAAGCTGTGGAGGCCCCATCCCTGGAAGTGTTCAAGGCCAGGTTGGATGGGGCTTTGAGCTGCCTGGTCTAGTGGGAGGTGTCCCTGCCCATGGCAGGGGGGTTGGAACTAGATGATCTTTAAGGTCCCTTCCAACCTAAACCATTCTATGATTCTGTGATAAAGATTCTTTTCAATCAATAAAAAAGTAACTTCTACTGAAATAGAGTACAAATCATGTACTGAAACACATTACATAATTCATCTCCAACTCATGAATTTTCTAGCTTTTTCCACATTAAAATAGAGATTGTGTTCTTTTAAATAATGCAAAATTACATCCTCAATCTGTTTAGTCAGATGCCTTCTGATTTATTTTCCCCTCAATATTTCAAAGAAACTTTAAAGATAACTAATTACTAAATACATATTTTATCATTTATACATGAGTCAACATCTCATCTAGTGACATACGTACATCACAACCCATCAAATTTCACATTTTTAATTAGACTAAAAATTTTCAGTCTTCCAGAAACAAACTCTGCTATTTCAGAACTTAAAAGCTTGAGTGTTATAATGAGTGTGCCCAAAACTGCAAAGGAAAACGAAAGCAGATTAGTCTCACCAGTTGTTACCGGTTCTCCTTGTTAATTACTCTTCCATCTATCTTGTGCCAAATCCATTTTCAACCACATACTGGCTGATTTTCTGTTATTGGTGTAGTAGAGCTAAGTCTTCAAAAACACATGTGGCCTATGAGCTTGTAAGATTATTTGGTTTGCTTTACAAGACAAAGTTCAGTTATTACTGTCTAAATCAATATAAACTATTATAATAATAAATTGCAAATATGATACAATCATCAGAAAGCATGAATGTGTAAAACAGCAGGACAAATAATCAAAGCATATGACTTCATGACTAATTTGACCATAAGAAGTGGATTCAAAGAACACATGTGACCCATAAAAACACCATTCAACTCCAAATTGAGTCTTTTCATTTCTATTTGGACTCAGACAGGACACTAGTTGCAAATGTATTTCAGAAGGCAAATCACTCTGAACAAATGTCAGTGGAAAAAATAAGAATACTACAGCTATTATTATGACATCCATGACATCCGACTGCCAGTTTGAAAATATGCCATGTTCATTCTCAGCCCTTCCAGCTAAAGGATAAAACTGAGTAATATGTTAATCATTGACTAATGGATGTAAAACATCATTTTGGTGATAACTACACAGCTTCATGATTTCTTACTCCACATATCCTAATCACCACTCCCATTTCTTCCTGGAACACCTTTCAAAGTATGACTTCTGCAGAAACATAAACATTACTTTGAATACTCGGGCATTGTGATGATTTGATTTGATTCAAATCAATTGAATCATTCAAATCAAATCAAATCTGATGTGTTCACACAGAGGTAGTTTTGCACTAAGAGTCGCTGTGATTTACCTCATGGTCTGAAGTTCAGAAGTACATTTAATTACCTGTAATTACAGACCCTGTCACTGTTCAAATGCCTCCACCTCAATTAGCAGCACGTGACTACAGTTCTATACAATTTTGTTACTGATGACCTTGACTGTTTCTTGCCCTACTCTACCCAGGAAAGACAAACACAGTGTCTCTCAACCTAGCTTGTTTTGTCCCCCAATACTCTTTCTTCCTCTCTGAGTCTGCTTTCGTTATTCCCAACTTCAGGTACCTGCTGACAACTAGGATTTGCATGAAGGTGTGTGCAACAGCTTACGCAAGATTTGGCGTTTCATTCTCTTCTTTAACCTTGGGTTTTTTATACCCTTAGAGCCTTAAGGGCAGGAATTGCTTATTTGTCTGAGTCGCATGTCTTATTACACCGCCTCTATGACAGAAAAAAACAACTATTGGCAGGTTTTTTCCTACAAGCACTTCACTTAATCTTAACTGAAACTAAAGTCAGCAGCTTTGACCAACTGAAAAAAAAAAAGCTACAAAGGAAGAGGGTGGGCAGAGACTAGAGAAAACTGAAGCTATGTCAAGATTAGCAATATAGGGAAAAACCCACATATATTAAAATCCATGATTCTGTCACAAGACCATTACTTCTGCAGAAACAGAAGACAGGCTTGGATGAGAAGAACCACAGAGGAAAAGTATATATTTTCTAACATATGACAATCCTGTAATACTGCAGCTAAAAACACTGTTAGGACCATCTCAAATGCTGCCAAAGCCTTGCCACAGGACTTCTATGGCTAATGCAGGTTTATGCCTTCACACAGACTAACACATGGATTTCCTCATCGCTCACCCTTGTGCAATACAAAGTCTTGTACTCTCTTTTTTGCTGATTGTTGCAGCCGTGAGGAATCTTTTTGCTGATATGCGTAAGACTTTTCTACTGAAATGACACTGCCATTGATATAGAAAGCTTTGACAGGAAACCAGGACAGAGTGACCTGAAACTAGGATCACCTCATTGTCTCACTAAAAATATATATTCTGATAAAGCCTATCACACTTTGACTATGTACCAAAGGAGCTAATGAAGGTTAATGTGCAGTTAGCAAAGTACTAACACCACATTACAGAGTGGCCCTCGTTTAAGAAAAAGGGAAGAGGAACCATCCACCAAGATCCCCTCTCTCCCACTGAGCCGGACAGCAGCTGACCTGTCATTTGTTCAACTTGGGGTGAACCTGCAAGTGGGTTAATGACCAATGTGAAATACCAAACTGCTAAAAGCTTACTATGTTTTGCTATACTCTTATACTAAAGCTGCTCATTAGCAAAGATTTCTAGTATTCTTGCCTCTGTCTTCTGCAGTTATCTTGATTGCATAAAAAAGCTCTTGTTATAACATAGCTTTACATATATACTTTCACTATTCACCTACACCAGCTGTAAAACTATTTCTGAACACAAGGATTGGCCCTTTGGGTAATAGTCAAGATTGCCCTACACAGGCAAACAGCATGAAAATCTTCAGGGAGTTAAGCACCAACAGAGCAAAGGTTCTAAGTCCCAGAAATGCCTATTCCTTGCAATGTATATATTTAGGCACCTCACAGTCTGAACATTTAAGTAGGAAAGGCTTAGAGTTTGTCTAGTATGCATTCTTCTTGTTTCTGGCAAGAGAAGAATCACTTCCCTGCTATACATACAGCTAGCAGACAGGAAGCCCTTTCAACAAAAGCAATTCCCAATGTAAAGATCTAATCTGTTCAACCAAGTCTTTTGTCCTTACATACACAAATACACCATCTTTAGCACTATAAAAAACCCGAAACAATAAATGTTTAATCGAATAGAATGGGTTGTAACATCCTTTTTTTTTTTTTTGAAAAGGACAAGGTGTGTTTATCCTGTAAAAAGGTATGAAAGAGAAGTTATCATGTCAATTATTCACTTGATAGTGTATCAGTGGCAGTAAGACCTGCCTATACACACCTGTGACACAGCTGCACAAGAGACATTCAGCAAATACATATACTATCCACACGTTTGGACAAATCCTGAATAAGACTATGAACATTAAATGAGGGAAAGACCTACAATCAGGTCACAAACAGATATTCAGTTACAATGTCTCAGAAACTTTTCAAAATTTCCTAAAGTACCAATCCCAGACAAATCCACCTTAGTAATATTAACCTAGATTTTAAACCAAGTCACTTTAAAGTTAGGGAACTGTGCTAGCTACAAGTGGAAAATAACGTGCCACTATATCCTTCACGTTTCTAATTTATTTTAATATTTCCAAGGAAAAAAATAGAAGCAACCTCACAACAACGGAGTTTGCGGAAGACAGCCTTGATTTGGAGAGAAGTGAGGTTGGGAGTGCAAAAAACAGCTGCAATGAGAGGAACATCTGGTGAGATTTACACAATAAGACTCAGGTAAAGACAGAAGGGACAATAATAGACTTTGTTAAAATAATTTATCTTATTTTTTTTATGTTGGGGCACAAAAGTGGAAACCTCTCAAAAAGGGGAAAAGTAATGTCAGAAGGCACACACTTACCTACAAACCTACACCCATGCATACTCTTCAGCCGTAACTTACAGTCACACCCAATCAGATTGCATTTAATACATGTCAGTTAAAAAACATATAAACAATCAAAATCACTACCAAATGCCAGTAAACAAAGACATGCTCGCCTGAGGGTATTACTAAACCCACTTTTGTTCTCTGTGATAACTAGTTAACAGAGCAGTTATAATTACATGCACCCGCCAACAAAAAACATCCTGTTATAGCCCGACCAGAGTACCAACCCTCATACCCACTCGCTGCCAAACTAAATAAAACACGTGGCTCCAGAAAAAACACCCTCAAAGTCGGGATGTGCACGACATGACGGGCTGTCGCCGGCTGCAACGGCGTGAGGAGACCGGCCCTCTGGGTCGCGCCGCAGGAGGAAGGATTTGGGCTCATTTCGCCCCTCGGTGGCCAATCCTCCCTCTCCAAGCGGTGGTTACCCTGTTTTCCTTATAAAATAAACGAGGTTCAGACATATTTCACGCCTCCTGGACAGCCCCGGGAGGGAAGCGGCTGCCCCGCGCCTCAGGGCTGAGGCGGACGCCCTGAGGCGCGGGGCAGCCGCTTCCCTCCCGGGGTTGTCAGGGCTGAGGTACCCGCAGATGCTACCGCTGAGGCACCCTTTAAAAATAAAAATAAATATACGGCATTTGCCGCACTGCCACCCCGCACACCTGCAGCCGGCCCAGGGCGCTCAGCCCGTCCAGCCCCGGATGCTGTAGAGGAGGCGGAGGCGCGGAGAGGCGCCGGAAACCTCCGCGCACGGCGCAGGCTGCCCGCCACCCCGACAGCCTCCCCAAGGTTGGGAGGGAGACGGCGCCTCGCCGCCCTGCCTCCCCGGCCCCGGCCCCCCCGGGGTCCCACCAGACCTCCCCGCCGGCTGGGGCGGCGCGGCCGGCCGCGTTACCTCCGCTGCTGCCGGCCGCCGCCGTTGCCTGTGCCGGGGATGCTCGCTCGTTGCCACACGACACGTGATGGCGGCCGCTCCGCCCCGCCCCACGGCCCCGGGCCCGCCGCCGTCGCCTCCCCTACCCGGCAGGAAACCGCCGCTGCCTGCCGCTTCGTCTGCCTGAGGGAGACGCCGCGGGGCCCGGCTTCCCGCCCGGTTTACCTCAGCCCCGCCGCGCCCTGAGGGTGAGGAGGGCAGCGAGGTCGGAATGGGCAACCGCTTTCCCCCCCCACCCCGTCCTCCGCCGGGCCGGGAACCATCCTTCCCCTTTTCCTCAGGCACAAGATGGAGAAGAGGCTTAGCGCTGACGGTACGAAAACGGCGGCTTTTCCTACCCTGGGCTCACTGGAGGAGCCGTGGGCTCGCGGCCCGGCCGCGGCGCCGCCGCAGGCGGAGGCGGGCCCTGCCCTCACCCCGACGTCCCCAAGGGGAGGTGAGGGCCTCGGGGACACGGAGTGCCTGTAAAACCCCCGGGGAGTGACATGGCACAAAGTTACATGCTCTAAAATGAGGGGCCTAAGAGGGTGGAAGCCCTTAAACCTGGTGACATTTTGGGGCACGACTAGTAGGTGGTAAGCGCCAGCCATAGTGGATGTGGAAATAAAAAGGGAAGTCCCAAAATACTACCATTAGCGTGTTCCTGCCCTCAAGAGGGGGCGAAATTTGGCTCCCATGAAGTACATCTAATGGATCTCTCAAAATCCTGATTAAAAGTGCCCAGTGGTATCTGAAAATAATAGTGAGTAAGTAATTTGCTGTTCAGCAGACTTATCTGGGGTAGCCTAAGGAAGGCGTTCTTGTTTGCCTTCCTCTATCAGGTTAGTAGTTTTAGCATGTCTAATCCAGGCTGGACTACAGGCTACAGCCCCCTCTTAATGTTCTTTATTGCCCTTTTTGCTGTTCCCTGTTAGGCAAAGAGAAGGTCAGCGTCTGGAAAGACAGTGGAGTTCAGGAGACGTTGTCTTTGTCTTTCTTTCGGTCAAAACAATCTAATTATCCCTCCCCCAGTCCGTGATTATTATCTACAGTCTCAAACAGATGAGTCAGAGGTGGATTTTTTCAATAGGATATTCCGGGGTAAAAACCTTACAGGCAAATAAAAATTATAAGGCTGTAAAAGAATTGGGAAAGGCAAACTATGCGCCCTAAGACCCATAAACATGCCAGTAAATGTGATGGTGGAGTCCAGTTCTATTACCACGGGGCTCACATTTCTAATTTCCACACTACTTTGTCTCTGAAAGCTTACTTACTTTATCAAGGAGGGTTTTTGGCTTTCATTGTCACAGAGACAATCAGCATACAAAGAGGCTGCTGCTCTCCTCTATATCTCCAGATATTCCTTACATTGTGTTTGGACAACAGTGAGTGAAGAAAGTATTTTTTGTTAGAAGTTGGCTTTTTAAGTGCACACATGGGAGAGAACGACATTAGACTTAATTTCCAAACTATACAGCACCATAGCAAAACTGTCATTTGCAGGTCATAATCTGAAGGAGCCTGATCATGTCAGCTCTATCTTTGTTTCAGCTCTTTGGCTTTTGTCGGGTTTAGGTCTTGTGCAAGTACATGTACACTAAATCTATCACCTCCTAAAACTACTGACAATGTTACGAAGCAGCAAACAAAACCAGTCTGCTTTCTTCTGGGAGCTTAACAGCCCTCATACATGACTTTGTTTTTAAGCCGCTTACACAGAACTGATAGAAGATAAAAAATGTAGAAGGCATCCCCTGAATATAATTCAAGTTTCTACAATATGAAACTAATTGAATGCCCTTATAAAGATAATATGAACCAGAAAGTGGTTATTAGATGGTAATAGTGTTTAGTCATTGTTAAAAATACTGATAGTGCTCTATTTTCTGTAATACTAACACAGCATCTTTCAGGTAGAGGGATACTTGCAACAGTTGTCTCGCACATTAATCAAGAAATGGATTGAGTGTGAATGTAAAAGATGCAGCTGATTTCAGCTATTGCTAGATGCCTTTTAAGCACACTCATAAATTGAATCTACTGGAGACAACATTCATTCCTCAAAAAGATGGACTCATAAAATGTGAGCTAATTATAAAATTGCCTTTAGGAACAAGAAATAGGTGAGAGCTGAAAAGAGATAGGAAACAAATTATTAGGCATATGCTGGAAGTATGGAGGACGACATTTTATTTTAGAACCTTGAAAAAGATTTATTGTAAAAAATGCCCATTTAAGGATCTCAAAGCAGAAGTTTACAGTTTGAATTCTGAAAACTTACTGGAGAGATTGGTATGAGAGACCCAAGTTAGGACATCATTGTAAAGCTAGACAGTGCTTCTGAAGTGTTTGCAAGTGACCAGAAGCAAACTTAAGAATAATCATCCAAATAAATACTTGTGTCTATTTTGGCAAGGTTCATAGCTTTATGAATTACTTCTTAAATTTTACTATGGAAGCCAAATGTAAGTCTGGACTCCTTGCTTTAATTCTCTTCTTGCTACAGATTACCTCTAGAAACTGTATGCCTCATCCCCAATCCTCCATAAATGGGCACTGGTAAGTTATGTTTATACAGGACTGTGCATTCTCTTAAGTGCTGGCAGAGAAAACCTAAAAAAAGACTTTCTTTCCACTAGGATTTTATCTGATACTAATTTAATCAAGTTAAGATCACATGTCTTTTAACAAGTGAGAACAAAGTCAAACTAAGTTTTGGTAAGTCTGAATTTTGCCCTACCTGCCTTTTTTTTTGTCTGACTAATATTTCCACTTAAATACATCTTAGAAAATGTAATTCAACTCAGAAAACTTGAAGAATAAACAGATTGAACACCCCTAAACAAACCAAAATTGAACTTGCATCAGCCTGAAGGAAACTGAATCCAGAGGATATTCATTAAATGGTTTTAGAACATGACAGAGCCAAGGTAAAAGGTTAAATCTAAGTGAATCTGAAGGCCAGTCATCAGCTTTGTGCTTGTTAGCAAGTTAATTCTGGTGTGCAGGGTGAGTTTAAGCATATCCTTACTGCATAAGTCCCCCAAGAATGTGTTGCTCATGGCACTTAATTCCTGGAAGAATGAGCATATACTGAGCTCCTTAAAGGTCAGCATTGAAGGTGTGTTGTATGTATGTAAGTAGTACTCATTGCTACATGGAACTTACGCTGTTAACTATTGTGGAGATGTTGCTTCCAGCCGTGTGTTTGAGGGTTTATGCTGGTTGCTTTTGAAATTTTGCCACACAGAGTGGGTCTTGGGACCACTTTCATGCTTCTTTTGAGATGTACATTCTGTGGATACAGGAGTTATTTGCAGGTGTGGTAAAATGATTTGGGACAGTAAATCTGTGGCTTTAGCCAGATCTCAGCAAATGAAAATTTTTGTAAGTACTTAAAAGTAGAGATTCTTTTTAGTAGTTTTCAACCTTCATAATTTCAAACAACACAGTGTTAGCCATGTACTCTGTAGTCTTTCAGGAGAGCAACGGAAGCAGTTAAAAAATGAGTTTAAGTGCCTCTGTTTTCTTTTCTTTGATTAAAGCTGAGTGACCTTCTTTACAAAAAAAAATTTGCCCCTTCTTTTTACCTTCCTCTTCCCATCATACAAACTTCTGCTGTAGGTGGTTTAAGCAGAGTAAGTATTACTTACAAATGAGAGTGACAACAAGCACCAAAATGTTAGGCAATTAAAAAAAATAATCTAAATTTAGGCTTCTAAATTTATCTTCCCCTGCTCCTAGCTGCATGTCTCCTCCTACTCCACTGGCTTTCAGCATTTGACTGGCTCTGGCACTTGCCTGGCCCCTTTGGGAGGCAATTCTGCTCACTAAGCTGGCAGAAAACAATGCTTCTGTGCAGGTTAGTTTTTTACTATCATAATCACAGAAGTACAAATGTGGAGTAAGCTAGGACCAGAGAGAAAAGGAAGGGGAGGAGGTACAGTGACCAGAAACTGTGGGATGGCCACTGCACTATTATTTAAATACTCTGAAGATTAACATTAGGTCGTCTTTTGTGGAAAACTTGGCTTCTCTATACTGCAGATTTTTAAAACAGACTGTAAAATAAGCTTTAACATTACATCTTTTTTTTTTTCCTATCTGGTTCTGTTGCCTTTCAGGTACCTATTCCTTTTCACTGCCTCATCCACTCTCATGAAAATTTATTATTTGCTTATACTTATCTTTGTTGCACGGGATTACAAGCTGTTCAGTGCTGTTCATGCTGCAAGTGGAAATAGATATCTTCAAAAGTATGGACAAGTTTTCAAATGTTATCAATAAAACTTTGCTAGCAGAGCAAAGAAACAACAGCAAAAAAATCAAAATCTTCAGATAAATTTCAAAGGACTCCAGTATTTTTTCAGCGTTATTTTGATTAGTGCCCCAAATTTTCTATTTCCATTTTACTTATGTTTGCTATTGTAATCTTCTCTATTACATGTGGAATGTGCAATACATCTTGGTTTTCCCAGTCAATTTTGGAGGTTTATTTGGAAAAAATAATCCTTTGTAGTTATTTTTAAAGAAAAGGTTTGACTTAATTTTTTAGACAACTCAATCATTCAACTCTGAGAGCCTACCCTTTGATGATACAAATTGTCTTATCTATGTTGAATTACCTTCATAAGGACCTGGCTATTTATTAATGAGAGTGGGTGAATCACTGGCTTAATTTTCTTGAAAAACAACATAGGAGTTAGAATAATTGTTTCACCAAGACTTTAAAAGCTGAAGGCATTTTTAAAGATAATGCTCTTTGTCTGTGTCTATTTTGAAGGCTAATAGAAGTTATTATGCATAAAAATAAGCTAAGGAGGATTTCTAGCTGTAAAAAATAGCTTCTTAAGAATAAACATTTTTTTCTTGTTTCAGGTCCCAAATTATTATGTGGGTATGCATAGATTATGAAGGCCTTAGCAACAGTGTTTGTAACCAGTTTCACAGTATTTAGATAAATTCCTTTTAGACAAGACAGTTTGAAAACATCTGTTGGTTTGGTTGTGTTTTTTTTATATTATGCAACTCTCAGCCTTTTAATACGACTGCTCAGACTTTCTTCAAAACAGCAAAATTCCTTTGTGTTACAGATTCAACTATATTATTGTCAGTCCTTTTTTGATTCACTTTCTTCACTTGTGGTACCTGTCTCTGTGATTAAAAGCAGGAGTATGGAAGGTTAGAAGCTAATAATACTCAGCAGTAGTTACATTGATACCCTGTTTGCAAGCAGCTAGTTACTAGAAGCTGAAGCCAATGTCATCATTTTGTTTGTATTACCATGCTGAGTCCAAACTTTGCAATTTAAATTCAACCAGATGTTCCTTAGCAGGGCTACTTTGAATCCAGCATGTTACAGTACAACTCCATCAGTGCTGACCCCACTGATGCAGCTTTGCTTTTAGTGCACTCCTGTTGCTTTTCTCGTAATTACTGAATTACCCTGAAATGTTTGTACAATACAAATAAATTTGCACCTTTTATAAAAGAGTTCTCTCCTGTCTTATTTAGAGAACTCATAGTAGCACAGTGCTTTACAGTGGTGGGAACAATTGTTGGGTGAACAGATGATAAAGGACAGCCTTTATTCCCAAAACTTTCAGACTTCTTCAGGATTCTGTAGTTGTATTTGATCCACATTTAAGCTGTCTTTAAAAGTAAAGTTTTCCAAAACATAAACCCAAAGACCTTTCTGTATAGAGTCCCACACAATGTGTGCAAATCAACTGTGCCTATGGATGTTGACCTGAATTCATACATTTTGTCCATAAAGTGAACAGAGTAACATGTACTCCTTTAAACGTGTGGAAATAGTGAGAATTAAACAAGTTCTAATTCTTAAGTTTATATATCATAGACACTCCTTGTAAAATAAATAAAACCATATTGTTTCACAAGTATGATAACTGAACCCCCTTGAAGTTTTTGCTGAGTAGCTTGCCCAAGACTGCATGTTCCATGAGTAAGATTTTCAGAATATCTCAGTATTTAAAAGTACACCTTAAAAATTGTGATGAAAAATATTTTAACATTAAGAGAGTCTTGAGGATTAGGGAAATTTCATTTTATTGAAACACGGGAGGATTTATTGCCAGTCCATTTGCCTTTGCAACAAATAAGATAGCCCTATTAATGGATTTAGTCTTTTCTCTGCCAGCACAGTTGTTCCAATTTCTAATCCATTCTTTGCTAATATTAGAAGGTGTTCAGCCCTAAAATTAAAATTATGTTTGGCTTTTCTAACTTTTCAGAAATTATTTCTCAGCAGTCTATTTGTGTGTGTTTTGCACTTTGCTCCTTTGTCCCACACTTGGCTCTTGATTACTCAGTGCATAGTGTCCCACAGAGCAAATCGTAGTGGACTAATTAAGAGCAACCAAGAGTTTCCCGAGTTATGCAAGATCCCCACAACTATGAAAAGCTTTTTCAGCCTCCCAGTCACATACTGTGAAGTACCATAAAGCAAATTTTTGAAAACACTCAAAGCTGGGCTGCATGCACTTACAGGTATATTTTAATTCCAGAAGAAAGTAGTACTTTTTGTTAAAGTGTACTGCTTGTTTTTTTCAGTACTATTTTTATTAGCTAAAATCCCACAAGCTAAGAGCATTTTGAATACCAGTAACATTGATTAAATGAGACATGATCATTTATGCAACATTGGTGATGTTGTTGTCTTTACTTTCGCATGAATCTGGAAGAGTAAGTGAAGTGAGAGCAAGCACTTGGGCTTCTGCGTCAGAGCTCAGGCAGTATGATAAAGGAAACTGAACCTCAAGCTTATGGGTGTCACATTACTGCTTATGGAGGTCAGGGAGATATTTTTACCTCGCTGTCACTAGTATGGGAAAATTTCGAAGACCTCAGCTTATTTTGAAACTATAGGAGATGGCCAGGTTAATTGTTAAGATGGGTCATCGGTGTCATCTCATGCAACAAACTTTATGGTTGGCGTCCTGTAAGTGTCCTCATCTCACACTTAAATTGGATGATCATGTAGGTTGCTCAGTGTCACACTACATCAACAACTCTGTATTTGTCCTTATTGCAAAGGATAAATTTTATTACTGAAGTGTTGTATTACTGGAGAAATTGTTCTTTTGGAATCACGTATGTTATAGGTGCCCGTAACATTTTGTCATTAAAACAAAAAACAAAGACAGATTTACGTTAGGTGGTTGTACTGAAACAATCAGAAGACAGCTGCATTGCATGCTCTTAGAGTTAAATCCAGTATATATTGTACAGTAAAATTACAGCTGTGAAATTCTGATAATTATATTCTATTTTGTTCTTTAAAAAGGCTTCCTTTGTCCATATATAGCATAAAAAAGCAGAAAAAAATATAGCAGAAAAACCATCTGTGATTAAATAGTCAGCTATAAAAACAGACAAGAAAAATCTTCTTTACATGCCCAAGCATCCCTTAAAGTAACAAATCTATAGTGAACCTTTACCTCTGCAGTTGTCACTATGCACTGTAATTGGTACGGTTAATTGGCACTGCTATTAGCAGGAGAGGCCTGGCTACAGTGTGTGTGCCTTCTCTTGCTACCGAAGATGAACATAGGAAACACTAAACAAGAAATGACAGCTTTCACTGCTGGGGGCTGGTTTGGGTGAAGAAACTGAGAGTTGACAGATTTTTTTAAAAAATTGTCTCTGACCAGCTAAGAACAAATTAAATTGCTGTATTGATATACTAGTAATGAAATAGCAGAAAACATTCCTACTAAACACATTAAAATAAAATAAAATAAAATGCAACAGCTGAGGAGTTCAAGCCCTATTATTTATCTCATATAGAAAATGAAACCAAAGACTATCTGATTTTGGTTTTGAAAGATGTAATAATATAAACCAGCATCCAAACCTCTCTTCTCTTGAATATGCCATTAATTCTATACTTAAGTGAGAGTTTTCTGTAAAACAAGTAAATCTGCAGCTTTGAATACCAGCATTGTCGTGGTTTAACCCCAGCTGGCAACTAGGACCACGCAGCCATTCACTCACCTCCTCCCCCAGTGGGATAGGGAGAAGAGGGAGAAAAAGAAAAAAAGACTTGTGGGTTGAGATAGATTAGTAGAACAGTAATGGAAGAGAAAAAAATAATTATAATAATGGTAAAACAATATACAAAATGAGTGATGCAATGCAATTGCTTACCACCCGGTGGTGGATTGCCCAGCCCATCCTGAGCAGTGATCGTGGATTCCTGTCCCCCAGCCAACCCCCATTTATATACTGAGCATGACATCTATTATGGTATGGAATATTCCTTTGGCCAGCTTGTCTTGTCCATGCTCCCTGTCAGCTTCTGTGGGAAGCTGAAAAAGCCCTTCACTTAATATAAAGCATCACTTAGCAACAGCTAAAACAGTATGTGTTATCAACGTTATTCTCATACTAAATCCAAAACAGAGCAGCTACTATGAAGAAAACCAATTCTATCCCAGCTGAAACCAGGACAAGCATACAATTGATTGTAGCAGAGAGAACAGGTTTTAGCCAGAGATGCCAGACTGTGTTTGAACCAGCTCTGCAGGAATCAGAGCAGAAGGGAGGAGACAGGAGTACTGGCTTGTTCTGCAGAAACTTTCCCCGAGTTGAAATATTTCTTTGGCTGTAAATCTTTGTCTCATACAGGGTTTAGTAAAACTTGTCTGAGACATGCAGTCTATCAGAAAAACAATCAAATTTCTGTGTGAGGTTATACCAGTTCAGCACAAATAACATTTTTTTTTTCTCTCTATGATTTTGTTTGTATTTTAACATTGTATGTCGCAAGTTTTTCTTTATGTTCCTGTGGTTTCATACAAAAAGAGGGAGGAAAATATATTAATGCAAAGAAAATCCCATTGTAAAAATAGACAAAGGGGAGAAGAGAAGGTTCAGGGTAATAAAGAATCTTAAATAGTTTTAATTGATTTTTTTAAATGAAAAAGATTACATGTTTTAGTAGCTCTCTCAGCAAACGTTTGAGGTATTGACAGAAATCTTGCTTGAAAAAGATTGCCTCTTAATAAAGATGGAAAAGATTTTCGTTGTATTTGAGAGAAGATGACCAACCATAATCTGCAGAGATGCAAAAATGTAGGAGCACCTTGTTTTCTTTTTAGAATTCACAGAAACACTGTAGAGAATGGAAATAATCTCCAAGGCCCTTTAATTTAGGTTTTCTCTATTCCATCTTCCTGATAGTTGACTTGCTAACAGGAACATGACTTCACAGGTACATTTTAGTGAATTAAATAGTGATTGAGTTACAGGGCAGTTATAAATATTCATATTATGTAACTCTCAGCAAAAAGACATTAATTTCTCCCTTAAATCACTGTAAACATATGTATTTTGCGTAAATAAACTGAACAGGCTGAGGGAAAAGGCTTAGCAAATCACTGTTGTTTATATTAATTTTGTCAATTGAAGAGCTCTTGTTCAGGTAAGAAAAGGTCCATGACTATTGCTAATTGCTCTGGGTGTGGGAAAGGAGACTGTCTTCATAACAGCCTTTAAATCTTTTTGAGTGCCTGCTTGAAAGCCACTCCAGAATCATAAAGCCATAAGAACAGACAACTGGTTGGTACCAAGTCCTCTGTTTCATCACTGGATGTTCACTACCTCTGCTCCAGACTCTTATATCTTCCCTTTGCCTTCTGTTTGCTAGACCAAACAAACACAATTTTATCAACTTCTCCTTACATGTCAGGTTTCCTTACTGCTTATCAGCCTTCCTCTCTCTTCTAGGCTCTCCTCAGTCCGTGCTTAGACCTGAATACTGTTTTCTAGCTAAAACACTGCCAGCATGGAATGGAAAACAATGGTTACTTGGGCACCTTGCACACACACAAGGTGAATGCGGCAGGCACTCACCTCACAGTGTTTTCCTTCTAGTTTCCTGTTCTTTTGTGACAGGATGCTATCACAGCACATGTAAGTGACATGAAGACAATTCTGTTGGGAACATGTTTTGCAGCTATTCCAGGGTCAAAAGTCTCATACTTTTTTTTTTAAATTTTTTTCCAGATGTATTCCTCAGTCACTTCTCTCAGCTTTTTTTTTTTTTTTCCCAGGTAACATTCTAATGAGCTGAAAAAAAAGCTTTGAGCCCTTTTTGGTCAACAAAGGAAAACAAATGTAATGTTGGTAGTCATTCTGTAACTTAATATGAAAGCTTTTCCTTGAAATCTAAAGAAAGGACTAACTGTACAGAACTTCCTGGAGTACAGCCAGGTTACTTCTGAAAGGGTGAAATTCAGCTATGCTTTCTGCTCGTATGGATATTGCTGTTGCTACGGGGAAAGTTCAAGACCAATAGTTGGAAATACGTGTTGAAATACTTTGGAAAGTTATCACATTTCAAGGGGTGAAGAAGTTTTAATTCTAAATCACTAACTGCCGTTTAATTCAGCCTGGTTGAAGGAGTCCACAGTTTCTTCAACTGCTGCATCTCCTACTTCTGTGGAAGAGGAAAGGTCAACCTTAAATCCCAGCAAAGATGGCAGTTTAAGGCTATAGGTCTCTGTAACTCTTACTTGGGACGTATTCTTGGCAAAGAGAAATAAAGGCATGAAATACCGATCACAAATTTCTCTCATCTCAGCACAAGAGCTGGAAATAATACATCTGAGCTTCTTGTCTACCGTTTTTATCATATTGAGATTAAGCAAAATGCAACACTGCAACCACCAGCAGCCTTTCTTCAACACGTACTGAATTTAACTGTACAATTAATGTATTCTTGCAGCTACACTAACTTTAACGTAACACAAATAACTCATTAAATATGTTCTTTTCAGACCTTGTCAGGTAGTTAAATTTATGGTGGACTTACCTTCAAAATCCATGAGTTTTGTTTAACTCGGCTTACATACCAGCTGTCAAGTCAACCATGTTGCACTCAGTAAAGGGAATGTAGTACCAGGCAAGGGATTACTTCCTTTGATAAAGAACAAAATCAAAACTGTGCTAAGGCCTTTTGAGCTCCAGTATAATGATTTGGAAAGGGGGCAAGAAAAGAATGAAAGGGAATATAGCACAAGACAGGATTTCTTCATGCATAAAAGACCCCTGCAGTATTAAAAACAACATATAGTACTGGAGGAGAGCATAATTAGTAGCTGTGTAGCACAGTAATCAATAAATACTAGTAAAGAAACCTAAATTCTCTATGCCTGCCTTGATGATGTTTGGGTCCTTCCCTAACATACCAGTCCCACAAATATTTATATATGCACTTAACCTTCCTTACAAATCTTCACATGAATAGCTCAAGTGATTAAACCTGTGCAAACATGAAAATGTTTACAAGGTTATGTAGAATTCAGACTTGAAACAGTAAAATAAGAATCCTTGAGGTTTAGTATGTTTTGGTTAGTGCTTTAGTTTTTATACATTTTAGACTACCTGGTGTAAAATTCTTCTGTGTTCATTAGCAGTCCAGTAATGCATTTTGTTAAAGTTTTGTAGATTAGTATTTTATGAATACACACTTGTTGTCTTCCTGAGTTGTTCTCTGGAACTGTTTTTAACAGGCACTAGGGACAACTACTCAGTGGTATTTATAGCTTTGTTTTGCTCTCTACTAGAAGGATTATTCTCTTAGACATTTTATTCCAGTACCTCAGATTAATTTTCCACAAATTAACCTCAAACAAATGCTAGTGCAGACATTCTTACATTGCAGGAAGTATCCCAGCTAAGATAAAGGTGTATAGATAGGAAAAAGGGCAAGGGACAGTCATCTTTTTACAAGTCAGCAAAGATAGCTGCAGCCAGCATCAAGAAGAAAAATATATTACAGTAAAGTCAGAAAAATAACCATCTGCCTACTCCACTTACTGTTCCCTTAATAAATCTAAATAGCTTCATAGAATTTGAATATAACTTCTCATATTGAAAAACATCTATTAATTCTAGTTTTGTCTTTTCTGAGTAACTGCAAGAGAGAGTTTTACTAATCACTTTGGACAGTCAGTCCTGAAGTGACTTCTTTTTATTATTCCCTTTGCTGTTTTCTAGAGTTACCTATGTTTTATACATCCTTCCCGGGACTCTAGACATTCTTCACATTCAAACCTTGTTTCTTCCCATAGATACTAAAGAACAGTTTGACTCTTCTATCTCTACTCTTGCTCAGTGTCATTTATTCTATATTGTTTTGTGATATCAAGAGAACTGCAGAACACAGAGGCAAGGACAATAGAAATCTTAGCTAATGAACTAGCTCAGGTACAAGCAGAATAACATAAGCTTTAAACAGTTTGATGTTTCACATCAGTGATCACCACATTACATTAATGTCTTTGTTACATAGCCAACACATTGTAGGCCTTATAAAAGTATGTATTTTTGGTGAGACAAAAATGAAATTATGCTAGTTTCAGGTCACTGTATTCTAGTTTTGTATCAAAACTTTTTATATCAACAGCAGTTTCATTTCAATAAACTAGTAGAATCCCTTCAAAAATACCACACTTAGTTAATAAACCCCCAAATTTAAATGTTTATATTACACAAGGGAGAGTTATGAGGAAGTCTATGCATTTGGCTACATCAACTTAAGTATGTTTCTAGCAAGGCTTTGGCAGTAGCGTAGCTAGTTATGACAATGCTTTCCGCCAAAGTATCAATACAAAAAAAAATAAAAAAAAATCTCAAACTCATGCATTGATTTCAGTTGAGCAAGGTGGCAAAAATCTGATTGTGGCTAGAGTTAATTATTAAATAACATATTTAAAGAATTCTATTCAGGCTCTTTTGAACATGAAGTAACAAATCTGCCTTTGTTTTGTAATTGGTTACAAACTGTCTTCTTGGATTATCTTTTAAAAAGTTTGGGTAAGCATGATAATAATAGATCTAACTCTAAGGTCACATCCTATTACATTATTAAATTGGAAAGCTAAATACAAGGCGAACAAAAATCTGTCTGGAAAAATAGATAACTTGTGCTCCCACTGGTTTGATGCCAGTTCTGCAATTAACAGTTAAGACTGGGCTTAGGTCTGGCATCAAATGATATTCTCAAGTAGGCAGCTGTTTCAAGAAAAGAGCCAAAACTGTTTCTATGTCAAAAACATAGTGACAAAAAAATCAGCATAGCCTGCCAGCTGGCACATCTTTCACAGAAGTATAAACTGTCCAGCAGAACAACTGAATGGAATAATTTTTGAAAGCTGATAATTAACGTTCAACAATATTGCCAGTTTCTCTCTTAAAAGTCTGTAAATATTTCCCACAGGTGAATGATTATGTTTTACTCTGATTATTTTATGCCTTCTAAACGGGCAAAACACCATGACAGCAGTTCTTTTCCTCACAAGCAAGACATCCTTTTTTAGCAGAGACTGTTGAACGTTCCCATTTAAAGTGTAGATTGAAAAAAAATCAACAGTGAAGTAGATGTTTATCTCCTTTAATAGGCAAAACTATTTTCAACACATTCTGACAGACATTGCTTTTAATTGTAGCAATATATTATCTCAAGGCAGTCTTAAAGTTTAATGAATTTATGTAAAAAAAAATTATGGTTCTAGCAGCATTGTAGTATGTGACATAACAAATTTCTTATCTCTTAAATGTGCCCAGAAAACACATCATCCCTGTATTTAAAATTGCAGCCTGCCAAACTACTGAATTCAATAAGCAGTTTGAAACTGCAGAGAGAACAAATGCAACATATGGAAACAGAGTAATGTGGTTTTGCATTTGAAATACTTGTAGCTTGTATAACAAGTTCTCATGTTAATCCAGTGCCATGAAGCTTGAAGGAATCCCACTGTGCCTTCAAAAAACCAGCATCTTATATAACCTCATTTTCATTATAATTAAAATAATTTCACTACTTTCCTTCACAGTTCAGCAGAACCACCATTTCAAAATTATCAGCTTGGCACCTCTTCTTCCTGTTTTAATTTTGCATTTGAACTGCAGACATACTTAGAGAACTACATGGTGTAAGGTAATAGCGTTTTTCCACTTAGTAAATACTTTAAGCCCCACCTCTCCAAAATGCTATGATCAGTGCCCCATTTTCAGAGCATATGACTATTTGTGAATGAAAGTAAAATCCTTTATATGCATAATATAGATTTTCCAGGTCTTATTTAAGGCCCTGATGAAGAAATACTTCTTGATTCTCTTAAGCCTTTCACTCTAACAGCTGGCTCAAATATGAGCTCAATGAAAGGCAGTAATTTTTTTCTCCTCATCCAGTACCCTGTTGTTTGCTATCCTTATTTGGAAGGATTTAGTAACAGCCGTTCTTCCATAGTGTGACCTCCAAAAAGTCAGGATCCATTTTCCTCCCTTCTAAAAAAATCAAGGAAATAAGGTGTTATCTGACTTGAACTATATTTGCTCTGGCACACATTGCACTCCTCCCATCTCTGAGGTCCAAATTAGAATTTGTTGTACCAGTCTTAGTAATTTCTGCAAGCAGTGGTTGACTTGACCTTTTAATCCAGCTGGCTTTTTCCACTAGAGGACTAAAATCATGGGCTGTAGGAAGGATTGACTTCAGTTGATGGGTTATGAGGAATTAATGTGAATCATTGCTGTTCCAAATTACCAGTGCTCCAAGGCATGTAACAAACCGCAAAAAAAAAAGTCACAAAACCAGCCTGTTTACCTTAGAAGGACAGTCTGGGCAATGGCTGCCTCGTCCCAGAGGGCTACATTTGGTCACTGAAAGTACAGTCACTACAATCTGTGCTGCCCTCTCTCCAAGGCAAAGGCAAGTGTCCAACAATGCCCGAGCACGGCCAGTCACTGTGGCATAAGAGGTAATTGTTTCATAATCCATTCGGGACAATGTTTGCTGTGAGCGAAGGACATCGAGGATGTGGTTGAGGCGTCCTTCTGTCATGCAGCTCAGTATAGTCTGTCTCTGGCAGTCTAGTATTTGACAGCAGTTTCCTTTGCAGGAAGGATCTTGAGTGAAAAGGAAACAAAATGAGATAAGCTAAGTGCTCTTTACTTCCAGAAGTTGTTGGCAAGTGATAGCATCAACACCAGAAATATAAACTCAGTAAAGGAGTAGGAAGAGTTAGTTTATTTGCATTCTGTGTTCAAAACTAGTCCAACATACTTTCATCTTTTGTTCAAAACTCATGAAGATCAGCTTACAGAAAATAAGGGTTTCTAAAGATTAAGTGCTCAGATTGTGTAAGGGCAGGAGATTTTCAGGTCTCGTGCTGTTCATCTAGCATCTGTATCAAACTTTATGCAAAGCAGCTTGGCTTGACATAGATGAGAAAACTTTGTCCTGTAGAAAGTGGAAGAACAGGTAGTTGGTTCATAGTAGGCCTGTTTGAAACATGTACTGTGAAACTGGGAACTTGAATGTATGTCAAGGCCAAACTAGTAACAAAAGTAATACACCTGGCAAAATTATCGAGAGCTTTGGGTTCTGTCTCTTCATAGACAGATTAGAATACTTAATACTGACATTAGGGTTTTTAGCGTACGGTAAATACCATACAACCAAGAGAAAATTTATAACCAAAAGCCATTGTCGCTTTGGAGAACATGCCTCTGTCATTCTGATTTCTGATTGTTGCCAGAAGAGTTCTGTGATGAACTTTTCCTGTATGAACTAGTCTGCTGATTTATCCAGAAATTACATCATCACTCAGAAGTAAATTGGAGAAGGTTGGCCAGCTAGATGTGAGAACTATCATAGACCAGCTCGCAAACAAAAGCTCACAAAGCTTCACCTACAGGCAGAGGCAGGCCTCAGAAATCAGAAGCTAGCCTTTTCTGCCTCCGTTCAGTAGGAAGAACTAAGACCACGTAAGTAAGGAAATCCTAGTCACCTGTTTCTGTAGTCAATAACTGCTTCTGTAGAGGTACAAAATATGCAGCTTAAAATTAAAAAAAAATAAATTTCCAGACTTAAACAACTAATGTATTTCACATTCAACGTGTGCTGTATTTTCTGTATTTTTATTATGGTCTTTTCAGAACTGTTCGCAGCCTGAATGTGACCCTGGAAAAGAACAAGCCAACGTTCTCAGTGGCCAGTGCCTGAACTTCTGAGAACGTCAGTAGCTATATACAAATAGACTCATGAGACATTTGTATCAAATTTGGAGGAGTTATACTAAATACCTGAAAATGTGCACGAAATTTAGAGAGATCTGTGTCCTCCTAACTTCAACCAATTTAATCACCAAGATCTGGCCAAGGAGAATATTGCCACCTCAAACTGGAAATGGGGTCTTACCTGTCACTGCTTGTTCAAGATGCATAGGTTGTGGTCTGTGCTTAAAAGCCAGTGATGGGTCCTTATGCTGACTGCTTTCTTTGCCTGCAGTTGAACCTGATAAAGGAATCGTGCAAAAGGAATTTGATTTTCTACTGGCAGAGCCTGAGTGATCTGGAAAAAGTTTAAGATGAGTAAGATGAGATCCTTGAATTGAAGAACAACAGAACATGATATATATGTCAGCCGCTGTGGAAGACTGGAACTGAAGGGAAAACTAACTTGAGAGCACTTACTTATTACTAGCTGTTCTTTAGGCCCTTATTAACACATGAGTATTCCTAGGAAGATTTTGACATATATTACTACACACATCTGACTTTTTCAAACTGTCTGTAGGAATTTGTTTCTGAAGTTACGGAACATTCTATTCTGTCCATAAGTCTGACAGCTATTGATCAGAACTAAAATCCTTAGAAATGCAGATGTTGCTATAAGTGAATTGATTTCCTATGGCTCAACTTTTGTATCCAAAGGCATGAGGAATACAGAAAAAGCTTTTAAGGAAATACAACACTTCTTGACACAAATTTAAATGCTTTGACAGGACAAAGCCACATCAGAAAGGCAAAGGAAGTTATTTATCTAGGAAAGGTGATTACCAGGAATCATTCACATGTTCCTGGAGACACAGGACATGTGGAGACACATATTTTAAAAACATATCTCCTTTTTTTATTAGCAGATGACAAAAAATACAGTTATTCTTGATGGCACATGACAATAGAAATTGCACTAGTGGTTCCCAGGAAGGACTTTTCTGTCAAAAGCAGCAGGCAATATTTGATGTGTGAGGGAAAGGCAGCTGTACATTACAGGTCAGAGTTCTTAAAAAAAAAAAAAAAAAAAAA
>VFFE01007810.1:924247-1016834 GCA_008921705.1 Burhinus oedicnemus
TGGGTTTTTTTTGTTGTGGTTTTTTTCTTTGGTTGGTTGGTTGGTTTGGGGGTTTTTTGGGTTTGTTTGTTTGTTTGTTTGTGTTTGTTTGTTTTTTGGTTTTTGGGGTTTTTTTTAACCAAAAGACACTTTTTAATCTATACACTTAATCAAAAGATATATTGTGGCATCTCTGGTTTTCTGCAGTGAACTCACACTTCAAATGGTACCAGTAGAGGGCACAGCTGTACTCTGAGAAGGAACAATTTTACTTGGAAAATAACATGGATATGGAACAACTGGTAGTAGATTTTTTTAGATTAGTTGGAGCTGATAGAGACCTTTCTTTGTTGTTATATTCTGTGCAATAGTATTTGACAGGCTCATCTCAAGAATGTTTTCTCTTCCTGCATTATTTGCACTGCTATCAACCAGAATAGTTGACAAGCTTGGCACTGCAAAAGGAATTTTCTTGCGTGTAATCACACGGTTGGTTTTTGGTGGGCAGATGACCTGGAAAAGACCGAAATAGAGAATAATTATCTTCTTGGAAACTTGTTCCCAAGCCTTTTCTAAGCAGTTTTCTCTTGGAATATAAGGCAGTAGTATCACAGCGCAGGACAGGGTGTGTATGCAGCTGTTGAGCCCACAGACATACTTCATTCAAATTTAGCTAGTTACCTTGGGTCACTATGGCAGCACAGATCCATAGGCTAACTGTCCGAGGGTTTACTGCAGTCCTAGATTGCTTCTACAGCCTGTGCTGCCAGCACCCATAGTGTCACTAAAACCTGAGCTGTTTAAAGCTGGCTCTGATCCAGGCATGTGAGCTTCAGCTCTGTCTCTGTCTTTCAGTATTGGCAGGCCTGCCACAAGTGCCAAAATCACTTTGAAAATGGGAGTTAACTGTACTTTGGACTTATCACAAAGCAGTTGGCCTTTCTCTAAGAAAACTGGTTGCAAATGCTAGAATTCAGCCTAGCACTTTTTCCAGTCGTCATTTTGAAAACACTACAAGAAACGTTAGATTTCTGCTATTTTATTAGGACCTCTTCAAGGAGAGGCTCAAAGCAACTCTTGAGTGGAAGAGGTTGTTTTTGCAGGAGCAACATCAGAGTCAGCTGCTTGGAAGAAGGAAAAACAGTGGTTTTGTTGGTTAACTGGATGGATTTATTGTTAGGGACAAAAAGGGTTAGGGACATTTTGCCCTGCAGTGTTTTTATTATGCTTTGTCAGGGCTAGCAGGAGAAACAAGCAGCTTATGAAGTGTTCTTGCAAGACTCTTAAATGCCATGTACTCACCTCTGAATTGCATGTGCCTGTCTGCAATGTGTATATTTTTGAACCTTTGGACGCATTAAGTGCTGTTTCCTGGAAAAAAATAAAAAAGCACAGTATTAAGTATACATATGGTTTGTTCAATTCCGTTGTCAGGGGCAAGAATTTATACTGACACTGACAATTTATACTGACAATATATATATTATACTCTCAGGTACGCTGATATATAGTAATATTGAATGGCACAGAGCAATTTTGCATTTTAACACATGTAAGTAGTCATAGAATATGACACAACTCTACCCTGTTACTGTTTCTGCTGTTTCAAATTTATTTTAAAATCTAGTTTTGAATCATGCAGGGGAAGATGAGAATAGCCCTGTACTGAGAGAGAGAGAAAGACAGACAGACAGACAGAGATTGGGCTAGCTATAACATGTTTTCCTTTAAGTATCCAAACAGCAGGGCTGTCCTGTGTTTAATATGCCAAACTATCTGCAATAAGGATGTGTCAATACATGTAACCTTTTTCCATTTTATACATCTGCAGCAGATTTGTTCAACTTTTTTTTTTTTTTTTTTTAAATTTATATACTTCAACATGTAGGAGTCAATCCATTTTCAGGAGTCTCCAGTAGCATCTTCACAGTAATTTTGGACATATTATCAGTTTAGTTGTTTGAACCATAGTGCTCTTTGTTAATTTAGCAAATAGAAAAATAAAACCTCGCTCAAGGGAGATGGAAGCATTAGATTATGGAATATTTGTCCATATAATCCTAAATAAACTTCAACAATAGTAAAAATTACTTGGACTATAACTATGCCACCTATTAAAACATTGATCAAGTCTGTTTTTAACCCCAGAATGTGATTGCAACATGTAGAAGTAATCCAGCATGCATTAACATGAGCCCAGCAATGAAACCAACAACACCGCATGGGTTGTGTAAATCTGGATGGAGTCAGAATACTTATTCAAGGGCTGAGGCACATGGCACTCATTTCCCCACTATGACTATCTAAGTTAGCTAGATAGGATATAGCTATATTTGTGGCAGTTATGTTTGTGCCAGATTTCCCATGGCAATGTAGACATATATGGAATTAGCTCTATCACTCACTTGTTGGCTGTTCCCCATCCATTCCTGTGGTATCAGAGAACTGTCTTAGACCCTAGGACAAGTGGTGTCTTGTGCCTGAAGCACATCAATTTAGCAGCAGTGAAGCATACAAAAAAAGTGCTAATACTAGTATTGCTGCAGCAGGGTACTAACACTGTCCAGGTTTCGGAATAAATCTCTTCTTACCAGTACATACCACAAAAATTTGCCTTGGTTCTAGCCCTAATCTGACCTACTTGTGGCTTATATTTGTTCTCACATGGGTTTACCAGTCTGACTACAGCTGGTGACTAGAAAGAAGCTATCATATTTTTATAATCACAACTAACAATTGACGTGATTTCTAGAGAGCCTCACAATACTATTTTCTACAATTCCTGAATGAACCTGAAGTGCCAAAGAGTACTCTCCAGCTCTCTGGCATGTCCAATAAAGGAATGAAGACAAAACCATTCCTGGTTTTGGACCACAAAGATTACAATTGAAAGGATCAGGTAATGTCCTTGCAGGAGAACAAAACCTAATTTAGCACTAACCTTTGCATGCATCAGATCATAGATTGCAGTGGAAATTGCGTCCTTATTTATACTAGTCAAAATTCCATTTAGAAGGTCTACACATTCTGCAGGGGGAATAAAGCATTTTAAATACCACATTGCATATGAAAGCGTATATATGTTTAGGCTTCAATGTATTGCAACTAACTTTACTATTATGTTGAGTAGCTAGATGAACTACACGGAATTAGTTTAATACAACTTCCACCTCATACGTCCTCTTCATTTCCTTTATGAACTGATTTTAAAGAGTGGTTACAGTCAGATTAAAATCTCATTTTCTTAAATGTTCATACAGATGTAGTGGACTTACTTGCAAAAGTTTTACACAGGACTGTATAAATCTGTCACAATAAAGCTATATGCAAATTGCTTCCTCAGCACTTCATATTTCAACTTTGAAAATTTGCTCAAAAGTCTTCAAATATCACTATTTTAACATTTCTTGGCAATCTTTTTAGAAACAGAAGTTAAACATAACAATTCCACTAAAGTAAACCACGATCACACACTTCAAAAGGGAATAGTTACGCGTTGGAATTAAGACAGGTTGATATTTGTTGAAATAGTGTGTATATATAGCTGACAATATCCCTTCCTTTATTTGTATTCACTTTTACTTAGTACCAAACACAGTTTTGGAGGTAAGTATGCCACCTCTGGTAGGAAGCTTCGGTTAAAAAACCCATGTATTCTGATGATCTGAAGACTGCTTTGCCTTCCACGTCAGTTGTTCTGTCACGGATTTAGAGTGCTAGAGCGATGTTTCCAGTGAGAGTATCTCCATTAGCAATCCTGCAAAAAAAGCAAATCCTGAATGCTACCTGCAGTACATGGTCTGTAATCCGGTTCTTGGTGCCAGCACAGAGCGATAAGGTGCAACAGTCTATTCCTCTCGGGCAGATTGCTTGGTATAAACTTCTCTGAAATGCCAGGCCGCAAACTGCTGCAGATTCCTGTCAAAACTTCCAGCAGGGTTGTCTGACCTGCAATTTATAGGAAAATGTCACTGAAAAAAACATTAAATACCTCAGAACTCTCTTAAAATGACATTCAGCATGTTATTTTGTCTATTTTAAAACAAAGAGTGCTTTTAAAAGCAAAAATAACAAAAAAATTAAGTCTTGTAAATAGATGTGCTAACCTTTAACAATAACCATAGCTACTTATTGCAACAGGCCATATGAGAACAAAGAACTGCCCAAATAATAAGTCACAAATGGCTATGTGTACATGGATTGTAAACTACAAGCACAGATACCTCAGGTATACATGTAATTTTTATGGGTATATTTTAAGCGCACAGTTTTATACAAAGCCTTACACCTGCATTACAGGAATATAACTCCTGTTGTACAAAGCCTGCTTTGGGCAGCCACGAGATGGCAGGCATAAACTGGATGAATATGAAGGTACTATTGTATGCAGGGTATCTAAATGGTCCTCAGCCTGTAAAATACAGGAGTCCTTCTGTTTTGCCATGCAGAATGGAGCCCGTAGCAAAGCAGCCTTTCATTGATCTCCACCTCCGTGAAACAGGGATCATTCCTAGACTGTGACAATTATTACACAATGCTTTGCAAACTAAGTTCTTCAAAACTGCTCACACTTTCATCTAAGAAAGTAAGATTCCCTGCTTACTTGAGAGAATTCAGCACGAACTGGCATTTCTTGATGAGGCTTTGAAACTCGTGGCAACTATAAAAATGAGCATTCTGCTCATCAGGTTAGCTGCTTGTCACTCAAATGTTCTCCGATTTTAAAATTACAACTGTCAAATATAAAGTGGTATTCCTTCTCACTAAAGGTAAGCAGAAAACTCAACTCGATAACAGGGTGCTTCAGCAAGCACAGAGAGGTGATACAAGCAGAGTAAGGAGGTACACCTTTCCCCTGCAGACAGATCAGCTTCTTTGGAAACACTGAGGATTTCTTGAGGGATTCTAATCTTTAGATCCCATAACGTGGAGCTATGTGCTGTAACAGTAATATAAGGCAAAGGGACATCTGAAAAGACAGCGCTGTTTGTATCCTAATTTCCCTACAGTAAGGGAATTTGTGAAAAATTAGGGCAACACAAAGTCTGACATGAACAATAGAGATAAATACCTTCGAAAGGTTTCCGTCTGCTTAGGCTCTCCCAACACAGTATTCCAAAACTGGGAAAAAGAAGAAAAAAAAAACCCTAATAGTCTGAGACCGTTCATTAGTTTGTAATCCGTATCGATGTTCTCATTTCCAAGAGCAAGTTTATTGGTTTAAGAGAAAGGGTTTTTTCAAGACAAATTCTATCCAAGTCTTTCCTAATTTGATGAGATCCTTTTTACTGCATTAAGTTTCAGTTTTCAATGGAGCTGTTCTTATAAAATAATGAATCAGTTAGAATTAAATTTTTATTATTTTTTTTAAAACATAGGAGCGATTAGAATTACATTTCAGGTTACCACCTTATCTCCATTTGCTCTTGTGAGTTTCAGAACCTTCTATTCTCCTTTCTTTGTCATTTTTGTTTTGTTTTCAAGTAATTTAAGTAGCAACTGGAAGAGCTGGACTTCTCAGCAGGCACTGACAACCATATCAGTTAACGACCAAAAACTTGTTTCTGACCTGCTGCGTGTCTGTTTTCTTCAGCAAATATTGATGGAGCTCCAAATACCTTTTTGCTTTTTTAACATCCTAGGAAGTATTCCAGTGATACCATATATCTACATATATAACCCACAACTCAAATGGTATAAAATACAGGTTTTTGATAAAAAGCTCAATCTGCAAAATCAGAGGCAAGGAGACTGCTGGAAGAGAGAAAGCAGGCTATGGATGAGTCAGAAGCAAAGCAATCAAATGGGGAAGAAGTAGCTCTAGGAGAAATTTATCTGCTTACTCATGTATCTTGCTGTAGTGCTGAATTACAATGTTTAAAAGAACCCCTCCTTCTGCCTTATTTCCACATAAAATCTGAAAGTGCTTTCACCCTCTAGTAAAGTATTAATGTAATGTGAACGTACATGTAACTTATATGTAGTTAAGTAATATCTCCTATGACACATTTATTTTCTCTGTTGCACCACTGTCTGGACATACTCGTATCTCATGCACCGACTCACAACTGAGCCTCTAAAATTATCTGAGTGACATGCTGGAAGATGAATTATGCAACCTGAAAGTAAGCCACCACTGTTCCGGTGCAAAAATCTTATGTTTGTGGACAACATCAGATTAGGCACAGCATTTATAGGACTCAAGCTTGTGCCTTATTTGACTCATCTTAGAGCCTGCCTCTGTGACGATAAAGCAGGAGTTTAAATTTGTTGCCTCCATAAAAGCTCTGAGAGCAGAGCAGCAGTCATGCTTAAAAGTTATTTATAATGTTAGTCCACAGGCTCTGCATGCAGGTCATAAAGATGAATGTCCATACAGACAATAGCTGCAATTTGAGGATGTCTCATTTATTGCGGCAACTACGAAGCATGTAACATATCCAAAAGGGACAGTGGCAGTAGGTAATCTTCCTCCTTTGTATGAATCACCTTAGTTAAAAAATATGAATGCTTGAGAGGCTCAGTAATTTATTCCAGCAGAGATTCCATAGGACCTTAATGGGACACTATTGAGAGAAAAGCCTTGCTTTTACCTGGGCCTCATCTAGGCATCAACTGTTCTTCCTGAAATTAAAGCCAACAACAGTTCACGCTTAAAGACTATGTGAATTGTAGTTACTAGGTTTCTAAACATATATGAAAATGTTTTGCCAGCTACATTACACTTTTTAAACTTTTAGGTCCGTTACATAAATATTTATATGATGAACTTTGAGAACAGTTCTTAACCTTTGTCTATTATTCACCAAATATGGTGAATTTCAAGTTGAATTCACTGCAGTGATTGGCCTCATGTGGAATTCTCTCCTACTGCATTATGTAGATCTGGCATTTTTACTGTAGTGTCTTTGAAAATAAGTATTTTGGCAGCATTGTAGAATGTAGCAAGGAGTAGGTATGACCTGTCCTTAGAAATCCTATTCACCTGTAAATATCACCTTCCTGGGAAGGAAGCCCTCCTTCAAGTATTTCAGGAGGGAGGTACACCAAATCCTGGCAGTTTCTCTGATTGCACTTCTGCAGGTCTGATCTCAATTGTTCTGTCCTCCAGTTGGTTAGAGCATAATCTGATACCTACAGAGATGGCAGAAAAAGTAAGTTTTAGTAACAATACCTCAAGTCTTGGTATTAAATAGTGACTATTAAGATAAATATATGCAACAGCAGGACAATCACTGGATTTTACATTAATAGGCTAAAAGTAGAAGCTCCCACCTTGGCTCTGTACTGCGTATCCAAAAGCACGTTGGAAGGTTTCAGGCTGCAGTGGCAGAAAGCAGGCTCGAGGCTGTGAAGGTAATGCAAGCCTTCAGCGACATCCGACAGGATCCTTATGAGTAAGGGAAATGGAAGTTCTGGGTATAGTTGATGCTAAGGAACACAAAATACGGGTTTGGGTAGTGTGAAATTGTTACTATGCACATTTTCATTTGACAATAAACAGAAGTACAATACAGAAGCTAAAGAACAGATTCATTGTGACTACTGTCCATAATTTACATGCTGATTGCTCTCTTTTGGCTGACTGTGTAATTAATTTTGTCACATAAAAGAGGACTTCTTTTATGTACCTCATGGATGAATGAGTGGAGGGATCCATTGTTCATCCATTCAGTCACTATCCCCACAAGTCCACGGTACTGGTAAATCCCAAGAGAAGACAGGAGACGTTCAGACCTACAGCGTCTGATATTTGCTATATCCTGAAGTAGCAACTTCCATGCCCTGCAAAAAATAGCAAGAGTTAGCAGCAGATTAGACTGACGGGAACTTCAGCTAGAGATGAGATAGTGTAGGATATGGAAATGAGAGATAACCATATGATTGAAAACAAGCTAATATAATTCTACTAATAAACGCAAGATTGTATCATCTTCCAAATAATTCTAAGAAAATGAAGCAATACCTTATGTAGTGTATTTTTTCTAATATAACGTGAAAGACCGCTGGATGCTTTAGTATGAACATAAGAGCACAGTTTAAAGCAGGACTGAAGCGCAACGACAGGAGAAAGCCAAACTATATGAAATGCTAGATTAAGAAAAATCAAATTTTTTCCCCTTACTGTCCCCAAGAGCTTGTACTGTATCCTTTTGCTAATAGCGAGATCCACATTTACAAGGAAATTATGATATTCCATGCTTATCTAATGGAACCACGTTATGTAAATGATATATGATATAGCATGTCATAGCATGACATAAAAGTGAAGCCAAATTCAGATTTGATAAGTAGTACCACTCTAGTGACTTTGCCAAATTTGATTCAAGCTCAACTGCAATTGGATTGTAGACCTCAATTTAAACAGTTTATTTACAGAGAGTAACAAAGCTTTGCTTTGATCATCATCAGAAGAATAAAGTTTTGTTGTCTAAGGACATCTAACAGTTACTTCTCCATGCATGGGAAACACTGAACTATCAGTTCAATTGTGCACTTTCATGGAAATAACTGAACTTCTGCTACAGGTTCTGTTTTTGTTAGTTGTAGTTTTGATTTTAAAGATCTGATTATCTTTCATCCATGTTACTTGTGAGCTGAAAATTCATTGAAATGATTTCAAAATTCAGTTGATTTCAACAGACCTGGAGCTCATTCTCATTATTCTAACCAGCCTTTACTTTAAGGCTTCAGTTTCAGTTTCTCATAATTACTGTGTTGATTCACAAGCCTGTAAACTATCACTGGAAGTAATTCACAGCCCCACCTGTTTCAACACTTATTTCCAGAAATCGAAATATTTATCATCAGCACGTGGTTAAACATTTTGCAGCTGAGTAAAACACGGTTTATTCTTCCAGCTTTCCTAAACACTGTGTAGTGTAAGTAAGAGAGTAGAATGGTAGAAAGACAGAGAAAAGCAAAACAGTGGCTTTAGTTTTAGGGAGCAAGATTGAGTGAAAAGATGCCAAGTCAGGACAGCATGTTAAATTCAAAGCAAAGTAAAATGTTGATTTCTGTAACTTTAACTATTTTGTTTTGGAGTTTGTTTGATTTAAAGAAACATTTTTTCTTTAAACAAGCTACCAAACAAATAATGTTTGTTCAGAGTATAAAATTGCTGGACTCCTATTGTATAAAACCAAGCAATCCTCCCCCCAACCACAAAAAATAAAACACCTTAAAGTTTTTAACTGTTCCCAAAAATCTGTCAGCATTTGGTTTTTGAAGTATCACTGATATTTTTAACTGTCAATTTAAAAATATTTGTATGAAATACTGTTTTTTCCTCTCCTGCTTTATAATGGAACAAATAAACGCTATGTATTTGAGTAGGACACTTTTGTATTTTACTTTTAACAAAAGCCACCTGAATGGCAGCGTTCCCATTAACAAGAGTAACTAGTCTGTAGATGCACATCAGACACTCCTTTTCTGATAAACAGTCAGGTCAGTGCATTCCCTAAAATGCTTTGGTCTTGCTTCATCAGAAGTAACTTGTGGTTATTCTTGGAAACTTTGTTTTTGTTGCACCCTGGAATTTTGTGGTCAGTAAGCTGACACCCATCAGTTACTGCTCATTTCTTTTTATAATGAGGACACGTACACATCTCACTGCTCTGTAACCCTGACCATTACCCCTCCCTCCTCCCATTTCTCTACTCCCTCATCTGTACATGCTGTTTGAGATTAAATTCACCGAGATCTCTTCAGGGACCTCCAGAAAGATGTAGTACCGTAGCATGCTGAGTACTACTGATCAGAGTTTGTAGATGTTATTATAGTAGAGATAATTGATGACTTCAGGATTAAGCTCTACTTTTATAAAAGTTTGTAAAAAACATAGAGCTTGTTTCTCAGTATAACTGCCTCTTGGCTAGTTGGGATTTCTAGGAATGGGGATGTGTTTAGGGATCAGACGATCCTGGGCATGCCACGATTCATTCTGGTGCCATCGCTGCAGGTCTGTGATGCCCACCTGCATGGTTAGTTGGCCAAATAAGACACGTACCTCTCTGTAGTGTCCTGGCTGGTCAGCAGCTTCACCGAGATATGAGCATTCCAAGAAATATGAAAGGCTTTGAGTGCAAAGCCTGAGCTTGTCCTGGTCAAGGTAAAGCTCTCCAAATCTTCCTGGGCTACTACAGGTAATGATTTCGCCATTTCTTGATGGCTGGCTTGGCGGAAAAAATGGCAAAAAAGAAAAAAAAGTTTTAAGGACTACTTTTTGTCCCTACTACCAAAGCACAGTGTAGTTGCACCACCCCTTAATTCCCAAATAACTATTATCCTAATCCAGCAGGCTTCCATTTACCACTCTGTGTCAGACTTTCCTTATAAAGACAGGAAAAATGCACTGATTGCAAAGGAGTGTCTGGACCATAACTTACCATCTGAGGCTGCAAGGTGCTAATTAATTCCTCGTTATTATTTCCATGTGATGACTTTGAAATGTGGGGCCATTATTTATAATACAATATGTGATTTTGAAGTGATACTGAACTACGTAGACAAAAAACTAGTATCTTACATTCTAGACGGAAATAATTTCCCTCCTTCTCATGGAAAAAGGTAATAACTCATTCTGCATCATTCTTGCATCTCTTCTTTAATACAACATCATGTCAATGAAAAAGCAAGGTAAAAGACAAATTTCTTGCTGCTGTAAGCTGGCAGAACTCTGCGAAATGGAGCTATGTCTTTATAGCAGTCACTAATTTGGCCAATACTCTGTCTATACTGTAATTCTCAAAAGCAATGCACGTGAATTAGAGATAACTTCTGCAAAACATCACTGTATTACTACATGAGTAACATTTTTTATTATATCTGTGAAGCTCCATTAGACTAGAGAATAACCAAAAACCAGTGGTGAAAGAGGAAAATGAGCAAGCAAAGAAAACAGATGAGTTAAAACCATTGGTAAGGATTACTGCAAGATCAACAGTCAGTGAGTCAGAAGAACTCAAACTGGAATACTCCCTTTCAGGGTCCAGTAGACCAGAGCTAGAGAAGAAAACACACAAGGGAACTAAAGTAACAGGGCCAAAAATTTGAAGTAACCAGTAAGGACTGTTGAATGTGAATTGTGTCCTTCTAGAAGATGGGCACTACAAAAAGAGCTCCTGGGATGCAGAAGGTCTGAAAGTCTTCTGACTTTGACCAGTTCACTTGTTCTTCATGAGTAAAGCAGAAACAAAAACCTGAAGATAGATTAGCCTATGCTCACAGCTGAACTGCTTCTAGCTCAAGACCAACTTACGTTAATCTTAGCATCTAAGCTGTGCCATGCGGGCACATTCACAATAAGAGGGGTACTAAGCTCAGTTTTGCATCTAACCACAATCAAAATGCAAATAAAAATTCAGCAGCTAATTTACCAGTTCAGCTTCAACAGTATTTGATTTGATAGGAAAGCACAGTTGAATTTT
The DNA here is from genome assembly GCA_008921705.1 of Burhinus oedicnemus. Taxonomy (NCBI): domain Eukaryota; kingdom Metazoa; phylum Chordata; class Aves; order Charadriiformes; family Burhinidae; genus Burhinus; species Burhinus oedicnemus. The sequence goes on from VFFE01007810.1 coordinate 935,659, forward strand.
TTGCTTTTGTTAACTTACTGTAGTTTGAAAGCAATAGCTGCCTTAGCTGCCTCACTTAGAGTTTCCTTAAAGAATAAATCCAATATGGTATGAGGCTGACAGACAGGTTAAGAGTTTCATAAAATTTGAAAAGATTGCTCTGAATGAAGATAAATTTCCAAATGAGCTGTTTATTCTTTAAAGTTGTAAAGGTAGACCACACAGGTCTACAAATCCTAAATATAAAGGAGGTAATCAGAAGGCTGGCAGGAACAAAATTACATCTCATTTCTATTATATAGTACAATAAATAATAACTTAAATAGCCAAAATTATTTACTTAACTCCAAACATTGTACAAGGAAGATCAAACAATTAATACAGGAACTAAACCATTCCTGAAAGTATCTATTTAAAATTGAATCAAGTAAAGCTGTAACAGTTTTTCTGAAACTCTTGCTGACTGGCTACTTAGATAAAAATAAAACCTAGCCATCAGCTCCTATTTTGGATTTGTAAAACCTAATTTAAGTAGAGATTTTCTAAAAACAAAATTAAAACCACCTCAATTTTTTAGTAAGACACTGAAAGTCTCAGACAACTTTGTCATATTCCCCTAGTTGGGGGGGCAAAGACAAGAGGGAGACTGCTATAAAACCATTTATTTCAAGTTTCTAATTTTAAAGGTAATTTTATAAAAGTAATTCATAGCAAAGACATTTTCCTTCGTACGAGTGAAACTCTACATTATGTTGATATTCAGATGTCTCAGTAAAAGAAATTGGAAACAAATATCGACTTACCTCTGGAAATACGGGCATAAAAACTATGGAACAATGGAGTGAAACTGCTGTAGATACCAAGTGCGAGTTGGCTGCGCACTGCATTCAAACACAGCTCGAGCTTTCCTGCGTGAGTCAGCTGCGTTGTTGATCTCTCCTTTTATTGGCTGCCTGCAAACATCTAAAATTTCCTGGTCAGATATACAAGCTGTAACTCTTTAGTGACTGCAGATGGGTTTTCACAGGCTGATTTGTTAACTGCCTGTAATTAACAAGAGCTATAACAGAAAAAGAGGTTGGATAGCTGCTTTTTCCACAATGAGGAATGCCATGAGGGGAAGCTATATAACAGTGAAAAACACCATATTGGGTACAGCCCAGATAAGGAAGCGTGTAGAGCTGCATGCAGATTGTGCAGCTGATGCTTATCTCTGAAGTAGATCAAGCCAACAGCACGTGTACAAAATTCCCTTAAAATTTTTAAGCCGAGTTGATTTTAAAAAAGGAAAAAAATGCTGGTTTTCTGGTTAGAGAGTAGGTAAGCATAGGGGTAACATAAGATTACAAAGAAATAAGGATCAATTGGCTGTCAAGTAGCCCTGCTAAAAAGGATATAGGGGCTATGGTGGACGTGAAGCTGATCATGAGCCAACAGTGTGCTGTCATCACAAGTGGGGAAAATTGCATACTGGGCAACACTAGAAATGCAGTCAGCAAAGTGAGAGAAGTCACAGAATCAGAATCACAGAATGGTGGGGTTTGGAAGGGACTTCTAGAGATTTTCTAGTACAACCCCCCTGCCAAAGCAGGGTCACCTACAGCAGATTGCACAGGAATGCATCCAGGCGGGTTTTGAATATCTCCAGAGAAGGAGACTCCACCACCTCTCTGGGCAGCCTGTTCCAGTGCTCTGACTCCCTCAAAGCAAAGAAGTTTTTCCTCATGTTGAAATGGAATTTCCTGTGTTCCAGTTTGTGCCTGTTGCCCCTTCTCCTGTTGCTGGGCACCACTGAAAATAGTCTGGCCCCATCCGCTTGACACCCACCCTTGAGATATTAATGAGCATTGATGAGATCCCCCCTGTCTTCTCTTCTCCAGGCTAAACAGACCCAGGTCTCTGCCGTACAGCCAGTTCTCAATCCACCTCACTGTCCACTCATCTAACCCACACTTCCTAAGCTTACCTATGAGGATGTTATGGGAGACTGTCAAAAGCCTTGCTAAAGTTGAGGTAGGCAACATCCACGGCTCTCCCCTCGTCTACCCAGCCAGTCGTGCAATCATAGGCGGCTATCAGATTGGTCAAGCATGATTTCCCCTTGGTGAATCCATGTTGACCACTCCCAATAACCTTCTTTTCCTCCACATGCTTAGAGATGACATCCAGAATGAGCTGTTCGATCACCTTTCCAGGGATGGAGGGGAGGCTGACTGGCCTGTAGTTTCCTGGGTCCTCCTTCTTGCCCTTTTTGAAGACTAGAGTGACACTGGCTTTCCTCAAGTCCTCAGGCACCTCTCCTGTTCTCTATGACCTTCCAAAGCTGATGGAGAGTGGCTTAGCAATAACATCTGCCAGCTCCCTCAGCAATCCTGGGTGCATCCCATTGGGGCCCATGGATTTGTGGGTGTTGAGTTTGCCTAAATGATCTCTAACCCGATCCTCCTCAACCAAGGGAAAGTCTTTCTTTTTCCAGACTTTCTCCTCTTACCTTTAGGGTCTGGGACTCCTGGGGGCCGGCCTTAGCAGTAAAGACTGAAGCAAAGAAGGCATCCTCCATCACCAGGGCACCCACCTCATTCAGCAGCAGGCCCACATTTTCCGTAGTCTTCCTTTTGCTACTGGTGTACTTGAAGAAGCCTTTCTTGTTGTCCTTGACCTCCCTTGCCAGATTTAATTCCAAGTGGACCTTAGCCTTCCTCGTTGCATCTCTGCATACTCTGACAGTGTTCCTATATTCCTCTTAAGCGGCCAGTCCCTTTTTCTACATTCTGTAAACTTCACTCTTCCGTTTGAGTTTTCCAGAATTTTTCGCACTCATCCATGCAGGTCTCCTGCCTCCTTTCCTGGATTTATTACTCATAGAGATGCACCGATCTTGAGCTTAGGGGAAGTGGTGCTTGAATATTAACCAGGTCTCTTGGACCCTCCTACCTTCTAGAGCCTTAACCCATGGAATTCCTCCAAGTAGCCCTTTGAAGAGGCCAAGTTAGCTCTCCTGAAGTCCAGGGTTGTAATCCTACTTACTGCCCTGCTTCTTCCTAACAGGATCTGCAGAGCCAAATTCTTCTCCGTAGTAGCAGATAACAACCAGTGGCATAGGCAGATTTCTCTATTTCAGAGGTTCAAGCCAGATGCTAGAAAATATTTTCTTTTCTACCAGGTGGGTAATGCGGTACTGGAATGGGCCACTCAGGTTGCAGAATCTCCATCCTTTAAGGTTTTCTAGACTCAGCATGGCAAAGCCATGGCTGACCTGATCCAGCACTGCTGGTGGTCCTGCTTTGGGCAGGAGGCTGGGCTAGAAAATGCCAAAAGTCCAGAATATCTTGAATTTTGCGAAAACTCTATAAGGCCTAATTGTGTTTCTGTTAGGCCCCTGGCATATACATTCACAATGAAGGTTGATGGGACTGCTGGATTCAGGGTGAAGACTTTATGAGCAAGCAGTCTTTTCAGTTGATCACATTTATTCAGACTTTCCACTACATGGAAACTGTCTTTATTTATAGAGTCTGACTTTAAAAACCAGTGTCAGTCAATGAGATTCTGTCCACAGACTTCTGTTGGTTTTGGATCAAATCCTAACCCCCCCAATAGGGAGGGAACAAGCAGTAGGGCAGTTACCTAATCCTCCTATGATCACGGGAAAGTCCCTTATGTCTAAAAATCATGTGGCTAGGGCTCCGTGGCCCAAGAGGAAGCACACAAGTAGGAAGCATGGAGTATGCCTTCATGTACGATGCTCTACTTCCTGACAGCTGTAGCTATCTGACCAGCATCAGCTTTTGCTGCCCAGCACACACCTTCAAAAGTGAAATTAGTATGAGGGAGCTGAAGAAGCAAAGGTAGAACAAGTGGGCTGTAACAGTCCTGGAGAAGGCTGGAAACATGTCAAGTTGCTGTGGCCACAGGATCCTCCCCTTGATTTGTCAACAACACATTCGTGTCCATAGTCTACACTTCTGTAAAAAAAAGTGTTTTCCTCTGTTTAAGGTATTAGCCTGTCAGGCTCAGACTGAACTGCAGCAGAATCAAAGCTGTTAAAAATCCGTACAACTAATTAAAGAAACTTCTTAGGGGGAACTTTGTACACAGTTTGAAGGACTTAATTTTGCAGAAATCCTTTGACACTTAAAGTAGTCTTAAGTACTTCTGTATTTTTAGAATATCATGTGCTGGGGAATCAGAGTACTAGAACAATACTGCATTTGTTTACTCCTTTTGACTATTGTTTTCATCTTAAAAAAACCTCAGTATAAAACTGTAAACCTTAATTTTAATCTGTATTTGGAGAAACCAGAAACATATAGGCCAATTTGCAGTGCAGATGGGAACTAATTAATCATCATTATTACTGAACATGTAAGAAGAATTGGTTAATATTTTACCTACACATAATTTATCCAAAGAAATTTAAAGCTTCTCACATAATATGAAAGCTTATAAATAACGGGCAAGGAAAGGCCTCTATAGGCTTTCACAAGGACTGTCTTGTGCAGTAATTAGACAAAATTAAGAAAACTAAAGTTTAGTTTGACTGTCAGTAAGTTGTTGGGTTTTGAAGGTTTTTTTGTTTGTTTGTGGGGTTTTTTATTATGGAAAATACTTGGAATAAAACCTTCCAGCAAGGAATAATGGGTAAGACAGACATTGAATCTTTCTAATCTCCTATGCATAAGATTCATTCATTGTCATACAGATACGTAAATACACAGATACTGGCAACTCTTGCCAAAAACAGTAGCTTCTTGATGCCTAGAGACTGTATGCCATCATCAAGGACAGGGAAAGACCGAGATCCTAACAGAAATACCACTGAGTGCACTTCTGACCATATGCAAGGGGAAACAACAATAAACACGAAGGTAGATGGAAGAGCACTTAAGATAACCATTATGTGAGTGTCTGCAGGATTCCTTATTTAGTGAGCAAATCCAGCTGTCACAGCAGGATTGGAATTACACACAGCAGACAGTGTCTGACTATAACTGCAGGAAGAATTCAGAGACAGTATGTTATTTCTCATACATACATTTGCTCATGCTAAATGACAGCCTAGGCCTTTCAGAAGAGCCATGGATCTCAAAAAAACCAAAGACCAGTTTCTCTTTCCTTCAGAAGACAAACAAAACTGAGTCTCTGAGTGTCAAAGAACGAACAGTATAAATCACCAGATTAAAACTTTTCAAAGTGTCCAAAGAAGGTAATTTAAAACCTAACCATAACAATGCAAGAACAACTAGAACATTTGCTTTTTCAATCCATACTTGTTTTTGTGGCTTGCTCACAAGTTAAGACAGTACATAGGGAACACAAACATGTTCTTAACATCCTGAACGTAGGAGTAATAGTCATGTCTAAAGGATAACACGGTTTAAGACATGAGTGGTTTATAGGTCTCCCCCTCATAATAGTCACGCAGAGCAAACACAGTTGCAGTCAAATTTGAAACAAAATGGTAGCTTTACAAGAAGCAGCATTAAAGGACCACAGTATAAGACAAAGCATTAATAGAGTGAGTATGCACAATAAAAGAATGACACAGTACCAGAAGATCGAAGCATTAAGATGACCCAAATACCAAAGCCTCTGATGCATATTCAGTAAATACTACACTTTGATATTTCAGAAGAGTTCCCATCATCATTTCTCAATCTGGTTATTCCAGTTGAGCATCTGTACAGGATAACTTTTGGCAAAGAGGTAGGTTCTAAGGTGCCATTTCTTTGGCACTTTGTGTATTTCAGGAGCTCTTACAAGAAGTGAATATTAAAATGTTGTTAGGCTTCAAATTTGTGGGATTCAAATGCTCTGTATTTCACCCTTATAAATCGTAAGCTATAGTGCATGAGTGCAGCCAATGATATAATCATCTTGCTCTAGAAGACAAGACTCCAAATACTTGCCTGCTGTAATGAGAGACTTCAAGATACAAAATTATGGTTTCCATTTCATGGATTTGCAGCTGCACTAAGGTTTTCTTTTTTTTTTTTAATTTTATTTTTATTTAAAAATAATTGTTTCCTTAAACACCCATACCATGCTATTTTGGAAAATAGTTGTAACATTCACTTGGTCATTAATGAGATGACTAAACAAGAGCATCAAAGTTTCTGTGAAATGAGCAGTGCCAAGCACCTCTGCTAATTAAATTGTACCACAGAAATTTATTAATTCTTTACCCAACTATTTTAAATAGTGGAATCTTAAACAGGTATCACACAATTCGTAATTCATGTAAATGTGAACAACAATGAAGAACTAGACTGCAGAGAGCTATCATACCTCAACTTGTTAAATGGTTTGTAAAAAGTGCCCTAGTCCACATCCCAAGCATTTGCAATCTGTTTTGGAACATGATATACTAAACACTATTAAGACAGGGTGGAGAAATGCTAAACCTCCAGGTCCATCAATTATGTACCTGCAGATAAATAATTCCAGTAAGCTAATGGTGAAATGACAGAGGCCTAGATTGTATGACCTTGCTGTGAACGTATGGCATAGGTATGTAAGAAAATATAAGCAGGCTTTCAAAGCCTTTACACATACCAAACAAATCTCAAGCTCTTCTAGGCAAAGGAACATAGTGAGCACTCCCTCCTTGCTCCCCTAAGGATACCTGTTCCAAGGAGAGAGAAAATACAGCCCTATTCACCAAATCCCCAGAAGACCATCCTATAGAAGAGCACAGCACTAACATCATTACCACACCATACCTGCCTTCCGGATTTTCCGCTGGAAAGTGGGCAAGTTTTTTAATTGGCTTGATCCTAAGTGTTGTGTTTTCTCTGCCTGACAATTCTGAAATACGAAAATATGCAAGTGAGCGCAAATAATCAACAAGGAATTTTTAAAAAAAATCTGAAGTTTTTTTTCCATTGTGGGGCTGGTTTGGGTTGGTTTGTTTTGAGATTTTTTGTTTGTTTTTTCAAAGTTGCAACAACGCGTACATTAAAGGCATCTGAAAGATACAGATCACTACTGACTTCCTTTTAAGTGTTGGTATAATCAAGTCTGCTTGTAGGCCACTTGCATTTAGTGACACAGAGAAAGAATTTTGAATTGCTGCAGTAAACGTCAGTGGACTTTCAGTCACCTGGGAAAACACTCTACTTATGTTGAAACTGTGCTCTACGAAAATTGATTTCTATTGAGTTAGTATTCTTTGAATTTGGTCATTAACACAATAAACTGGAATTAAGTCCAACAATGCTGGAGATGAGTACTTCCTTCTTTTCTGTGGAAAGCAGCCAACTAACACAGAGGATGTAAAACAGGAGAATTTACCTTGGTTTCCCAACAGTCTTTCCAACCACAAGTGTCATTGCCCTTTGCAGATCAAAGAAGCCTTTGTCAACCTGAGAAATTTTAGCTGGGCTAGCATTCATGAATTGCATGAGTGATATGAAGAGATAGCACTTAAAAACAATGTTATGTGTTATTTTTAGTTGTCTTCCAAACTCTTGGGTCTGTAATGAATAGAATTTCAGAGGGTTTTGATTTGGTAGCCTCCAAATGAAAGCTGAAACTTGTGCTTAGCCCCTTGATGACTGCAAGATTTGTTAAAACTATTTTATTAATAAATTTTGAACAGGATTGAAGTTCAATAAGTAGATTTTTTTGGCATAAAAAGACCTGCTTTCTTTCTTTTTTTTAATTTTTTTTTTATTACACATAATCTCACTGAAAACATATTAGTTTGAAAGGCTGAATTTTTGAATGTTTGAGATGGCAACATTGCATATGAACTTCTCAAAGGAGGCTAAACATTGCAATCTGGCTTCTGCTTAGCACTTTCTTCCAGTAAATTTTTAATTGCTTACCCCATGGAGATCACTATAATTTCTCCTGTGAGCGATGAGAGGACAGGGACACACAGCGAAACACACGTGTAGGCAGTGTCCAAACAGGCTAGAGAACCTCAATGCTGTCTGCCCTCAGTACAGTGTTGCCCATTTAGCCATGTTGCTAGCCTTCTTTGAAAGCTGGCATTTCATCTGTAGCAAAGACCCTTGAGCCAAAAATATAATAATAATAGTCACATGGTTTAAGAAAGTGTTGCAATAATGGAGTATAATCTTGGGACTGATATTCTGACTTTTTAATTTCTCAATTATCTAGCTATTTCAATACAGGCAAATGAACTTAACTGAAGAGTAAACTGTTCTTCTAATAATATCACCTTAAGTACTTTTTTGCCTTTTGCTTTTTAAAGCTGAAAATAGCAGTGAGGCATGAGTGAAAGCAGGCTGTATGGGGTGGACTTTGTTCTATTGTTTTCTTTCCAGGAAGTAGCAACAAAAAGAAATGACCTGTTGCAAATTCCCTCTTGGTCTGTGAGAGACAAAACCACCAAGGCTTATGCATGTCCTGAAGTGACATATACACCCACTTCCTACGGATTTCCGTACAGGAAAGCAGGTAGCAAAACAGACAAGTGCATGGAAAACATTAAAAAGGAAACATTTAGAAATTGTGCAAGAGAAGCTGATGACCCCTAATACTGGCAGGCTTAGGAAAAAGCCATGGTCTTTCCAGCTTATGTAGATGCCAGATGTAGGCTCAGGTTCAAGATTGCGAGAAGTAGCTGGCATTAAGTATATTTCCACAATGGCATGCATGTCTCCAGAAAATATTTTCCTCTTAAAGCAAAAATACAACAGCACACATTTGGCAGCATGTACATCAATTTAGTGACTCTCTGGATTAATAGGCAATGGTTGTGCTGCCACTCAGAAGCAACTAAACAGGATGAAGGAATAAGCGAACAGGAGTCCCATGCAGTTCAAAGGGAAATGCCAACCTCTACACCTGGGAGGAATAACCCCAGGAACCGGTACCTGCTGGGGGCCAACCAGCTGGAAAGCAGCTCTGCAGAAGAGAACTTTGGGGTCCTTAGTAGATAAGCAGCTGAATGTGAGCCGGCAGTGTGCCCTTGTGGCAAAGGAGGACAACAAACATCCTGGGTTACATTAGGAAGAATGTTGCCAGCAGGTCAAGAGAGGTCTTGCTCAGCACTGATAAGACCACATCTGGAGCTGCATCCCCAGTTCTGGGCTTCACAGTACATGAAAGACACAGACATAACGGAGTGAGTCTAGCAAAGGGCGAAGAACATCATAGAATGGTTTGGGTTGGAAGGGACCTTCAAGATCATCCAGTTCCAACCCCCCTGCCGTGGGCAGGGACACCTCCCATTAGACCAGGTTGCTCAAAGCCCCATCCAGCCTGGTCTTGAACACCCCCAGGGATGGGACAACCACAGCTTCTCTGGGCAACCTGGGCCAGTGTCTCACCACCCTCACAGTCCAGAATTTCTTCCTAATATCTCATCTGAATCTCCCCTCTTTCAGTTTAAAACCATTACCCCTCGTCCTGTGACTCCTCTCCCTGATAGGGAGTCCCTCCCCAGCTTTCCTGTAGGCCCCATTTAGGTACTGGAAGATGCTATAAGGCCTCCCTGGAGCCTTCTCTTCTCCAGACTGAACAATGCCAACTCTCTCAGCCTGTTTTCATAGGAGAGGTGCTCCAGACCTCTGAGCATCTTTGTGGCCTCCTCTGCATTCATTCCAACAGATCCATGTCCTTCTTATGTTGGGGGCTCCAGAGCTAGATGCAGCACTGCAGGGGGGAGGTGGTGGGTGTTGTCTCATCAGAGCAGAGCAGAGGGGCAGAATCCCTTCCCTCACCCTGCTGGGGATGCAGCTGAGGATGTGGGTGGCTTTCTTGGCTGCCAGCGCACATTGCTGGCTCATGTTGAGCTTCTCATCCACCAACACCCCCAAGTCCTTCTCCTCAGGGCTGCTTTCCATCCGTTCTCTGCTCAGCCTGTATCTGTGCTTGGGATTGCCCCAAGCTGATGATTAGATAATCAAGCAATTGGAGTATCTGACATAGGAGGAGAGGCTGAGAGAATGAAGATTGCTTAGCTTCAAGATAAGGCTCAGAGGGATCCTACAGATGTTTATGAACACCTGATGGGACGAAGTAAAGAAGATGGAGCAAGACTCTTAATATTGCCCTGTGAAAGGACAAAAGGCAATGGGCAGAAACTGAAATACAGGACACTTTGTTTAAACATAGGAAAACACTATAAAGGTGACCGAAAACGGGAAAAGGTTGTCCAGAGAGGTTGAAGTCTCCACACTTAAAGATGTTTAAAACCCAGTTGGACATGGTCCTATAAGCACAGCTTGATTACAGTTCTCCTGGTCTTTTTTGACAAAAGCTTTCTGCAAAACAACTGTGAAATATAGTTCTAAGAAAGGATGTGACATCAAATGTTTTCAACTGCTTAACATTGTTACTAGCTTTGAACTGACAAATATTTTAAATCTTGGTGTGGAAAACACTTGCTACAACCTAGTGCATTTTATTATACAAGATGAGGGACTTCTAGTGAGTCTGGTTAGCTATATACACATTCAGGTAAGAAAGTTGATGGAGAAGAAATTTATCTCAAGAAGCATCAAGAAGAGGGGAGGCCCGTTGGAGATTATTTTCTCTGCAGGTAGTTTTATATGTGAAATATAAAAAACTAATAGCAAGAAAAATACCACTGCTTAAATTGCTTGCTTTTGCTTGGACTGCCTGTTTCCAGAAACCTGTCTGTTGTTACCTCCCAAGTGAAAAATGATACCTGCAAACAACATTGTAATAAAAACGGGCATATTAATGGTTAAGTAACTAAGGTTTGTTTTGGTTTGGGGGGTTTTTTGGTTTTGTTTTTGGTTTAGTATCTTTGCTTTCTGGTCTTGTTTCTGAAGACTATTAACATCATCTAAAATGGGGATTTCTACAGTTGGCTCAGGTTTGTATATGCATCTGCATCACTAGCTGCTGTCCTGTTGAAACAACATTAGAAAGCAGACCCATCAGAAAGACCAAACTCAAAAATAATTTATTAGGAACTAAATATTAAAATTATATATGGCCATAATGTATAAAGTATTATAATTGCATCCTGAATTTTATTTAGTCTTGTGCTTTTGACTTTCCCATTATATGGTATTGTCTAGAAAACATATATATTCTTTTTATGTGCTTATTTTCTCTAAATTATAGAGTAGGACACACAGCTTGGAAAGGTTTAGCTAAACTTTATCAGTTTCTAAATGTTTAAGTTTTAAATTACATGTAATACCTGTTGTCATTAATAGATAATAAATAGCTAAATTGGGCCTGTCAACCCAATTTGAGTTGTTACATGTGGTTTCATCAGATAACCTTAATTTTGGTTATCTAAGGGGGTTTTTTGTAGGTTTTTTCCCTGCCCACAGTGTCCTGAGGAAGTTGGGGTCAGAGGCTCACGTGAGTTTCTTCATTGCCTTTTCTTGCTTGCCTGCATAGAACAGTTGATTAACTTTCCTGTCCTACATTTTTAATAGAGTCAAAAGTTATTAGAACTGTGTTGTTAAATCAGATCAGGTATAACACAACTGGCAACTTCCCTGTGCTCCCGTAACTGTAAAAGCTCAGTTCCTGACGCTTGCAGAAGGTGCAGTGGAGTCTCTCTGCAGCATTGTGTTGTGATACATGTGTTATAAGCATACCATAGATCAAAAGGAATGTGAAACAATCAGAAAGACTGACGACAATGAAAAACAGAAATATTACTTAAGTCCCACTGTCACAGTTTATTAATAGCAATTCTAAGTATAATTGAATTCTCAGAATTCACAAGCAAGAGTTCATGAGCTTCCTAAAGCTTGGTCTACAAGGAACACAATGCTAAAGCACTCATACCATATCTCAATCTGTACACTTTCCACAGTGTTGTAATAATTTAAGAAGTCTGAACTGTGTTTTACTCAGGAAGAAGATTCTTAAAGGTACTGACTTCCCAAAAGTTGTTTGAAAATAAGGAGCTCGGTAGAAGACAGAAAGAGAGAGAGAATGCACGAAGATGAATCAGCAGTGCTACAGCAAGAGGCAAGTTCTTACGAGACTCTGAAGACTCTACTTGTCACTGGGTTCATGCTGCAGCTTCAATATACCTGAGTTAAAAAAACTATTAAGCACAAGATGCAAGTGTTCAGAAAGTCATGCTATATTAGTTTCAACACCAATGCAACCACTTATAATTCAAGTAAGTTTTCAGTTCTGTCCATCCCAACTGCTCTTTGTCTCACCTTACTTCAAATGGGCTTAATTCTACTTCTTTTGTTCACAGAGATGCAAAAACAAACTGTAAGAGAAAGGCTACCATGATGATTTATCCTGTATTGACATTATTGTATATCCATTAGAATGTTTGTTTAACCAAAACAAAGTTACTGTGTTGATCCTTTTAGTCAATGTTCATGATTATTAGTATCAGAGAGCTGCAAGAGTGGGCTGCTCTGCAAGGGAAGGTGAGCAGGAGCCACAGGGGACAGGGTGCAGGCAGGGACCACGTCCTTACCAGCAATGGCTGCAGTACCTGAGCAAGTGGAGTGGAACAGAGCAGGCCTAGCAGTCAACACGCAGGTCCTGGGCAAAGAGGCAGGTCTGAGGGCAAATCCCAATCAGCAAGGTACCAGGCTGAACCCAGACACACCAACAATGTAGCTCGGAGAAGAAACACCAGCAAAGGCCTGATCGTGAATACAGTTCCTGGGCCAACGGGCAGACACCGTGTGGGTGGAGGTCCCAGATGATGCTGATGAGGACAATTAGGGACTGTTCGTGCTCTCAGGGTCCTGACAGGTCATAGCCTATCTTCCCTTATAGGTAAGTCCTTTGAAAGTACTGAGTTTGTATAAAAGGGTTTAATGTGGATTTATTAGGCTATAATGAATTTTAAATCTGTAATTGTTTAGTAGGCCTTGGTAGGATCTGTTTTGGAATGTCTAACACTAATCTTAAAAAGAATAATTTTAATACTATTGTATGCTGTAATGCTACTTTCATGCGGTTCTGATTAGCTATTGGTCAAAGCTACAGAATTTAGTATTGTTATCTCTTCTGAAAAAGTCTCTAAGTGTCTTCTCCCTTATCTTTTTGGTGATGTTCCCAAAAAAGCATGTTTTGACAGACTGGTGAATAGGTTTTGTTTCTTTTACCACAGGGACTGTTTCACAGACATTGCAAGTTTCATGTCTGTGGTATCCTTCTAGGGGACACAGTCATGATTTATTTAGAGGAACTTCATCAGCAGATGGAGAGCCATGAGGGAAGTATCAGAAGAAATCCAGTTTCTCTAAATAGTTTCTAGTAGGTTTCATATGAGCTAGCTTCTTCCTAAACTAGCTAGGAGTTAACACATTGCAGTCAACTAGAGACTTTGGAAAATGAAGGCTTTGTTCTTGTGTGTGATAGTAGGTCTGGTCAGTATGTAAATCACAAAAGTCATGACTAGAATCAGGTTTGATGTGAGAACAGTGTTCAGAGAGCACTGCATGTGACTTTTTACAAAAGCTGTCTTCAGGCCCCAATGCTGCTTGGCAGATGGAGAAGGATTACCCTGTTCATGAAGCTTTCTATGCAGGCCTACAGTGACCGCTCACAAGTGTCTACTGACTGCCACTTAACTTGGGGTGGTAGAAGCTAAGTACTGCATGTACAGGATAAGTATAATGAAATAAGAAGAAATACTTAAAGGTGAATAAAGATGTTAAAAATTAAATTATGCTTGTCATGTGAATCATGGAATCACCTAGATCACAGAATCATGGATCTACTACATTGATGTTGTGATACATTACATACCATTTGAAAGGCTGCTGCTCTGTTTTGTCTTCCAAGAAAATAGTATGTGTACTTTGAAAAATCAGTGTGCATGTTGAATCGCAAAGACAATGATGCTTTTGTTTCATGAGGTCATGTGCTAGTTTGAGCATTCAAACCTGAGAACTGAAAAACTTAGCTTGTTTTTAAAGTAACTGAGTTCACAATGTTGTATCCACAAGAATAAAAAGGTACTAAAGAAAATCTATTTTTATTTTACCTTCTTGCACCTTGACATAATTTAATTTTGTCTAGCCACAGCATTACCACTCCTTCTCTCATATCATTTCAGTATGGGGAAAAAATGTGGTTAAGTTTTTTTCTTGCTGTTTCATCAGTGGGGTTTTCTGACAAATTTTTGTAGCCTTACTTGCAAAACATCCGCTTTCATTCTGAGAATCTGGGACCTATTTTTAGATTCACTTTAGAGGGAAAACTGTTCCTTTCAGTATAGTGTAACATAATTGCTTTTCCTTTTTTAGGTTCTGCATGAAGGTTTAAGCTCAAGATGCTTAGCAGTGTTGCATATGTAAGGCAGAAAATAAGTAATATTACAGTTTAAAAAAATAGGGTGGAAAACAGTTCATATGTTGAGAATATTGTCTCCTTTGCTGGGCTGTATTGTGTAGCTGGTATTTCCCCTTGCTGCCTTTTCTACAAGGCTTCTTTCTTTGTTTTACCTCATTGCTTGGAAGGATTGTAAGCTGTGGCTGAAGCAAGGCTGATGTGCATTTATAGTGCTTAGGACAAAAAAGTTCTGATTGTAGATCAGAGAGTTGCTATAGCAGTGCTGAACAAATAGGTATAAGGTGAAATGATATAGATATAAAAGTGTTTGAGGTGGAAAGCGCTACCAAAGATAGTAGTAACAACAGTGAGATTTGTAGGGGAACAGGAATTACATGGTAAACAAGAAAATGGCATTTTCTGCTATTATCTATTCTGGAAGGCATGTCCTATGAGGAGTGGCTTGTCTAGCTGGGAGAAAAGGAGGCTGAGGGGCGACCTCATCACTCTCTACAGCTTCCTGAGGAGTGGAAGTGGAGAGGGAGGTGCTGATCTCTTCTCTCTGGTATCCAGTAATAGGACGCATGGGAATGGTTCAAAGCTGTGCCAGCGGAGGTTTAGACCGGACATTAGGAAACGTTTCTTTACTGAGAGGGTGGTCAAACACTGGAACAGGCTTCCTAGAGAGCTGGTCAATGCCCCAAGCCTGTCAGCGTTTAAAAGGCATTTGGACAATGCCCTTAATAACATACTTTAACTTGGTCAGCCCTGAATTGGTCAGGCAGTTGGACTAGATGATCCTTGTAGGTCCCTTCCAACTGAAACAGTCTATTCTGTTCTATCTATGGAGAGATTTAAGCAGGGAGGTGGATGTGAACTGGATTTTGAGCTTACAGCAGAGTTGGTAGGTGAGAAAGAGAGCAGAAGCCTTCAATTCTAAGGTCAGAAGAGGTAATTTTTTAAGGCCATAGGAGGCACAAAGGTTAGAGGATTCTGACAGGCACCTGGGAGGGTGGTGGCTGTGGACAAACGGCTGCACAAACAGCCTTAGGGGACTGCGAAACCCTGGGACTAACATAGAGAAAGGCTCAGCTCTTTAGTTTAGGGAGGATTACGGTGAGAATGTTTCTTTCCCTTCTCTGAATGTTACAACAGGCTTTTAATGCTTTCTCCAGCTTTCCTTCAGACATAGATTTTGCTCATGTATTTACGCAAATCTCATAAGTGAAGTGCACTGTTCAGTGTAAACATGGAAATTATCCAGGTGTGCCCACAACAGACGTGGTGATTGTCTTGAGGACTCAGCTATGCCTTGAACTGAAAGGACTACATTTAGCTGGGTTAAAATAAACCCAGTGTGCTGGAGGGTTGGATGGGACTGCTGGAGAAGGCAGCTTGTACCTGAATGGCTACGATGGAAACTGAGGATGAAGGTCGTGTATTACTTCATGTGGTCCAGGGTATAAAACTAAAGAAAAAGGTTAGGAGGAAAAAAACAGGCATTTTAGCAATGGTAATGGCTCATTCTTAGATGGTGGTGGTAAAATTACTTGTTATTCAGAAATCAGTACTAAAAACTCTGTATAAATAAATTATTGCATATTGATGACAAAAGCAAGAATTTGATTGCATGTATAAACTGAGGATTAAAAAACACTTTAATCCTAAACTAACCATAGAGACTATTAAACAACATCAGCTGTAAGAAATATTTTTGATTTCACTAGGAATCATTTGCAACCAAAAGTTCTCAAAAAAGCTGCTGAAGAGATCTCTTATCTCCAGATACTTAGTTTTGCCAGAACTTAGAGTACTAGTGATAATCCATTCATTATCTCCAGAAAGATTTAGCTTTTTTTTTTTGTTGTTTCAAAAAGTGAAGCAGATAAAACTTACTGAGTTCATAGATAAAAGATATAATAAGCTGAAAAGCCACCAGTTTACATATTGCTCCTGGAGGAGGGATGGTATCACAATTGCTGTTATGAACACCACACTGACACCAGTCATGACAGGAGATCATTCCATGGATCTAGCAAGCTTTGCAGGCACATTTGAATCTCATTTAGAGGACAACATTCAGGAATGCTAAGTGAATATATGTACTTACTGGTACAGAGTATGTATTTGCTTGGTATCCTGAAGATAATCGATTTATCCCAGTTTTTGGGGATATTTTTACACTTAGCTCCAAGGAATGTTACAAACGTAGTGCCAATATGGCAGAAGTACGAAGCATTTTAAACATATGAATCCAGATTATTACTTGGATCAAACATAAAATATGGTGCAGGCATTAAATGTTTTGTACAACTGGAAGAATTTTGTGAAACCAGAAGAGTGTTGGTGCCAGGATTTACAAAAGGTGAATGGTGGTTGCCAGGATTCAAAGAGGAAATGAAGTAGTAACTGCAGACAAGTTTGCTTGACTTAAATTTTGAGCAAAATCATAGGAAAGCATGGAAAAGATTCAGCTGAGAAAGAATCAAAATATAATGTCAGCTAACATATTTTGATAGGTCTTATGGTTTTAGAAACCCACAGCAATTTATTGTCATTTAGACAATTATTTTCTCACCCCATGACCCCTCCCCACCCAGGAAGGGGAATTGAGAAAAAACAAGGAAACCCCAGGGTTGAAATATAAACAGATTTAATAGAATACTACTAGATAATTAACAGTAATAACATTAAAGAACCAATATTGATCCCGATACCAATATAAAATATAGAGGGATTATATTCAGCCAATTATATCAGTTGGAAGCTGTGCACTCCCAGCAGGGGACAGCAAATGTGGGACACTGCGAGCGCTGCGGCTTCGGGAGGAAGGGAAGGGCTCAGGGCTCCGGCACTGGGGCAAGGAGTTCTCAGGATGGCAGCCATCAAGAGAGAGAGAGAGAACTCCTCAGCAAACTTTCTAATTTCTATCGAATGTGCCGTTGATGGTATGAAATAATCCTGTTGTCCAGCTTGGGTCAAGTGCCCAGGTCTCGCTCCCCCTCGTCCCTGCACCTGGCGAGCTCAAAAAACACTGAGACCTTGAAACCCGCACACCATAGCTGGCTATAAAGTAAATATTTTCACAACTTCAGGCACTAGAGTCTTCTAAAAGGCAGTTTTCCCCAGCTTTGGAAGAGAAATTAGTCCTGTGTCTCTCAAACCAGGACAATAGGAAACATTTATTTCAGAGAAACTAACTTTATTCTTTGAGATTGCAAGTTCAGGTGATAGCTACATAGATGTAACAAACAGTTTTGTTAAGAGCTTTAGTATGCTGTGACATTTCAAATAAGTTTTACAAAAGTAAGTTATAAGTTTACAAGTATTAAGCAGACATGAAGTTGACGATGAGCTAGTTTACAAGAAAATCTAAGAAAGTAGTTATTGGAGACAACTGCTATTTATTAGAGTTATCACTAGTAGGGCTTCACAGTGGATTGTAGCAGACCCAATACCCTTAGCTAATCTGAGAGTAAATGTGAAATATGGTGAACTTTTGTGATTGATGCAAAAAAATGGCAGAATATTAAAAAGCAAAACGGAAGAGAGCTAGTTTGTTTGTTTGCTTGCTGGGTTCATTCCAGCAAAATGCATTTTTCGTAAAGGTAGTGCTGAAGCTAATGCATCATGGAGCAAAAAAAAAGTGAGCCAGCCTAGACAATATGACTTATCCTGGAAAGTAGTACCTCCAAAACTGAAATGGAGGCAGGGGAGGTAGAAACAGGGCAGTAATGTTTGCGTAGAGGCACCAGTGAGGTGGAAATCCACACAGAGCTCTGGCAGTCTCTGAAAAGAATGTTGAAAAACTGGAAAGAGCAAAGAATGATTTGCCAGAAAGCTTGAAGATTGGCAAAAACACTTCACAGCAAGACACTAGAGAATATTGTACGTTTCATTTATCAAAAAGACCCTGAGAAATAACTTGTTTACCGGTTTTAAATTCTTCCATGAGGAGGGAAGATGGGGCAGAGATGCTTTAACAGAAAGACCGAGGACACAGTAATGAACAAATGGCTGGAGAGAGAAAACTGGCAGTGTGAACTAGAGACACACCTTTTTAAGGCTGAGTGTGACTGACCATGGGAAAAAACCACACAGGCACAGGAGTGCCGTGTCTGCCATTTGATTGATTCAGACAATAACAGATACCTTTTAGAAGAGGTATGTTACTCAGGTGAAGTTTCCACCTGCAATATAGGAACTAAGGGATCAAGCTGGATCATATATAGGAAGTCTTAAAATCTGAAACAGCATGGACATGTGTGTATGCATAGCGCTAACAAAAATACAGCCAGATTATCCAAAAACAAGCTACTGGGATAGATCAGGGTTCATCTGCTTTTTTTTTTTTTTTTTTTTTAAATTTTCTTCACCGTGGCTGTTGCCTGCGTATGATTAGACATATCTACATACCTTTTATTTCTGGGCAGAATGACTGGGCTTTTTTTGCATGTCACTTAGTACGTTCTTTTGAAGGCCTGTCGTTTTTCTTCCTCTCAGCAAAGCATGGTTTGAGGACAGAACAGTTTGCTGTGTTCTCAGCAGAACTTCTGGAATTTGTGTTAAATATTTTGAGAACAGCTGTATTTGGTCAGCAGTATATTGCACTAGTTTTCATTTTATATTCTTTTTAAAAACCTTGCATTTTTTCTGTAATTTCCTGGTACCGATATATAAATAGGGATCTTTATAGCAGTCCTGGATGCTCAATAGTCTAAGCTGAGAAGTCAGAGCCCCCATACTTCATAACTCCTGCCCTCCAGTGCTGTCCTGAGGAAATCTGCGGGTGCAACCTTGATGCACAGTGTTTCACTGATACTACCAGCAAGGCAGCTTGCCACACTTGTTCACTGTCCTTTGCCTCTGCACATCCCAGATTGAAATTCGACTTCAGAGCTTTTTTGGGAAATCTTTTTACTCCTGTTATCAGCTGAATTTGATGTCACTGGCAGTAGTAAATAAGCAGTAACTAAACCATGCTGCCAGGAAACTTTCTGCTTACGGCTGGAGGGTTTGAGTGAGTTTGCTGCTTGCTCCAGCCTTGTTTCACCACATAGAGGCAGCACGGCATCACACAGCTTTGCGCCATGCTGCCTGTAACATTTTTGGACTGGATGGTGTGCAGTAATCCTGGACTGTTGCAGGGGTCAGGACCCAAATTCCTCACGTGCACAGTATAGGGACAGGTCCTGGTCCCTTGGAGGACTGAGTGGAGAGAGAAGAGTTAGTGGTGAGAGGGAAGTGTTTTACATGTTGCTGTCACTGACTTAGCAGAATTTATGGTTGTTCAGTACTTCATTAAGATCAAATCAAGAGGTTTACAACTGCTTTATGGGATTTGTGCTCTCATGTGACCATGTAGAGTCAAGAGCTGAAAGCATCCTCTTTTTTCCAGTTTGTATTGCTTTTCCTTGTCACATAGATGGTGTGGAGCATAATGTACGGGCATAACGTGCCATTTACACTTGGTTGATATTCTGCTGATCCAGCACAGGAGAGGGAAGGATGATCTTGTCATAGGGCTTGAAATCATAATTTCCCCTAACCTTGATGCCTCTGCCATTGATTTTGGGTGTGACTGTGGGCAAGTCACCCAGTGGCTTGTGCCTCAGGTTCCTTATCAGTAAAATTAACAGGAGTATTTTTATGAGGATAGTTCAAGGTTCATTTAATGCTAATACTATTCTTGATAACCAGTGAAAGCATTTAAACTAAGCTGTGGTATGTTCATGCCGGTAACTTGACAAATAATCTGTAGTTTGAAGCCCTCTTTATTAGTAAAAAGAAGAATGGTCTTACCTTGAGGCAAGTATACTTACTTTGGAAAAAAATGTTTTAACTTATCTGAAAGAGTATTAACAGCCAGTTTAATTTAGCAGAACAAGTATGAAATAGCAGTAGCTGTGCAGCAGAGGTCACTGCTGCATTATTTGGATAAATGTTGCCATGTGATCAATAGGCCTGACCAAACGGATTTCTAATTCACAAGAAATATTGCTATTTCAAGCAAATAAACATTTCCCTGAATTTTTTGTTTCTTGGAACCAGAGAAAAAGCACCAGATGATCCATATATACAGAATGCATACTCCTGGGATTCCTCAGCTATTTGTAAAATTTGGTCTTGACAGTTTCACAGGCTGATAGGAAACTCTCGCAGACATACAATACAGGGAGCTATTTTCACATCGTGTCTTTCACTCTTAACACCCACAGAATTGACAAGAATCACTTTTACAGAGAAGTCAGCCCAGGTTCACGTGTCTCATTGGAAACAGGGCACCCAAAAGGCTCAGGCTCCCAGTTCCATGGTGGAGTTCCTCAAGTACATGCCCTGTGGGGCTGGTGCTGTGCCCATAGCTCGTCTGCCCATGCTGGGCAGGGCAAAGTCCTGGGGCTGCTTGGCCTGCTAAGGAACCAGGGGAGTCGTGCACATACCCGGTGCCTGATCCTGGAGCAGTTCAGCTCACAACGTTGGGGAGAGTCCACTTGGCAGGTCTGTTTTGGACACACAGATTTGGGGTGCATCTAGAAGTCTACCACAGAGGTAAACAGTTCAGAGGTGAAAGGATGTGAAAGACACCCAATCCTGGAGTACTGGACCAGGACTGTAGGCGGTAATTCAGGCAGACCTGTCTTGGATTTAATGCCAATTCATCATACCTCAGATACTTGAGTCATTTTAGGTCTAATACATTAGCATTTTCAGATGTAGCCAAGCTGTATCTGCTACATAGAAAACTACATTTTCTGCAGAGAAGATATTAGGCCTAAAGCAGTCGTGCAAAATAGCAAATGTAACCTGGAAGAGCTTCAGTCTTAACTTCCAGTGTTTCAGGCAAGTATCACAAGTGGGCCCTTTTCACATACAAATTATTTGCTCTATCCTATTTATAAATGCACAACAGAAGCAAATGGGACAACTGAAGCGGTTCAGGACAAACTGGCGATACTCTTTTGAGCAATATAAAAATATTAAAGAAAAACTATTCGCACAATATTTTGCCTTTCAAATCAAACAATTCTGAATATCAAAATTACTTATTATAATGCAAAGGACCTCTTTCTCAATATACATATTAAATGCCAAATAATGTGCTAATAAAGAAGAGCTCATGCACCATAAATTTGCAATTCAGTTACTCCTTATGCATTATGCCTTAATAATACTTACTCATTTAAGAATACTTACCCATTTCACACCATTGATCACCTTAGATCTCTGCAACATTTCAGCACCATTCTGAAGTGAGGTAGGATAGAAGAGTTTAAGATGGGGTGTCAGATCTGGTGATGTTGATTCAATAGCATCAGGCATCTGAAAGTTTTTTTAGGATGCTTGTCAAGATGAGAACTAATTCCACCCAATATTTTACCCTGTGCAGACTATTGAAGCTGGAAGAAAGATGAAGAAATGTGGTATTCTGCCAGGACTTTGTTTTTCCTTATGTAAGCAGAAAGATTCATTAGTAACTTTAAATTCAAATCTGTAAATCAGCATTTTTATGCAATCCTAAAAAAGTGAGCCTGTTGCACTTCAATGATTTTTGCAATGTTATCAGGAGTTATTTATCAATTTAATCATAGTTTTAGAGAGCGTTTGGAAATGTGGTGAACTGCCTCAATAGAAAAGTGTAATGAATGGCCTTTATCCATTAAAAGGAACAATAATTAAGCACAGCACCAGATCTCTCTGTTCCCAGGCATAATCCTGTAAGAACAGTGATCAAGGGATAAACAAAGAAAAAGAACAGGGACCCAGCAATTATGATTTTCAAAGTGTTAAAGACTGCATTGAGGTCGGTCAGGATGCCCCGGCCTAGGGGAGACAGAGAGGAGGGGGCTGTGCCAGACCCCACTGTTCTGAAGTAGCCTGCCAAAAACATAGTGCAGGGGCTAGGAAGAAGAGTTTTGTTATGTGCCTTTGTTCCCAGAAAGCAACGCAAAAAACATTTAAAAACAGGATTTAGGTTATGGGCGACGTAAGTGGCAAAGCCTCACTGAAATGAAAGAGGCTGTGTAGAAAAAAGGGTTTCACCTCTGCCAAACAGCTAGCAGGGTCAGCATCCAAACCATTTCTGAACAGTATTTACACAGAGATTATTTCCAATCCCAACTGAGGCAGGTTAGTATTAAAGTAAGTTTGTGGGCTTAATTACACAGTGCTGTACATTCTGGCTCCAATCTAGTAGGTTATTTAAGTGTGTCCCTAATCTGCCTAAGGAGGGCTGTAGAATTCAGGAGGTGCATTGCGAGATCAAGACCTGAGCTCCTGAGACTGAGCAATACCAAAGCCACTCTGGGCCTTTCTGCACCCCATGCTCAGTTTACCAAGCAAGACACTCTTCACGTGACTGATCGTATTAACTACTGCTTCACATCTTTAGGATGTATTTTTCAACAGGAACTTCTGGATCTTTAGCTCTTCTTTTCAAGCGAAGCCACAAGCTCTCTCTTCTCTTTGTAGCTAACACTTGGCGGCTGTTTGGTGTTGTGAGTCCTCAGGCTCTCTGAAAAGCCAGTCCAAGCTATTTATCAAACTGAGCTACCAGCACAAACAGACAAAAGTATAAACATAAACCTCTAATAACACGTGGATCTGCCCATACCAGTTGCTGTTCTACAATGGATATGGAGGGTAAACCTCCAGTTATTACGGATCCCGCTGAATTTAATGCTAGCTGAACATTTTTAAAGCAGAACTGAGTATTTCCATCATCACTTTATACATGGAGCTTGTATAAGTCTTTCCTGGAACTTTACCAGATTTTAGATAGTAGATTTTTACATATTATGATCACACATCAGTGTTGGCATAAGGAAAAAATTCCTACAGTTAATAAATAAAACCAAACTGTCCCAGGAAATCTTAACATGAGCACTCCAGAGTGATTTTGGCACTAGTTCCTGGCATTAAAAGTCCATTATATTGTTTCACTATAGTCTGTTCTGTTCCTAATTATTTAAGAAACCAAGCACCTTGGATAAATTCCCAGCTGATACTAGCAGGCAAGTGCTGTGGAGTCCTTTATATAACTGTCCTTCAGCTATGAAAGACAGCAAACCATTAGCAGCACAGGCTGGAGAGCAGCAGTAACAGAGTAAGATTTAGTCAAGAATGGGAACAAGTGCAAAAACCTGTCGGTGTTTTCAAGTGAGTTGCACCAGAGATGTGCTGCAATCATGCTTTCAGTTAGCCAGGAATGTCTGGACCAGATTAAGTGTTCAGCTGTCTGCAATACTGACAGTGCAAAGCAATGGAGATGAGCTTATTTAGGTGCATCAGAGGGACTTACATGCTTTCAGAAACTTTACCCAGAAAGTTCTGTGTGCAGGAATAATTTGAGCTGTAAAAGGTGATTAGTTATTAAAAAAAAAAACCAACCCCAAAATAAAACAGAGCATTGCTTTAATATTTTTGTTAGTGCTTAAGTAAAGCAAAAAATGTGAGCTATTTCCCGAGTCGATAGTTGTTCTTGCCAAAGCCTACAATGAACACTCAGTCAAGAGTGGTACTTCATCCTCATGATCCCTGACCATGCTGAAACACAGTTTTGAAACCTCCTGCTCCTTTGACTCCAACGATTTCCTGGTTGTTCCTCCCTCTGATCGTTCCTTTGGGCGTATCTTTGGAAGTTCTTCCAAATCCTCTCTCCAGTTTTCTGTATGTGGGAGGCCTAAATGCCTCTTTTCTGCCACAATTATTGCTATGATTCATATACAAAATTATCCGCCATCACTTGTTGAGGACTAAGAAATCTACCTTTTTATATCTGTCTTCTATCCAGAAGAGAGCCTTGGCTGAAGTTTATACTTGTGGATAACTTAACATTGTGTTAAATTCAGTGTGGCTGAACAGAATAGTTGAGGTTGAAAGGGACCTCTGCAGACCACCTAGTCCAACTCCCCTGCTTAAAGCAGGGTCAGCTATAGCAGGTTGCCCAGGAACATGTCCAGTTAGGTTTTAAATAGATCCAAGAATGGAGGTTCCACAACTTCTCTGTGTAACCTATTCCAGTGTTCAGCCACTTTCAAAGTAAAAGCAGGGCTCAACTTTCTTCCTCCTTCTGCAAGTCACTTCGTCTAAGTCCCTGTGGAGATCATTGTCAAATCTTGTCAAAGTGAGCTTGTCAAAGAGCTCACTTTGCATTTAGACTTATCTTTGTGTTCTCTCAGAGTTTCTAATTCTTGCTGCCAGACAAATACAATAGCTAAAATTTCACCAGGACTCACCTTGCAATTGAGTTCTCTGCCTGAGATATTTTTCTTCTCCCTGATAAAAGTAGTCTTGACAATCCAGACATTTATGGAAGGGTATTTCTTTTAAAGCCTGCTATGTTGGCTTGTACCTTTTTATGGTTCTCTCTCCTAGCTTCTTATTCTTTTCTGTCCATGCCCAATCAATGTCTCCTTCACTAAAAGTGGAAAGGGCAGGATGTAGAACCAAACTAAGAAGCTCTAGTAGATGTATACTGGCTGTGCTGTTTCTTCCACTGTAGTTGTCTTGGACTGATGTAGAGGAGGGCCAAATGAGGAACCTTCCCAATTTTCTTAAGCCAGCTTTGTCTATAGGAGTGTCAGAAGAATGGCTTGCCTACATTTCCAAATGCATCTCTGCATGACCTCTCCTTGGCTATAGTCTACTCTTGAAAGCTGTTAAGCAAATACTCTTATTTCTCTCTCAAGCTGCAGTCCACACGTGAGAATACTTACTTCTATAACATTGTATGAGTACTGGGAATGTGCCTTACTGTTGACAAAAAATACCAACACCAAAAGCGCACAAAAAATGTGACTTGTTTCTATTAACATTCAAATCTGATAGCCTGGTACTCAGCAAATGCAACTGATGTTGAAAGTGATGGTAAGGGATTTTTTTGTGTTCCGTAACTAAGACTCATAATTAATGCAAAAAACTGGAAGTTTACTGAGGCCTCTGTGAGACACTTCTGTGCCTATCTGCAGTTTTGAAAGCTGCTGTCATTTGGTTACCAAGACACTGTTGTTAGTCAACAGAGCATGATGATGGCTTCTTTGTTGAGTTACCAGGATACTGATGCCAATGTCACCAGTGTAAGTGACAATACCTTGACTGCAAGTCTGAGAAGTTCAGAGCAGCACGTCTGTTATTAAAATAGCAATATAGTCAAAGAGCAGAATCAGAAGATACCTGTTCCACATTATTTGATGCTGGCACCCCCTTTCCCCCCACCCCCAAAATAGGGTTTAGAGCAGCAATCTGAAGGTTAATCCATCCACGTATTCCTTCTACTGAAGATGTTTATACAACCTGTTTTCAAAAATCCTCTATGATAGAGACTCCAAGGCCTCCTCAGGCAGTTCCAGGCCATCTATTACATGGGTCACTCTGCTTTCTCAGAAAGTCTTCCCAAATGCCCCACTTAGATATCTTTGCTGTAATTTTACAGTGCTGCATCCTGCCCTGTTTTGCACGAGCTCCGCAGTCGCCTTTTATGTTTTTCAATTCATTATCATCCCTCAGCCCCTTCCTGTCTGGAATGAGAAATCCTAATTCTTTCAACCATTGTGTGGGTCACAGTGTTCTCAATTTCTTTTTTCTATGGACTATACTTTATTTTCTGTATATTCATTACCTAGAAACAGTATGTGGGTTTATTCTTGGAACTGGGAATGAATCACTGATTCCTGTTCTGGTTTCTGGGTAGACTCTGGACAGAATCCTAAGGCAACTTTCAGAAACCATAAGAAATTATGTACAAAGTTCTTGGGGTGAAGTTTGGTACATCATTACATAATTTTTTCAATCTGCAGTAAGCATACTGTGACTATTCTAGGTTATCACTGATGTTATCTAGAGCAGAACTGACCATTTCATTCCTATTGGGAGTTTGTGGTGTTTTACTTTGAAACCAGCATATACTTAAGTCTTTGTGGTATCCTCTGCATATCATATTGGGTGGAAAAAGCCTGCACTGGCTTGTGACTGAGATCGCTTGTGTATTTAACATGCTAAATCCATGGCATGAGCTATAGGCCCTCGTAACAAAGTAAATCTATGGGCAGACTTATTTAAGCTTTGTTGGACAGGTTTAATTTTAGTTTGCCTGTTGTCTGCAGGATGCTACATACTTAAGGTATTAAACTAGAAGGACCTTTTTTTAAGCCCAAGTAATGAATCTGTGGCATCTAGAATACATATCCCTAATTGGTTTCTGGACCAAAGATCCAAGTGTAGGAGTTATTTGGATTACAAAACACTATCCCTTTATATCCTTTAGGTTCTGACTCACAGAAAGCAATTGAATTCTGATAAAACTGTAAGTGCTAGAAAGTGATTTTTTTGAGAATGCTCACAAGGATGAGAGTTAAAAAATAACATATGCAATGAAAGATTGCATCTTTCATGTTTGTAAGTGACATTTTAGACATGGTTTGGGACACAGACAGCTAGTTCCATACATATTACAAATAAGTAAATACATTAACACTTAAAAGCTTATGTTGTGTTTGAATGGAAAAGGGCTAAACTGAGCCCCATAACAAAATAAAGGTTGCCCAAAGGATCTAGAAACTCCACCTACATTTTAGAATTAACTTGTTTATTAAGCAACTGCTTCCCCTCACAAGCCATCAGCAGGCATGCACCTTGGGGAGCTGAACATATCACTACACAGAGATGGATTCCAGCTGTGGCTTTAGCACCAGCAATGAGCAAATTGGAGACCCTGAAGGTTCTTCCTGCTCTGACTGCTCAGGTTACCTGGAGAGATTTGTGGTTACATCTTTCCTCAGCCCCCCTTTCCTTTGGGAGAGTTTAATTGTTTTTCAGCTTGATTGCTTTACAACAACTTGCTTTTCTTATACACTACTTGCCAAGCATGCTGGCAGGGAGAAGCAAGAAAGGGATGCTCTGCAAGGGAAAATGAGCAGGCAGGGGCAGTATCCTTCCCAGCAAAGGCTGCAGTCCTCCAGTACCCGAACAGCAGACCAGAGCAGGTCTGGCAGTCATTGCACAAGTCCTAAGCAGTAAGGTAGAGAGCAAGATAGGAACAGTAAGGCACTAGGCTGTATAGAGCTCAGAAAAGGATTTAGAGCAAGGCCTGGAGTTTAAATGCAGTTTCTGGGCCAGTGGGACAACAGTGCATGGGTGGAGGCCCCAGATGATGTTGCTGAGGGCAATTAGGACCTGTTGGTGCTCTCAGGGCCCTGATACATTCCAGCAGGTAGAAAAAATTTGTGCAAATAAAATTTTGCTTTTGTAAATGGAAGTCTATGTTTAGCAATGTGAGGGGCTAAAAGAATGTGAGTGCAGCATTAGGTGAGAGAGCAGGAGCAGGTCTGGACCAGGGTGCCAGAAAAGCTTTGTACAAGGGGGATTTGTTATTTGGACTGTTTCGAGGACACATCGTTTTGGAATGCCTTGGAACAAGAAAACCAAGTTATTTTTCTGACTTTTTTTCCCTCCTTCCTCCAGTTATCTAACACTGTCTTGGATAGGTGGACTTAAGTTACCTTTTTCATTATCTAAATTTCTACAAGAAGGTTTGTTCTCTACATTTCCTTCTTCCACATAACTACATTGTTAGATGTAAGTATGTCTTCAACTTAACTCTGCAGTACTTTTATTTGGACATTGGTCTTTGAAAACAACGAGGACATTGACCGTTATTTAGCCCAGCACGCTAATCTGGGTGTATTTTAGCTTCCAGTACAGTAAATATTTATTGGAAAGTAAATAAAATTCCTAAATAAATGAATCCTTGCAACAAGGAGGATGGAGAAGAATAGAGGATCCAATCTGAGCTGAGACAAAAATGTCAGTTAAAGTTATTTAAATGTTTGCATCTTGTGGGAAAACAGCTCCTTCATCTAATGGATTTTATTTCTACAAATATCTTTGCATGCTCCTATCTCATTTAGAATTAATATAAAAATTCTTCTATATAAAAAATCCATGATTTCGCCAGTTACTGGAAAGTACAAATACATCTCCATATAGTACTGTGCTCAAGTTAGTTGACCAGAAGTTAAAGAAGCCGGCTACCAATTTTCCTAAAACAAAAGGCAGAGATCATTTTAAAGCTACTCTGAAGAAAAGTAACTTAAACATATTTGAACCCAGAATAGACACAGCCATTTGCAGGCTAACTTGTTTTCCATTACTATTAAAACATGTGCCTGGCAGCAGTACTGTCCTATGAATCATGGTTAAAAAATCCAGTGGAAAAAAGTTATCTACTTGAAGCCCTTTCTGCCTGTAACACTGGCACTGGGATATAAATGATAGAGTGAAACTTTTTTTTTTCTCTCTAATGAGATAAAGTGAATGTATAAATCTTTACTAACAATCCTTCCTATCTATTAATAAAGTCTTTGGACTCTCTAGGAATATGGACTTTCTTATTCTCTTACATTTCCTTTTTGAAGTTAGGCAGAGATCTTAGCTCTCTGAAGATGTCCTGGTGGACCTGGAGGACTGTTCTCCTTGTGGGTACATTGCGCAGCTGAGAGCAGAGAATTATGAACCGGTATTACACTGTATGTCTTCACAAATAGTCCACGTTTTCACTCTGGCAGCTGACAGACGCAGGATATAAACCTATTACTGAAGTAGAAGCTAGGTAAGATTGGGTGAAGTTCATGTATGTTGAAAGATCTTTCAGTGAGGAAGGTTTTGCTTTATTTTTTCAAGTTAATTAAATTAAAGGCAAATAATACAGCAAGTAATCGCATATACTTTGCTGTTAGGTATGGAAGCGAATGATGAGGTTGGAAGGAGACACCTTCACACCAAATTGAAGTAGGAAGCATTTCTTAACAATCAATTTATAGCTTATTTAAGACTTCAGAAGAGCAAAAGATGGTTTAAATGGGCAGAAAATTCCCAGAAGGAACAGAAATTCATCCGAGACATTTTGAACCATGTGGGTTTGAGAGTCAACGCCTGTGAGACTTGCCTAGGACTCCAGGCCGTGCAAGCTGCTGTCCGCAGTTTGTTTCCCATGGCACCTTGGCAGTATCCATGCTGCTGCCACCCCTCATAAAATGTTCTGCCGTGCCAAACAGGCTAATTTTCTGCTTTTCTATTAGGAGAGAGATGTGATGAGGTAATGAATGCTAACCTGGTCCTGTGATTCAGGTAACTGTCTTATCTGTCCCCAGAATCCAGATTTCAGAACTGCCAGTGTCAAGTTTCTGTTTTAAGTTTTTTAAACCCAAAATAACAGGGATTACATTGGTCAGAGCACTGGCAGGACAGCAGAATGGACTGAAAAGAGATCCTATTTCAAGCAGAAGAAAATTTGCTTTATGTTCAAGTGATGTGGGATGAATATGGGATAAAATGATCTTTATGTATACAGTCATAGACAAATTTTTCCATTAGATCCAGAGCTGTTCTGGAGACAGTTCAATCTGGTTGAGCTGAATAAAATATTAAAAGTTGTAAGTTGTTCCTGAACCCACCATGCTCTAGTCTAGCATGCTGTAGTCTCTGCTGTAGTTATTCCTTTAATAACTCCTGTTGCTCCTGGGAACCACGTTGTCTGCACTGTTTTCAAGGGACAACAATCAATACTCAATTCCACACTGTTAAAACCCCCAATTTTTTATCCATCTCATGCCAGGAAATTTTCAAGGACTGTTCCTTAAGAAGATCTTACACAACATATCTTCCCTTTCTTCCATTCTTCCTTTCAGCTTCATTTAGTATATTGAGGCATGATTCAAACTATTGAAGGAGAAGACTTTTGCTGATCTCGCTGGCCCTTCAGTTAGGGCCTGAGAGCCCAAGTTAGATGCCAGTCATTCCATATGCATATATATATACACATACATATGTAGATATATAATAGCTACTAAAAGATTAGGGAGAACAGTAGTGCTTATGAGCCATTCAGATTAATAACTATGGAGGTGGAAATTGCATATGTATCCATCCAGTAAGTGGAGGAAAAGTTAGCCATGTTCTCCTGAATGTATTTATTTTTGGTGCAGAAAGATGAGTTTCAGAGTGTTAGGGTGATCTTACTGACGTGATTTATTTCTTTGACTCCCTTGACAGACTAATGGAAGACTTGATGGGGCTTATTTTTATAATTGTGAGAACTTGAGGACAGGCTTTAATGGCCCTGGGCAGCCTCAGCTAGGATCTCCATCCCACACTCCCCCACGCATGGGCCCATTTAAGCTAAGTCCTGGGCCTCTGGTCCCTGCCTAAGCTGTGGATGCGCTAGTCTTTGTGCCTGGCACTGGTGCTTGCTGTTCCTGACCTTGTCACAATGGACCTGTTTAGCAATCTGCATCTGACCTTGGTTATCCTCACTAGAGCTGACCTACATATTGAATTCCTGGCTTGACCTTGGACCTGCCTTGTTACCATGAGCCTTTCTCATGATCCCGGCTCTCAGCTGGCCCTGGCTGTCCTCCCTAAACCTGATCATGGGAGACTGGAGGCAAAGTTTCAAGGCTGTTTTTCCAGGTAGCTGCTGATTTTCATGAACTGCTTTGGTCTTTTGCTATTCTTAATCAGCTTCAAAGTAACGACCTATTAACTGTGAAATGCAAAGCAAGAACCTAGCTTGTGCTATGCTCACTTAATATAGTGGTTGGAGACAAAAGGCAAAGTGGATCGGTGCTTACTGGCTTAGAGAAGATGCAAGCAAGTTTTTCTTTTTAAATAGGAATTTGCTTCTGATTCTAATTGACTGTCACAACAAACAGTGTGTTGATACAACTGAGGGCAGAGAGTGGGTAGGATGAGAAACCACTGACAGGAAAGGTGAACAAATAGGATGACTTAACTGTTTTTGTTGCTGATGGTTTGTATCATCAAACCATGTCCTGAGAGTCCTTTTCTTAATTATAGTGTGGCTTTGGGGGTTATAGTGGAACACAGTTTATAGAAGTGATTTTTGTGTTGAGATTTTGAGGTTGTTCAAAGTGGGTATGAACCTGTGCAACAAGATTAAATTCATGGAACAAGCACAAGGGAGCTGTTAAGATTGCTTCCTCTCTATGCCAAGGCTTCTTCACTTCAACTGTAATGCTGACTCAATTTTTAAATATAAGCATTACTTAAAAGCAAATTACTTAAATATTTTTAATTTGTTTTTGATAGGATTATAGTAGGAGATCAAATATGGGTTAAATGGTTATTGAAACTCATCTGGAATTGTACTGTAGTGATATATATAATCTGTGACAGCTTAATTAGATCTGAATCTGCTGCTGAGTGTTCCTCTCTATAAATATACTTTTATTTCAGTTCTCTGGCTAGTGGTGGGCATCTTGCATATGTGACTGTTTTTTATGGAGCTGCCAGGGTGGGAACTCACAGGAGCTGAAATCAAGCCTTAGCAATAACATCTAGTTCTCAGTTGCACTAAATGTAGCGCTAATAACCTAGCATGAGGCAAACCATTTCTTTCTATGTTAACACTTCAGTTAATCTTTAAAGCAATGTTAAACAGCCTTTGTGAACAAGCTTTTTATTTTCTTAGTGTTATCATTCTGATAGAAAACCTGGAGGTGTGAGGTGTTAGCAACTTGAAACTCTTGCCTGTGTTTTTGACCGAGAATGCCTAATGACAGGCACTTAAGTTTGCTTTTAGGCCATTTTTTTAAACTATTTTTCCAGTGGTTCTACTGAAATCAGTAATACCTGCCAGGGTGTAATCTCTGAAATTAGGGTGTTATGATTTTAAGTCACCTAGTTGGGAAAATACTGGCCTTTAATTGTCTTGCTAATGATACAAAGCAAAACATTTCTGATAGCTGAGAAGTGAAAGGTGGAGCTAACACAAAGATGCTATAATGTAAAACACACTGATCTTTCTAATATTGCCTTAGTATCTGTAGTAAACTGGTTAGTTATCTCTGAAGTGGTTGGAGTGGTGTGTATGTGTGTGGATACAGACACATATTTTTGGAAATCAGAACAATATGCCTTACTACTATGCATAACCAATATTGATATAACCTAAAAATGAATACTTCTGATATTGGACTAGAATGTTATAAAGTTTCTGTAAGCTCAGTCTTGCAGTAGAGAAAAGGAGATGTGGTAACTAAAATGGGAAGTTCTTTTTTTCTGGAACATGGTCTTCTTTGTCTAGCTTTTAAATTGTAAACTTACTTGCTAATGTCTTCTTGAGATGTGAGTAGTTAAAGGTTTTCTCTTCCTCATCTTAAAGTACACTTTATTAAATACATGAAAGTCTAAGCTTAGATAATGTTGCAGCCATTCAATGCCTGCTAGTATTTATTAGCTGTGTAATAACTTGCGTAGTGTACCTTCCCTTCTACCTTCTGGAGGAGCAGCTGTATTGGTTCAATGTAGCCAGTGGTTAGAGGCAGAGTGTGCTATTTTAAAGAATTTGTTGGTGTTTTCTTGCCTCCTGTTACTGAAAATAAAATAATTGATCTTGAAATGTACATTTGCTCTTCTTGGAGTTTTATGAGGCAGATTTTATCCTAACTTTTCTTGGCTTACACTTATGCTATATTGAGTGTATTATTCACCTTGTCATTACGGAGCCGGAATACATGTTGTTACTCTCTTGGGAACGTGGTGGTGTTGGCACAGGTTTGTTCTGCCCATTGTAACTTAGAGCTATATTATTTCAAAAGCAAAGTGTCCTACATAGTGCTTTTTGTCCAGAAAGTACCTCATGCCAGTCTAGAACCCCCTCTTCCTCTCTTTTCACACCAGCTATTGTTTGTTTAGCTCTTCTGGCTGCGATGGTATGGTTTCTGATTGAGCTGGGCTAAGTAGACTGTCTTCACAATATTATGTATCCATAATGCAAATAATAATGGACTGAGAGCTAGCAGCTTGTTGAACGTTACTGTTTTGCTAATTCATCAGTCTGTAATGATAAAATCTGAATTTGACCATAGTACTATATCTGAATTTCTCTTGTAACTGGACTTAAAATGTCTTCAGTGTTTTGCTGCGTTTTTTCCCCAGTTGCTAGTGTCACTTAGTAGCTCAGACTGACCTTCCACAAGATGGCACTTAAGTATCCTGATGGAATCTGTTCAGTTCTAACATACAAGAAAGCACATTACATTTTATATCTCAATTTGTAATGTGCTGCCTCTGATTTTTCAGTGTCTTAGGACTGGAATCAGAATGGATACCTGTATCCCCAGGTACAGACCCTCTGAATGCAGTCACATCACATAATCTTATTCAGACTATCCTGTTCTGCTTTTATGCTTGTTAAGCTGTTTTCCTTGGAAGTCTTCCTCTAAATATGGCTTGGTTGGTCCTGTTGTGAAGCTGTATGGGATGAAAGCTTTAGGAGGTATGGCTGCAGGCCACTTAATACAGATATGTGGCCAGGAGTTTTCTGGGGGTGTCAGCTGGAGTTCACAAGGACCATGCTGGGTTTAGAGACATGACAATGAAATACCACAGGAAGATGAGCAGTTTTTTTAATGGGGAGTAATGTATCTTATTGATTCAATACAAATGTAACTGTATATAACTTTAAAAGCCCTCAAAAAATCATGAAAATGTAATACTGGAATATGTTCAGTTTCTACTGTGGTCTTAATACACCAAGTGCTAGGATTTTCAGATTACTCATGGATAGGCCTGGGAAGTATACTTACGTGTTTGGAAAAGGCCTCTAATTATGTAGTAAAAAAAAAAATCATGTTCATCATTACCGTTCTGTAGAAATGATCTGTTTAAACTGTTTGTATTAAGTTTTGAAGCTGTAAAAGGGATTGGAATCTAATTTTTCTCAATGCTGTACAAACACGCTTTGAAAAATATTCCCTGCCCATGTAATATAACTACACTCAGAGGACAGGAAGTTCAGCGAGCTCAAGTGACTTATCAAATGTCACTCAGGTCTGGAGATAACCTTAATATCTGGGTTGTTTTTACCTATCAGGTAATGCTTTTGTTAACTAACAATGTAAACTCTTGGTTTCGCATAGATGTCTCCTGTTATTCCTCTGCATCTTTCCCAATTTCCATAGAAATAACTCTTTATGCTAGAGTGATTGTGTCAAGACACAGGACTTCTAAATCTTTCTACCCATTGTTTTTAAAAATCATACTCTGAGTTTAAATTAACACTTAATATCTAGGCATAGCTGAAAAGTGCTCTAAAGCACAGGACAGGCAGAAGTAAAGTCCCTTCTGCTACTGTAAGGTGACTCTGGTACTGTCACATCTTCCAACAATTTGAGTGTTAGACAGTGACTAAGAGAACATCCAGGGAGCCAGAACAAGCTGTGTAACTGAGTTAATCCTTGAGAAGGATAAAACCCTTTTTATCCCTCAGAGGACTCCTTGCTTACTGCTGATCTCCCTGGGGATGCACGGGTCACTAAGAAATCATGTCCCTGGGCAGACCGGGTGCCAATGCTTTCTGCTCTAAGATAGTTCACTCTCTTAGGAAGCTGGATGCCTTTGTGAAGTAGCAGGCGTCTGGTTTCTCTGGGTATGAGTTTTTATCTTTCACAGTATCTCAGACTGGATACTTCTAGTTCAACAAAAGATTGGAACTCTTTCCACTTTTGAATTCTTAGATCTTTTACTCTTTGACTATATAGTAAAACTTAACTTGGAAGTGAGGAGCATGTAATTGCAAAACTGTGAGTACTGTTGTCTTGATTGAGTTCAGTACTACTTGCAGCTGAGCTTCACGTGTGAGTTGTCTTCAGCAAGTTTTTTCTGCCAACTGAATTGCAGGAAATAGCTGGTTGTTAATCACCTATGGTGAGACTTCCATTTGCACATTCCTTGTTTGATCAGTGCGTGCATGAGATGCAAGTAAAATCCAGCTTATAACATAAACAGGCCTTTTCAGACACAACTTGATTTTTCTGAGATCTAGTAAAACACCCTGAATGGGGCAGGTAGAATAAGGGTAAAGGTAAAGGACTTGCTGGCAGACATTTAATAAGATGAGTCAGGGAGGAGGAAGTTAAGAGACAAGTGATCAGTACGGCTGCATCAATGTGGGTGAGGGCAGTGTCCTGGCTTTGTCAGTGTGAATAAACCCCTGGAGCTGAAAGGTTAAAAATGTACCTGTTACTCTCAAACTGGCACTTCAGGAGTTGCCTGCCCAGCTTTTGTAAGGGGCTAAAAATGTGCAGATGTTAGATCGGAGCCCATCTGTGCTGCTCTCAGCAGCAGCCAGGGAATTGAAAAGAGCAGCTGAAGATGTTTTGAAAGCAAGAAAAGGGTCTCTGAACTCCTGTTTTCACATAAATGGAAGTAGCATGTGGTGGACTGCAGCAGACTTGTGTTCAGATCAATTCTAAATTATCTGCACAGGCTGCTGCTGTGAGCCAGGGGAAGCAAACACTTGCAGATACAACTTAAAGAAGCTGCTACCATACATACAAATACAATGCAAGCAGGTTAAGGTTTCTATAATCTATTTGTTTTTATTTATTGACTAAGTGTTTTGCACAAACATTTAATACTCTTGCATCATGTACAGCTGGGTATTTACTGTGTGAGTAGTCATGCACCTTCTTTCAGTTCTCTTGTCTTCAGAGAAGAGTCTGAATAAGCGTCTTTGGTAGAGGTTGCCCCAGAGACGGGTTAGGAGCACATCTACAAGAAATGGAGAGGGACTGGCAGCCCACAGAGCCACAGGCTGTACTTTTTTAACTGGTTAGTGT
This sequence comes from Burhinus oedicnemus, assembly GCA_008921705.1. Classification (NCBI taxonomy): domain Eukaryota; kingdom Metazoa; phylum Chordata; class Aves; order Charadriiformes; family Burhinidae; genus Burhinus; species Burhinus oedicnemus. The sequence goes on from VFFE01007810.1 coordinate 971,496, forward strand.
TATTGTTTTTTACCTATGTGCATAGACTAGAAAACATGTTTCTGGGCTTTGCTTTGATAAATGTAGGAAAGAGGGAGACTGGTCCAGCTCAAAGCTCTGGAAAAGACTTATGCTCACTCTTAATATTAATTTGCCTTGTTCCATGCTTAGAAATGCAGGTGTGTTTTCTAGGAAAAAGCAAAGCCCTACTAGAGAAGGAGCAGTCTGATCCTAGTTTGATTAATCTTCTCTTTGCCAGGTTTCTTCCTAAGACACTGAGATTACTGCCCTGGTGTATGGAAAAACATTGTACCTTTTCCTATATTACAAAACCATCATAGTATATCAGTTATATAGGAAGGCTGTTCCAAATGCCTTTGAAACTAATTGGAATGCTTACCTTTGCTTCAACAGGCCTTTCTATTTATTGTGGTGTTATTTGGCTCAGACTCCTCTTAAAAACAAAACACACAAGATGTTCCAAAAGTAAGTTTTCAGGAATGTTGACAGGCATCTTCTGCCCCAATAGCCTCATTCTTGTTAGTGTTTCAGATGAGGAGACTGAAGTGGGTAATTAACATGTATGAGCTGCATTTACAAGCTGAAAAAATGTTTATTGTTTTATCCCTTAAAGACTGACTGCCTTGCTCAACACTAAGCTGAGTAAAACCAGGAGGAAAATGATCCTAGTTTTACGAAAAATGTACTTCTGAAAGTAAGGAACTAACTGGCTAAGGCTGTATGCAATTCTGGCAGTTATCTTATGGTATCTCGGATAACAGATTCCCTTTCATCGTCACTGATACTCAGCCAGAAAGAACTCCTTTGTGATACCTGATACTAGGCTGTTATAATGAAACTCTATAAACTTGAAAATCAGGCTGGTTTTAATATGCTGCTCAGACACTTTTTGTGTGTCTTGGACTTCTTTCAAAACAGCTTTATGTTTAGGAGTTTAAATAAACAAACTAGCAAGGTTTTGCTTTTGAGTTAGAGGGATGTAGGGTGCCTGCTGACCTCCCAACAGGTGATTCCCTCAGTAGACAAATTTTCCGTGGAGATGTGGGCTAGTGTCATTCCCATGCAATACACTATGATCTATATTTCCCAGTTTTTAGAGTGATTCTGTAGTGAGCAGTGTCCTGTGGAATAGGATGTATTGTGTGATACCTTTCTCCACTGGTGCAAACCAGCTGCTGCTGAAACTAGCAAGTTTCCTCCAAGGAGCTGTTGCACCTAATCAGCTAGAGATGGGCTTATTTCCCTTAAGGGTCTCTTTCTCCCTCTGCCAGCTCTAACTAGTGGACCTGCCTTCCTGTGCTAGGCACATTCTTTTGATACACCAAACACTTCCAGCAAGCTGCTAAAATATCTGCTCTGCTCCAGTGAATATGCCCAAAGTGGTATTGGGCAACTGACTTCCAAAGACTTTGGCAGAATCTTTAAAGGACTGGAGTTAATATTAGGCAGAAGAGGTTTGGTGTGGAGTTCTGCCTGACTCAATTGTTTCATTTCCCAACAGAGTCTCAAACGCAAGCTCTCTGCTTTGTGGTATGTTGCTTTTGACGAGCTTATACCCGTACCAGGGCGTGAAGCCATCTTTTGCAAGTTTTAGAAAAGTATGTTGCTGCTTGGCTGAAGAAATAAGGAACAGAAAAAAATCATTTGGTAAGTTTCAATAAGGAATTCTTACAGGGAAAAACCCTTGGAGGCAGTATAGTTGCAGTATTTGAGTCATCTGAAATACATAACATGAATTGGGTAGTAAAGTCACCATCCCCTTCTCAGAAAATTAAGTTAATTATTATTTCTAGAAGATTAGGAAGAGTGGGGGAGAGTGGATAGATGTTTAACAAGTTGACCTTCCAAAGTTCATGGAAGTAATTTCTCAGTACGGGCTAAAGATAAGATCAGAACCTGTAGGACAAACATGCCTCCAGAATAGATGCAGCTTACAAAAGGTTTTAATATAAAGTTCAACAAACTTGCTGTAATAGATTGCTTGATTTAGTTATTCACATATACTAGGAAATAAATGCTTGTATATTGGAAAATATGCAAAGTTTCTGTAGAAACTGCAATTCTGTAGAAAACTGCAACATCTTGGAGAGATTGGAAGCTGAAAAATGTAGCTATGAAGATGCAGGAATATCTAAGTCATAAACTGTTCTTACAGTGGCCTATTCCATAGGCATCCTTGGGAGTTTTCAGCAGGAATGACTGACATAAAATGTACTCTAGCCTGGTGATGCTGAAAGGTTTAGCAACTGTAGCAGAAGAGATGCCTGTTTAGAGCAGAACATGCCTGAACAGTGCTTGGGTATGTTACAGGAGGCTGCATGGCCGAGGAGACTGCAGAGGTATCTCAGGTCAAAAAAACCTCCACTCACAGCATGCAAATGTGAATTCATTCCTGGGGGATCATACCCTATAATTAAAAATGAATTGGTACTGTAAATAACTGTTACAAATCACTCAGTCTCTTGTATTAGAAGGCTTTAGTGCTTTATAATGAGATGCTCACTATTTGTGATCAGGCAGAGAAAGGTGTTGACACAGGTTGTTCTCTTGTAGCACAACAAGAAATCTGGATAATTTCTGTGCTAGAAGCACAGGCCAGCAGATCTGGGTTCACTCCTTGGCTCTGTTATGGCAATTACTAAGCAGACACTTAATCTCTGTGAACTGTTTGTGTCCTTAAATGATTGAAAGCATTTATTTGACGCCCAGTCACACCTATGTGATACTCGTGACAGACTGACACTGTGTTAGTATTAGAGGTTTTCCTTATATTACAAAATTCTCCTATTGTTTTGTATGAGGATTTTTGCTATTATATGTTCATTTGTGTGCGACTCACTTATTTGATTGGTCTTTTTTATTTTCTACTACAGTTTTGTGTATGTGAACTGTGCAGTCTTTAAGTGCAGGACAGGTTTGTTTACGCTTTCCCAAATGACGGAACAGGGAGAAAACCATCAAGACTTCATACTGAATGCACTTCACTTTCAAGGTATGAAAACATCCCAAAGCTAAGTGCTACTCAGAATCCTGCAGCAAGGTTTTATGGGAAATGAAAAAACCCCACATATTTTCTAAAATTATTTTCCATTGTAATAGCTTGTATTAAGAAGAGAAGGCTCTGGGGAGACCTTATAGCAGCCTTCCAGTATCTGAAAGGGGCCTACAAGAAAGCTGGGGAGAGACTTTTTACAAGGGCATGTAGTGATAGGACGAGGGGTAACGGCTTCAAACTGGAAGAGGGAAGATTTAGATTAGATCTCAGGAAGAAATTTTTCACTCTGAGGGTGGTGAGACACTGGCCCAGGTTGCCCAGAGAAGCTGTGGCTGCCCCATCCCTGGAGGTGTTTGAGGCCAGGTTGCTTTGAGCAACCTGGTCTAGTGGGAGGTGTCCCTGCCCATGGCAGGGGGGTTGGAACTAGATGAGCTTTAAGGTCCCTTCCAACCTAAACCATTCAGTGATTCTATAATTAACACAGGTGGAAAAATCTTAAAAGATCAGAGGCATATATGGCAAGCTTGCATAATTTTATAGATTAATGTAACTCAAATTATTTTCCTAAAGCTACTCTTGTCCCATTCTGTCTTAAGATCACTGACTGCCATAACATTGGACCTAAGGTGTAAAGCTTTGCTTCAGCAAAGAACTTTAGGCTAAAACTAAGCATTGTAACAAATACTTTCCTCAGCAAAAGTACTTGATCACGTGTCTACCCTTAACCATGAGTGCAGCTGCCCTTTTGTGATCACGTGTCCTTAAATTCAAATTAAAATTCATGAAACAGAAAAGCAAAGTAATTAAAGTTAGTTGTTTGACAGTGATAGGTTTTGTTACTGTGCAAAGTTTGTATGAAGTGTAGTTTATTTCCCAATATAGTTGTGCTCATAGCTGATACTTTTATTCACAGGCTGAATTGAAGAGTTGAATAAAGTGTGAGGTGTACTCATGCACACTGATGGTAGTGGTTTTGGTAAGTACTGTCAGAAAATGATATTTCCTTTCAGAATGGAGTGAAGCATGTTGCTTTCCTGTGGTTTTTTAATGTTAAGTTTAAACTGTTTGAATTTTAAAAAATTTGCATAAGTGAAGAAATAATGTGTTTTCTTCATGTTAACATGTCATAATATTTAAATGCAACTGAAATTATTACATGTTTTCACTGAATTTATAAATTCTCTCAACAGTACTTTCAATGGAAAACATTTGTTGAACACTCAGTTCTCAACTCTGGAGTCTCGATCCTTTTTCCACTACAATTAAAGTCTCTGAAGTTTTCAGTCTCAACAGGTGTTTAGAATTGCGTTTTGCAGCGCCAGTCAGCATGCTGGAGCAATTCTGGGCCAGGAACTGAATTCAAGTGCCACAGAACATGCTGATGGCAGGATGTGCAACTTGATTTTTTTTTTTTTGAGGCACTGACTTTGCAATGCACTGAATGCTGAGTGCCAAAAATCTAGGAATTACGGTTTCTGTTGCAGCTTACCATATTGGGGATATCAAACCCAAGCAAGCTGAAAACTGGCACATGGCTTATTGGTGCTGCTGAGACACTTATGAATGTCCGGATGGCCTTTGTCGTGATCACTAATAGAAAAGTTTTTAACATAAAGCAGTTGGTTCTGTAGGGACGGGAAAAGAGTAGGGAAAGACTGCAGGGAGAGAAGAATTAAGGTATACAGTAGGCCACAGTGGAAGGTGGGGTAAGACAATAGATGGAGAATGACGTAGTCCAGCAGTGACTTAGTCATATGCTGTGATTGTTAGGCTGAAGTGGAGAGCAAAACTCACAGGAAGGTCAGCAGAATGGGCTGCTTTTCTAGCAAGCCTGCACACAAAAGGGGGTTTAACACCGCAGTGAATAGCACGTGTGCAGAAGATTTGGCTCTCCCAGGCTCAACAGCTTTGTCGGTGTTTCCTGCTTGCATTAAGGGTAAGGAAGGGTAAGGAGTACTTTAGAAGTCCTGCACGTTACCTTGGTGCTGCTTAATATCTGTGTCTATTCCAGATTAGCTAAGGGTTCAGTACATTCACTGGCTGTGCACGTACTTTATCTCTTTCAAATATGCATGAATAACAGCCACTCCTGAGGCAAACCTAGGAATGACTTTGCATACTGTGTGACTTACATGAAGATGTATGCTTTTTTCCAGGTGAGAGAATAAGAGCAGATCAAGATCAGGCCAGGGGATGGGAGTGCAATATGAGCTCTTTGTGCTTCTCTACTGTGTTTACCTAAGGCCGCCTCCCTCCTGAGGAACAAGGTGAGAACATGTTTTCTCCCACACAATTGCCCTTCAATCATTTTGTTGAGGTTTCTTTGTGAACAAGAAGTATCCAGAAAGTCTCCAAGGCTTTCCACTTTGTTTTTGATTGGGCATGTGGGTGACTGCATTGGTTTGAAGAAAAAGCTGTGCAATGCTTCTGTACTGTCATATTACTTCACGCTTTTACACAATTCCTCTGTGTTGTCTCGCACTCTGGCACAGGTCCAAGCAAGGAAGCTCAGTCAGAGAAGGAACTACCTTGAACTTGAATCTAAGGTCCTGATAAAAAGTCCTGTGGAACTCTCAGCTCAGTACTTGGTGGTAGTGAAGCAGATCAGGTAGGTGCTAGGAGAGGATGGAGGCCAAACCAGAAGGCTGCTGCATAAACTCATGGTTCATCTGTGCTTAGATTACTGGATGTGCTGGTTTTATCATCTTGGCATATGAGAGATCTGGATAAGGTCTAGAGGAGGCAAAACAGGTTGATATAAGGTATGGAACAGTTTCTGTGTTGGGAATAAGTCAGAAGACTGAGAGGAATACAATAGAAGTATATAGAGCTGAGTTGCGTGGAAAGGGATCGGTTGTGTAATCTGCCTTCAATGCAAGTACGAGAGGCCACATGTGAAATTGCTAGGAACTAGATGAAAATAAATGCAAGGTGCTAGCAAGTGAACAAACCTCACAAGATTTCGGCCAGTTCCCTCAGCTGCAAATAGCTGGAGGAAGGGGAAAACACAAGACGAGCATCACATGCTTGTCCTGTTCTCTTCTGTGGGTGCCTGCTAATACCCACTGCTGAGGAGGGATACAAGGCTGGATGGACCCTTTGAGTCAGTCTGGCCCGTCTTGTGTTTGTGCCCCTACAGGGGGTGCAGATACAGTGAGCTCTAGTTACCTAGTGTGACAACTCGGGCATGTGCTCAGGCACGGTGAACTGCAACAGCAGAGACAAGGACATAAGCTCCCCCTGTTATGGCAGAATAGCTCTGATCTGCAGTTACTGCTGGTACCCTTGAACGTTAACCTTCAGGGTGTCAGGAGCACAAAAGAAGGCTTTAGATAACACCCCGGTCGGTGCTCCCAGGGAACTGATATCAAAGATAGCTCACGCTTCTAGTCACCTTGGTGCCACACCATTCTGCCCTGCTGAGCACACATCAGTCTGGACTGATAAACAGAGCAAGTCAGGTACTTCATTGTCACAGCTCTGCTGCGTGGCTTCAGCCTCGAGGTAAAGGGTCACTTAATATTGCAGTCCTCAGGCTCTTTGGTAGAGGTTTTGCTTGATGATTCAAATTTAGCATTTTCACAATCAAGACAAATATTGACCAGGGAACCAGAAACACCACCTCCTTTTCATCCCTGCTTGGGACAGTTTCTCTGTGGAAAAACAGAAAAATTGAGGCATGCTGCAGCTGGTCTGACAGCTGCCAAAAATGTGAGTGGATTATAAATATGTTGTTTCTCTCTATAGAATAACTATTGGCAAGGGCATAGGACTAATCTAGAGTATCTCATCTCTAGTCTAGGAATAGCTGCTTGATAGACAAAAAATAAAGCATGAAAAAACTCCACCCAAACCCAAAGTCATTCAAGCAAAAAATACACCTGAAACAGGAATAGTAAGCTTTTGGTAAAATAGCTGGGGAAGAGAAGCAAGGAAGACACCTTTAATGAAATTTCTACGAAAAAAGCAACTTGAACAGGATCTTCAGGGAATTTTGGGGTTTAATCTGTTAGATGCTGAATATGTATATTGAAAGATAATTCTTGCTACAGCAGCATTGCACGCTTGTTTCATTGACCTGTGCTCAGCTTTAAGATTTGACTAGTGCAAAAATGGGTGACTGTCAGCTAAATGTGGAATTATACAAATTGCTAGGTATTTCTAAAACAAATGCATTGGGGAGTTAATTACTGAATGGCTTTATTCTTGTGCAGAAATCCTTCCTCTTTCCTATAAATTCACTGTGCCAAATCTTTTCAGAGGTCATAGCGAGTAATTTGTATGTTCCTAAACCACAGAAATGACCCCAGAATATATGCATGTATTTCAAAATAGCACATTCTCTTTTACAACAAGTGGCAGCTCCTTTCATGTTCCAACCTCCTTAAACTAGTCTAGAAATAGAGCTGTCAATTACAGGTGACAAACCTTGACCTATGAAATAATTTTGTTACACTTTAATGCATTACTGTTATACTGTGACTAAGTGATAAGATTGTCTTTGAAAAAGATACTGGTTTATCCAGTTTTAAGCCGAACAGTTCCAAGGGACTTTAAATCTCACTCCTGGTGGTCAGTGTTGCAGCACACGGTGCTAATGTGAGATAGAATTGGAGTTTAGGAAAAACTTACGTTTGAACATATCACTTCAGCTGATCTTTCCACATGCATGAAAGCCCTGTTAAGAGGAAGGGACTTGCATGCTAAAATCTCTTGGAATTTCCCAGACATTTTTAAAGTTACAGCAGAAAAACCATTGCAAGTTAGGAACATCAGAATTGGTAACCTGGATCTAAGCAGCATCTACCTCAGATAGTCAGTATCAGCTGCTTAGGATGGGGATGAAAAACCGTGAAGGTAGGAAGTTGCAGGGTAGCTCTAGCACATTCTGAACTCTCATAGCTAAAAACTATTGTGCTCTGCTGCAGAAACGCTTATTTTTCTTTGAGGAAATTGGTGATGCTGGCTATATTAGCTCTGGATGCCCTTACCTGTACATGTTTCAAAGCCCTTCAGGAATGCTACTAAATCCTTCATCTTGATTAAGGGCATCTTGATCTTGATAAAGTAAAGGAAAAAACTTCAAAGTTAGGCTGAAGAGCTACAGAATGGCTTAAGCTGTGGCAAGGAAATGCGTCTAAGAAGGTCCAAAGGCTTTCTGCAGCCCTGTCTATGACATTTAGTGTTACTGAGTTAAACAAGCTCACTGCATTGCATACTCCTTTTTCAGTTTTGAATATACCCACTTGTATTTGAAAAATCACTGTTTTGCCTTTGGGGAAGATATGTACGGAAAAGATGCTCAGTGCTCATGCTTAGGCTGTACCTCCTACTTTAAGGTTTCTTCTCTGTTGGTTGTTCCAGGCAAGAAACCATGAGTGTTAGCTTTTTTGGGGATGTTTTCTGCTTTGGGGCATATGCTTGCCAAGTTGCTTAGTCTGGCACATCATAATATGATAGCAGCAGTTTAATAAATTAAGCTATCAGTTGCTAAATGCCAATATAGAACATAAGCGAACACTGACTGTAAGATTGTAGAGACTAAAGGCTGTGTCTTCAAATGATCCTGCTATCCTGAACTCATGTAAATATTTATGAATATATTGACATTAAGATAAGAAGAGGAAAATTCCCTACCAGCTTCATGTGCAGTTTAATCTTTGACTAAGTCATAGCTGCTGTTTGTTTGAAATGAAAGTGCATGTGTTTACTTTTTCTGCAAACCACATCAATGTTGGGTTCATGATGGAGGTCTGAGTGCAGTGCATGTGAGCTGAGCTTTCCTCTCTGTGTTGCACTTGGGGAACAAGGAATCTGCAAAGGCTCAGTCCTTCTGGGAAACAAGCATGGCTGTAGTCCCTTGAGCCTAAGGACTGTAGCTCTTTGCATTCTCCTAGTTTTTTGAAAGGAAGCACATGTGCTGGGAAGTAGAAAGCACACTAGGTTTGGCTATCATCCCCATAAGCTCTCATCTGAGGAGAAAACAGCACTCCTGGCCCATTTTCTAAGGGGAACCAGGGCAAACGTGTGCACAACCACCCAGCACTCTGCACGACTTCTCTACATGAACGCTTCACATGTGAACTCAGAGTGACTGTATTTTTGCAAGATATCCACAGCTATCTCCTAGTCCAGTGAGCTGCTTTGTACTTGCTAGAAACATCTTTTTCAGGGTGTGTTTATGCGAACTAGCTAGATCAACGCTAATGCCCTGCATTATTGTCCCTTTAGCCTGGATAGAGAAGATGTGCGAGATCTCCCAATAAGGCATTCTTAGTACGGACTAGAGTGCCCACACAAGTCTTTACTGCAGCGTAGCCAGAAATATGACTGCATGAATGCAGACAGTAGAGCTTCATAGCCCTCCTGGGTAGTATGATCAATTCTTGCCTCCCCAAGTTTATTTCTTAGCAGATGTTTTGAAGACACAGTGGTGAAAGTGGCTGACGCCTCTGGACAATGAAGGGTGGTGAAAAATGTTTGGTTTGGTTTCACTGATTTAGGAAGACAACCCTTTTAGAACAGACAGAGAGTGTTTTCGAGGTAATGAGTTGAGAGCAGAAAAAAGCAAAATTCACTGTTTTAAAATAGTTCCAGCAAAATGTATGGTTTTGCTTTTTACTTTCCTCAAACAATTTTCCAGGTTACTAGGACAAAACAATTTCAATCATTTATCTGACTGGGAGGTCAATGTTCCTTTGAATAACAAATGGGTGCGGTGAACCTTTACTTCTCTCCCCTTGGACCCAGCTGCCTAAACACTGCAAAAAGAAGTATGGACACAGGACAGATATGGCCTTGGCAGGGACACGGGAGAGTAGGACACGCGCTCTGGGCTGAATCTTTCTTTAGAGGAAGCCATGTGAAAGCACAAACACATGTAGGAAGTCACAAGTATAACTGGGAGCAGAACTGGGTCTCACACTTGCAAAGTTGCCTAAGCTGCTTTTTCTGTCAAGCCTAACAATTATCTGGGCTTCCCCATGGCTCTTTTACCTCTGTCATTTAGCACAGCAAGTAACTTCAGAGATCCAGATGCTGCCAGAGGTGCAGTGGCCACAGCTTGCCTCTCCCGATTTGGGGGTGCCAGGACATCTACAGGGAGCATATTGCTGATGTGGGTCCAGGTTATGGTGTTGGTGACAAATGTGGGGGTTTTTTTTAGTTGAAGCAAAAAGAAACCAGGTAAAATATTTCAGTATTGATGCCAAACCATTTATTATCATTAAATGTGGGTTCTAGTACTGGTGGATAAGCTAACATACAGTTTTGTAAGTGGAAGTTTTCCTGTGTGAAAATGGTGGAGGTGCTTTAGGCAGCAACAGAGTGAAGCTGGATTTTTAGATACTGCACAGAGTTTATATAGAACCAAAATAGTTGGTCGGGTTTTCTAATACTTGAATTTGAGATTCTGCCTTAGATTAAATGATCTGCACTGGGGGTGTGGGGGGGTGCGTGTGAAGCACTTAATGTTCTCTTAGGCAGAAAACATGCAGAACTTTATATTTGTGTTTTACCATAATTGAAAGAAACACCAAAGCATCAAAGCACTACTGTGGCCCATGGAGGGTCACACCAGGAGTGTTCTTCTAATTACGAAAAACCAGCAGAATATGAAGTTCTAATGTGTGAGATGTAGTATGTCACGATAATTTGGCACAGACTTGGTATATCTTAAGTCTGGCTAGAGGGGAGGGTGGATGCTTGAGAGGAACTGCAAGGAGTGTTCTGCCATGAGTTGTTAGCAGCAGAGGCACAGCAATGAATTTTGACACCAGAGGGGTGTTACTCCTTAAGCTTCCCCAGATCAGGAGACAGCAGAATCAGGGCTGTCTGACAGCTTTCATGAATAGGGCATGGATGGGTATAACTTAATGACCTGAGGTGAAAAGTCAGTTGGCAACAAGGAAATTTCTTGCAATAGGGGATGGTTCAGGTGCAAAATGTTCCCCCAGAACAGTGCTACGGCTCTGTCTGTGCTTCCTGGTGTACTCTTCTAATTTTACCTTGGTAAAACATAGCATCAACTTGTTGGAGTTCTGAGAACTATATCATGGGTGACCTAAAGGGAAGCAAACTGACCTTGGCAACAAATACACCCAGGATTGCTGATACTGTGAACTGCGGACTATGATTTGAGGGTGGAATGAATGACTACCAGTGAAGTCTGCCCCTCTTCTGCAGGCCAAAACCTTCTCAGGAGGGGACTGATGAGTGTTTTGAATTGCTCCTTATGCCCTGATAGGGGATGATTTACCTAGCTAACATTATGTGCAAGGCTCATTCATATAAAAGCAAATGTAGTGCTCAACCCTGTTCCCTGTGTTTTTGCAAGTACAGACAAAGATAGAATTGATCCTTTACATTATCTGAAGGCAGTCCTTAATGTCATGGGTCCCACTTAAAAAACAAAACAAAACAAAACAAAACAACATTTTTAAAGAAAGAAGCTTTTCACAAGCTGCTCCGTAAGTATTTTGCTTTTGCTAGATCATTTGGTGGTGTCTTGCTAATCTAGCTTAGTACCTGTTTTCTGGATAATGTTCACTAGAGGCTAAGCTTTAGTATTTTATTTTTAAAAGGAAAAAGTTTAAAGAACAGAGGAGAAATAATTCATTTTATTGACAGTTTCCACTTAAGTCTGACAAATCTATTTGTACCCTGTGTGATAGAGATGTGGATTCCTCAGATCTCGGCTGGAGTATATTCAATGAATGAGCCTACAGAATAGTAGTTTAGAAGAGGTTTTTTCTGTAAAAAGCTGAGATCCTCTAAAGACCCTTAAATCTGTGCACCAATAAAACATTTTTGTCAGTTTATACAAAGAAAGAAGTTAGTATTGTTAGTCAACTGCATACTCTGACAGCTATGACTAGAGATAGTGCAAAGTCATGCTGGAAATTGCTATATAAGCTTTTTACATGGGCACTTAACTAATCTGAATGATACTGTCTGCAATAAATCAGGAAGAAAATATAAGTGAATTGCATAAATTTGTAGGTCAAAGGCTGGCTGCTAGGCCAAGTGCAGATTGCACAATTACTTCCTCTTCTGGAAAGTTTGTGCCGACAAAGTATTGGGCTGAATTATTTGTTTCCAGACAAGGTACAGAAGGAGAAACAGTAACACTGATATCTATTCCATGTGATGTGTTTGGGATATCTATAAAAAAAGAAGCCCCCCAATTGCTGTATTAATGGTCTTCTTGTACAAGCAAATAAAGGACAGTGGGTTCTTGTTGTACATGAACACTTTCCTGTAAATTGTACTGTGTGCAAAAATATGATGGAGCTTGTGGTTTTGGAAAGACAGCCTGGCTTTATTTGTAGAGGTAATAAAGATTCTAGCTTTACAAATTCTAGTGGGAAATGCAGAGGATCTCCTTTTCTTGTACGTAGAGGACAACTTTATTTCTGCAGGCTTGCACACATAAGAAGTATTCCTGATTTCACCGCTTAGAAAGCCTGCCAAACCATCACGTGGTTTCCTCTTGTGTCTATGCTATGAGCAAGTATGGTCTCGAACATCTTTGTTCTAAAATGTTTGACATGCAACACTGCAATATATTGAAGATGGTTTTTGGAAAAACCTAGTAACAGGACAGTCTTAAATCACCTTAAATCACCTGAACAAATGCCTTAATTTCTCTGGAAACTTAATATTTTCTTCACTGCTATGGATACATTTGTTACCTGAAAATAAATATCTAGATAATGCATACAAAAGCCTTTGCTCCTGTTGAAAAACCAGTATGAGTTATTTAACAGCTCTATGCAAATACTACTATGGATACAGGCCCAGACAACTTGAAAGAGACCTTAAAAAAAACCCAACCAAAACCAAAAAAAACCAAAACAAAACCCCACCCCTCAGTCTGACAAGTATTTACTGAGTCAGATTTTCAAAAGGATCACTGTTAGTTAAATTTTAAGTGAAACAATGGCTTCATATTTATTAAAACAACTTATTCTGGTGGAATTAAAATAGATTATGAAGTATCCTACTTCGATGTGGGTTGTGAGTATAGAATTCCTTCTTGTGAACTGTTTTTTATATTACATGGTTGTAAGTATGCATTTTAACTGGGTATCAGCAGTCCTCCTGATTTCCTGATATTGTGGTTTCAAAATAGATGGCCTCAGAGATAAAAATATGCAGCACTTACTACTTGGACTGAACACATTGGCACAAATTTATTTCATTTGTTAAGGGCACTTTAAATTTAGCAATTCCACTGAATTGAGTAAGATACCTTGGATGAAAATCCTGGTATGTTGTAAGTTTTACAGGAAGTAGTCTGACTCATTTTACTGCTACTGTGCAATAGGTTTGTAAGACTATCTCACTGAAGAAAAAATAAACTGAAGTCTATTTTCAGACCCACTATATCTATGATATAATACGGTGAAAGTTAAACCACAAACTGTCCAAAGTAGGAAGAAAGTTGTCACATTTTCTTGTCCTTCTGTGGCCAAAAAGATTAGTAGTTTTAACACAAGCATACCGTGCTATTCTATCACTTTTATTCCCACCTGTAATTATAACTAGCAGTTTTTCTTTTAAATACAGAGAAAAAACCCAGTTCTACCACAAGAAGCGTTGCATTTTATGAAGTCTCAGGTTTTAATTTGCCCTGAGGGTTAAAAATGAAGGTATTTGTTCAATGCAGGACTTCTGGCATGCGTGTCTCCTATAAGCCGCCTTTTGCTGTAGTCATGTAGTCAGCTGAACATTACTAAGGAAGATCACTACATCATTCATTCACAAACTGGGAAGGGAAATATTCCTGCTGACTCATGCTTATAAGTATTTTCCTTGCTCCGCCTCCATTCATTTCAGCTCCTCCTCTCCTCTCTCAGTGCTGGTAGCCTACTATATTTAAACAGCTGTCTTAGAGCAGAGGCAGGATTCAAGGCTCGTGGTTTGGTTGGCTCTCCTGCTGTACAGGCATTTTCATAAAGATCTCACTCCTCATCGGACCTGCTGCTAAAGGTAAGAAGGCTATAAGTAAATGCAGAGAGCTCGGTCTGGCATACTGTAACACTGCTTTCTGAATGTCACAGGGGTGTTTTTAGAAAGGTATTATTTTCATGTACCATAAAGGTGAATTTATTTCACATACTGTAATTGTTTTTGTGGGGTAACCGGCCTGGCATGTAAGAGCGATAATGCAAATTGGGAGGAACAAACTTCTGAAACCTGTAGGCAAGTACAAAATGTAAAAGCTATTAAGACCATTTTTTTAAAAGCACTAATGAATTAAATTTTAAAAACGGCTGGTGAAATGAATGGGTTGATGAAGAAAAGCTGAAGAAAACTGTTGCATTTGTGTTAGCATTGTTCTTGTTGAAACCTGAGTGTCATGATAGCTCATTCAGTCTCTTCATTATTTATATATACTGACTGCACTGCTCTCTTGAACTCTCCCCATGTGCTGTACAGGCCCCACTCAGCGGTCCTTACTTGAGCAAAAGTCTCATTGATGTTATAGGGAGAGCTACTTACATCTGGCTGAAGTAACTTGGCTTTTCATTTCTGCTAAAGAAATTTAGTGTCGTTGTCTTGCTAAATGCATCTTTGTTTTTTCTTTTACTCACTTAAAACCTGTTTCAGTTGTGCAGCCTGGGACTACTAGGGGCCACACTGACCGACTTTCTGTGCGTGATAGTCCCTCTAGGCTGAAGGCTGCATCAGGAAGGTATGCAGAGTTTGGCCCAGAATGAGCTGGGTGCTTTTCCAAGCCAGAACAGTTACGTAACGTCACATAGACACTGAAATGCTTTGGAAGCAACGAGGAGATAAATTGTGGAGCTTGCAGCATGCTCCCAAATGAAGAGGAGGAGAGGGACATCCATTTAAAGTAGGAAGCCTAAAGCAGGAGCCAAAACAGGGATCAGTGTCGCTGAGTTGACTAAGTGTGAGTGCCCAGCAGCCTACTCTACATAAAAGGAGGGTGAGAAGAGCAGTCTTGGGTTTCTTGCTAGCTCAGGCTTTCTCTTGCTACTAACCAGCTCTGTATAGATTTGAAATGAACTTCAATGTCCTGTATGTTTCCCAATAGCCTCTGCAAGAGCAGGCTTTCATCTGCTACACTGTATTAGCTGTACAGGTTATTGAGGTATATGTGTTTCCTTGATTCTGAGATTGCAAGAAAAACCCCAAAACTTAGATTAATCTACCTTTACTTCTAATGGCAGGAAAAGTGAACATTTGGCCTGAAACGGAAATGCCTGAGATGCTCTGAGCTCAGTTTTACCCCTGAAAGTCAAACATTCAGCCTACAGGATGGGAATAGCTATAAACAGGTTCAGCATCTGGTTCATTTTCTACTAAAAAGAAGAATTATTAACTACAAAGTATAGAGATGGCAGCTATAGGAAGTGGAAGGGACTTCTCCCAGTTGTAGAGACATATTAGAATAAACAGAAACATCTCTGATGGTTAATCTTGTGTTGATAGAATTGTCCAATTGTTGATAGAAGTGTCAAAACTTCAGGAAACAAAGTGCGTAGCACTACAATGGTCATTTGGGGGTTTTGTGAATCCAGATCCTGAGTAAAACCATGGCTAAAAATGGTCATGTATGTGCATGGATCTAGTAATTTCATCAGAATAACAATTGTGCTCCTCTAGCCATTAGGGTTTGGTTTAATTCCAGCAAATGCTCCTTTTTCATGTGTCAGAAGGTACAGAATGGAGGAGGAGAGTGAAATGAGGACAGCGTTATCACTGAGCCTGCGGCTGCTGGCTTTGCTTCCCATCAGGGTGGGGTATGTTGGCTAGTGCAGTGGCCAGGAGCCAAGGCAACCTTCCTCTAAAGCA
The DNA here is from genome assembly GCA_008921705.1 of Burhinus oedicnemus. Classification (NCBI taxonomy): domain Eukaryota; kingdom Metazoa; phylum Chordata; class Aves; order Charadriiformes; family Burhinidae; genus Burhinus; species Burhinus oedicnemus. Next base: position 987,313 of record VFFE01007810.1, read on the forward strand.
AACAGGACTGCCAGGCTGACTTCTACTGTCTTGTGCCCATTTTGTCCCCTTCAGGCTCCTGCAGAAAAATGCTGGCACACAATGGCACGATTTTGGTCCCAAGTCTTGCAAACGAGCTTGCAGGCTCGTTATTTATATGCTGGCTTTGCTGCTCTCCTGGAACTCTTGCCATGTGCTGTACTGGGTTGGTTCAGCAGTCCTTTCAGCAAAAATCCCATGGATGTTGCTGGGTTACCACTGTCTACAGAGTGCATACAGTCTTTCTGTGAATGCTGCTGCAGTCTACTATGGGGCAGAAACCTGGAAGATCGCTTCCAGAGATCTTGTTTCCCTCTTCCAGACTCCCAATAGTTTCACAGAAACAAGATGTGCACTCTGTGTTAGGAAAAGCTGGTAAGAACCTGTTGTCTTGTGTATTACGGCCATTGGAGAAGGATTTATTTGTTACCATGGAGAAGAAACTTCTGCTAACCTTCAGATAGGTACTGTGGTTTAGCTGGTTTGAGGGAATACCTTACTGGTCACACCAGTGTCCTGTTCCTTTGGTGCCTCTGGCCATTCCAGGTGCTAGTGCTGAATTCTACCAATTCTAACTCTGGAGCTTTGTGGTGGGGAATTATTTGGGGGTAAATTTACACAACAATCTGCTTAAGGTGGTGCAGGTTTTGGTTCATGTGGCAGAACCTACCCAAAAGGCTGGGGAAATACTTGGGCAGTTCGGCTGTGCTCCTGCAGCTAGCAGGGTTGGGTTAAATATGCTTTAAGGGGTTGATGTGTGCCTTGGTATAGACACAACACACAGAAGTGTTCATCTTCTCTAGTGCGCACATCTACCTTTGAGTCCCAATTAAACTGGGAACCTGTTTCCTTGAAATCCAGGTCTTTTCCAAGGTAGATGCTTGAAATGACTTAAATTAGAAAGCAGGACTATTATGTCTTTTCAGTGGTTCTTGCCCTGTCAGGCAAAATGCATGAGAATCTTAAAGTTAAGTGGTGATAGACAACCAGTAAGTTTTACCACACTGTGATCTAAAAATTTGGACAAAGCTGCTAGTTTTGAATTCAACTTGTAAGCCCTATTATGTGCCTCTCTACTTAGATGAACTCAGTCCTCTTAGAATAGCTCTGTCTAGCCCACCGATGGCTGTATATTGGCGTATGTGAGAATTGTCACATCCTTGAAGGCAAATGCACTTACAGGACTCCTCCAGAAGCCTGGAATTTTGCAAATCCTAAACTCACCTGTGGTTTTCCTGGCTGCTCATTCAATCACTGTGGTCTTACTGCATTACTGTACTTGCTGGTGATGTAAATGTCAGGCTTAAAGTGGGGCATTACGCTTGCAGGACGACATCTGCTGCAATACCTGTGTCAAAGGCAGAGATGTGCCAGACCTTATGGAAGCATGCAGTGCGCTTGCCAAAGATCTTTCTGCGCCTGAAAAGGGTGTGGAGAGCATGTCCTACTGAACAAAGTCATGCCATTCAGTGGATTTTTACTTAGCTTTCCAAAAATGACAATAATGTTTTTATAAAAGACTGTATTCTCTGTAGAATAACTTAAAAGCCTATGCTGAATTTCAAGAATCTCATGATTGTCGTGGGAAAAAGATATTTTAACTTCTCTAGATTAGTGACAGTATAGTTGAATTCCCTAAAAAACTAAAGAAGTCATTATTTGACATGGTAGGATTCCTGCAGGAATGGCAAAAAACTTTGATTCACTGTTCATTGAATATCTGCATAATGATTAGATTAGTTTTGTAGATTCCACTCTAATGACACCTTTGTCTTAAAGATAATTATGATGTATATTTTGTTTAAAGGCTTGTTATTTAGTTGTTCAGACCTAGAACTCTCTATTTTCTGGAGAATGAAGAAAGAGGGTTCAGGAACTAAACTAGTACTACTCAAAAAACCCTGTAGTGATAGAATGGTATGTATTTGAAAATGCAGCCAGGAGACTTCCAGCCTTTGGGCAGAAGTCTTGAGTGAGGTTTGCTCTAATTATCAGTAAATGCACAATTTGCTTTAAAAAGTATGAAGCGTTCATGATAATTATGACAATTTTCTACACAGTATGGGCAGAAGTGAAGCTTTCATTAACAAACTGCAACACTTCCGTTACTGTAGTCAGGGTTACTGAAGATGCCAGCTGTTCTGGAGGGCCTGGAATTCATGTGTGGAAGAGAAAGATAAGGGTTCTCTCCTTTTTTTCTGGTGTATAATCAGGGAATCATCCTTTGGTTTGGGGGGCAATAGGAGAAAAAGATAAGCAGGCCTTGAAAAGATAAGTAGGAAGCGTAATGTGATGGTCTGCAATGCAAGGATAAGACTTTAGATCAACCTGGGTTTTGTGGGCTGTAAAAAGTCATGGGGGTTTTTTGTCAAAAAGGCAAATAATTCAAAACTTATTTCTTTTAACAGGTAGACTCCAGGACCTAAATGCTTCCGGACAAGAAGATGCATGCACTATTGACCAGACCCCAAAATAAAAGTGGGTTCAAGCCACTGCCTGTTGTGATCGTAGGTAAGCTTTCTCCTGACAGCATTACTGTGTTCTCTCGTGCTGTTGTTGCTTTGGACTTGCTATTTTCAGCTTTTGTTCCATGTGTTCTTACTCAAACCAGAAATGCCTGGCCACTGTTTCTACATCCTTTCCCTGACAGCTAAACTTTCTCTAGTACTGAGAGAAAGATCACTAAGAGCTGTGGGAAGTATGGAACCAGGTATTTGACAAACTAAACCACATACCTCTTTTTTTAATAGTAAAATTGGTAACCTTTTGGGCATCAGTTCAGCTGGGCCTGATTTTTCTGTTGAATATTTAGAAGGGTTTGAGAACTCTTCACTACAGATAGCTAATCTACTTGCTGTGAAGTGATTATCTGTAGTGCTTGAATTGGATATGAGTTTGTGTGATCTTCCCCCCTCATTGTGTGTGTTTAGAAAGTGCTCCAGGTGCTGTTAAAGTTTCTTGAAATTTTTCACAGATTTCTTTTAAAATGTGAGTCCACTACACTGATTTTGTACAGATTTAATAGAATGGTAAAAAGCTGTGGGTTTTCTGCCAGTTTAGAAAACAGGTTATGTAGTAACTCTCTTGTCTCCCTTGCAAGAGGGGGAGCTTTGCAATGTGAGGTGATTTTTTTTTGGAGCTAAGCTCAAGTAGTGATGTCAGTGCCTTCCCCTCTGGGACCCATCATGAACTGTGCTCAAGCACAGGTGTTGGACCCTGTTCATCTGAGCATGTGTTTAAATGCCGTGCAGAGCTGGGTTCCTTCCTTATCTGTCATCTAATTTATAGTCCCCAAGTGAGCTAGTCCACAGTTAGTGCACCACATAAATCACACTTAATCCTTGCTAACAGAGGGTTTGACGAGGACACTACTACCAGCAGGTTCTAGTGTGAGAGTGACTCTATTATCCAGTTGTACAAGTCTTGAGGTGGGAGGCAGGGTATTTTTGGTACATCCCTAGCGCACCTATACAGGGATCCAGTGTGGAGATGTCGCTAAAGCCTTGGAAGCACCAGTGTGAAGATGCGCGCTGTGAAGAGGGTGTTGGACTGAAGCAGCTCAGCTGTTTCACTGCAGCTGCACTTTGCACGCAGGTTCCAGCTGCTTCCCCAGGCCCTGCTCCAGGAAGGCTGTGCGCTCCCTCCACTGTGCTGGCAGCCTCATGAAAGCACTCGCTTTCGAGAATAGTTTGAGCCCCAGAGGCAGCTGTACTTGTGACCATCCATATCAAACTTAGAGGTGGTTCGAAGTAAATCCTCTGTGTGTGTTGCTGAGTGTTGTGCACTCAGGTGATTAAGTTTGGCTTGGGTACCTCCTTGTACGTGCTAAAGCAAAGAAACAAGCTGAAAAGTGTTATATTATACTATAGCTGGGGTTTAGTTTGCTTTTAATTTCTGTTGCTTTTGGGTAAGTTTCCTGCAAGTGGAATATTCCAAACACTGACTCGAAGCTGTCCTTGCTCAGCACAGCAGACTTTGACCCCAGCTGCGGCATGTACTGCCCTTCACATAGCTCAGCTCACTGTTAGCTTTACAGCCCGAGCCTCCCTCTGTCTCAAATCCCCAAGAAGCAGCCTTTGCTCCAGTCGCTCACGCAGGCAGCACGGGCACTGTGTCAACACAGGCTGCTGTGTCGCTTCATCTCTCCTCCCCTACATCGTCACTGCACTATGTAATTGTGGTTAGTCACATACTAGTGAGTAGCAAAGCCTGAGCAGCCAGAGGCTGACACCTAGTTATGCAGACACTGTAAAATATTAAACATGCTGGAAGACAGCCATATGAAAACTTTCCACGGCTACTCTCACTGGGCTTTGGAGTCACATATATCAAGTTTTTCCACCGGCTGTTGGGTGGTCAGCAGCCAGCAATCTGTTCAAAGTGCTGTATTCTGGGGGGTTGTCTTGGTACAGCAGAGACTTTTTTTCCTTAACACACTCCTTGCAGTACCGTGGTAGGGCTGGTTCCCATTTGAAAGCGTCCTCAAGACCCGTTAGTCAAAACTGCTTTTGCTAGGTATCCCTTATTAGATGAGATTTCTTAGTGAGCAGAGCTGTTTTCCCCTTCACTTCAATAGTCGCTGTCTTTTCTGGACTTACTCTGTATCCTGCACACAATGAACTACTCTGCACTGGTGTGAAATGTGAGGCTCCCAGTCAGTATGTGACCAGCTTCTAAACTTTTGAAGAAGTTAATGAGCAATAACTTGATTCATTGACATGCTAGAGACTTCAAGTGATGTTAGCCTCTGGCTCGTTTAACCCAGTGTCTTTTCAGCAAGTTCTGAAGACCTTGCAATGCAATAGATGCAACTGAGGAGGAGAAGGGGACATATGAGGGTGAAATGACTTCCCCAGCTCTATCCAATAGGTCAGTGGTCAACCCAGAGTAAAAAGTCTCCTGCATCCACAGCAGTGTTGTGCCCTTTGAATTGGTCTGGATATTAGAAACACTCGTCAAGGGGCTGCTCTGTCTGCAGGAGCGTAAATTCTTTTTCATTGTGTCTTTTTAGGGAATGGACCTTCAGGAATCTGTCTTTCATATTTGCTGTCAGGCTACATCCCTTACTTCAAGAGAGATTCTCTTCATCCTCATCCCATTCTTCAGAGGAAACTGGAAGAGGCACCAGATGTCTCCATTTTGGACCAGGTTTGTGTAAAGAGAAACAGTAAAACATCATAGTAAAGCGTCCTAGGGGTATATTATAAGTGATAAACTCATCTGAATTTTCAAAGTACACAGACAGAATGAGCATTAAGCAAAGTACTTTTAGTTGTCCAGATCTCCCTTGTATGAATTGCTGCTGAGCTCCTTGAGGTAGCCCTCAGGCAATAACAGGGTCTGTGTGCCAGTAAATGAGATTCACAGAACACCGAAACCACTGTTTGGAAATACTGGAGTAACAAGCAGTCTGCGGCCTGGCAGGACACGCATTTTGAACATCTTATCTGCCTTTCTTTAGGATTTGGAGTATCTGTCTGAAGGCTTGGAGGGACGATCCCACAGCCCTGTGGCTCTTCTTTTTGATACTCTTCAGCGTCCAGACACAGACTTTGGTGGAACAGCCGAATCTGTCCTCACTTGGTGGCACAAGACTGACAGAGCCGTCCCACACCTGGTCCTTGGCAGAAACGCTCCTGGAGGTGCCTGGCATGTATGTGAATTGAAGCCTACCTGCTTAGGTCTGCATGTTGTAAGATAGCCAAATGCAGCTACTGGAGAGGCAAAAGCTCCTCTAATATGCCAGTCAGCCACATTTGATTTTATGTGTATAGACAAACGAAAGTTTAAAAGGGAAAAAAGCATGAGAGGAATTTATATTTCCAGTCTGTTGTTCTTTCTGGAGAACATGAATGGTTTCGGCCGTGACAGCAAATCAGAGGAAATCACTGATTTCATGATCTGTGCCATATTGAAACATGACAAAATTGCGTTTCACTTCTTACATTAAATAACTGAAAATCATTTTACTGTGTTTCTTATTCTAGTCTATTGAGGGCTCTATGGTTACCCTGAGCAGAGGAGAATGGATGGGACTCCCAGATCTCCCATTCAAAGAGTGGCTAAAGCAAAAGAGAAGGTAAGATAGCTATGGTGTGATTATTTGCAAACATTTCGAGGTTATTTGGGAACTTGGAGTGGAGTGAACTCCTTGAATGTAGCTACTCATCTGTTATGGATGATTCTAGTGAGAGAAAGGACACCCTCCCACCCGCCCAGTCCATTCTGCATGCGGTGATTCAGGTAAAGTTGCAGTGCTGCTTGGAATGTGCCCTTCTCAACACCCACTGGGGAGATGGATCATAGTGACCATGAGTTCTGCATAAAGTTTGGAAAAGGCATGGTCATCTGACTTCTGTGTCTACTGCTGCTGTCCCTAATGACAAGTACAAACAGCTCAGTTACTATGCAGTCTTTGAGGTGCTTCTGCTCTTGAGATGTGTAACAGTCCGGGAGTGGAATGGAATGGAAGGAAGATGTGAGAGGAAGGCATAAGTGAGCAACCATGTTCTTAAGGATAGGATTCCCACTAGAGAAAGCTGCCTCTGTCCAATGGCTTGTGGACAGCTTGTGTTAGCTCTTTATACCAGGAACAACTTTGCTGAAGTCAAGGAAACTAGGTAAGTCTTCTCTGGTAGTGCGAGGGTAGATGGCTCTAGGATACATTCAGTGGAAGAGGGGAGAAATTTCAGTCTCTTACTGAACTGCTGCTTGACCTTGTTTGCACTATATTACAGAGGCCTCAGAAACAATAGAGCCACAGCAGAAGACATTGCTCAATATTACCAACATTATGTGGTAAGGAAAGGACTGCAGAAGAATTTCAGATGTGGTACTGTTGTGACCTCTGTGAGGAAAGTGAGTGCAGAGAGCATCTCCAACCATGCACAGAAAGATCTGCAGGAGAATAGTGACTCACTCTGGAACTTCAATGAGAAAAGTACGGAGGTCTTTCAGGTGGATGGATTTTTCAAAAATTTGAAAGGTGATAAAGAACCCTTCTCCATATATGCAGAGAATGTGGTCTTAGCTACAGGAACATACGATCGTCCTACTTGGCTTGGGGTCAAGGGAGAGAACCTTTCCTATGTCCATCACCAGCTGTCTGCCCTAGAGGAAGCAGTGAAGAACAACAGCATTGGCATCATGTCAGATCCAGTCTTGATTGTAGGTGCTGGTCTGACAGCTGCTGATGCAATTCTCTTTGCTCACCATTGCAATATTCCAATAATCCATGTTTTTCGGAGACGAGTCACTGATCCGGGTCTTATATTTAACCAGCTCCCCAAAATGATGTACCCTGAATACCACAAAGTCCATCAGATGATGAAAGAACAGTCAGCTGCTTGTGCTGGGCCCTATGAGTGTTATGTTAGCCTTCCTGAACATCACGTGCTATCCTTTGGCAAGGACAAGAAATGTATCTTTCAAGACAAGAATGGCTACCAGAAAGTTTATAAAATTTCCATGGCTCTTGTTCTAACTGGTTCAAACCCCAACCTCTCCTTTCTGCCAAATAATGGCATTGACTTGGCAATGGACAGTGACCAACCAGTCAATCCGAAGAGGAATCCTATAGATGTTGACCCATTCACCTATGAATGCACTCAGGAGAAAGGGCTTTATGCTCTAGGGCCTCTAGCTGGAGATAACTTTGTACGCTTTGTGCAGGGAGGGGCTCTGGCTGTTGCCAGCGCTCTGTTAAAGAAAGCAAACAAAAATCCCCCCTAACGACAACAAATTGCTATGCTAACTGTGTCTGGGTTTCTGCTGTTTTGTTAGAGAAGCAAGTCATCTGATTTGTACATCCTCAAATGTAAAGCCCGCTCCTGGTGTTCTCCAAGGTTATGCAGAGAGTTACTAAGTTCTTGCTGAGTTATTTGGGAAGATAAGGTCACCAAATACAGAGTGGGTTTCACACACGGCAGTACCCTCAGTCCCTGGGGATCCAGCTCCTTTCCTGAATAGCTGTGCATAAAGGCTGCAGGGGCTTTAAATCTTGTGCCTGGAAAAGTAGGGAGCAAGATAGTGACTGCTCTTCTATGCACCACCTTCCAGGTTGCTGAAAACTGAATTGAGGAACGATCAATGTTAATTATTTCCAGACGGCAGTCTGACACACCTGTGTCTGTCAGTGTCTTACAGTGTTTTTTTCATGAAACAAAGTAAGCTGAGGTGGCTTTATTTGCTCCTGTGGCTTGGCTGTATGTTCTTATTAGAGCAGAAATCACTTAAAGATGCTGCAGGTACCTCTCTGGCACATGAAGTGGTACTCTGCAAATAAAAACTGACAAACAGTCAAAACCGTATTGTCTCACTGACACTAGCAAGAAGTAATATGTAATATCTTTTTAATCAAGAGGTTCCTGTGGTGGTTTTTTCTCCTTCTTTAGAAGGAATGGTACTGATTTACAAACACTTGGTTTCCTGTCTTGCAGCTTTCTACTTTCTAAATTCTAAAACCGCGATAGCCAAATTCTTGGCAGCTGCTATAGTGACAGCAGAACTAAAGGGGAGCTACTGGTCTGTCTTGTAACTGCCCAGGTACTGTATGGGGCTTCTGCTGCACAGAGTATTTCAGAAAGATGCAATATGTTATATATTGTGTGAATTTCTAATGTAATGTGATTTTTTTTTAAAGAATACTATTTCTGTAAAGGGTAAGTTGGCACAGTCACTTTTTCATAGTTTTATGCTATATATAGCATTTTTTTAATACTGGTTTTCTAAAAGTTTTTTATTGGCAAAATATTTTGTTACAGGTTTTCAGTCAGTGTTTTGAGTGAGCTGGGGTGAGTGGGAATGATGCCTTATGTTGTAAACAGCATTCTCAGCAGACCTATGGGGCCTTTCATACCTCTCACAGGAAAAACCAGAGTCATAGCTAATCTTATTTGATGTAAAGACAGACTCTGCTCCCTGTGCTGCACTGAAGCTCACTGACGTGACAGGATGCTGCACACGCCTCTGGAAAGCTGAGTATGTGGAGACAGTGGCTGTTTGTAAATGAATCAGCCTCAAGTTGAGATGTGTAAGGAGCTTGTCTGTGGTGTTGCTGTATCACACTTGAATGTTTTTGCCACCGACTATTCTTGTATGAAATTTTTCAATAAAGTGATTTCAGACTCAGTCTGTGTTTGTTTTTTAACTGACTTTGAATCTCAGACCCAGAGCAGATCTAATGAACTGTTCATCAGCTTCCTGGCAAGCACCAGGGCGTGGTTTGTGCCTGCTAAATCCTGCATCTTTCCCCTGCCTAGGAGCACAACACTATAGATTTGCTTTCTGTGTGTCTTCCTCTCTCCAGTAGGATGGAGAACCCTTGCAGAGTGCTCTGGCTCTTTTTTGAGGCTAAAATGCAATAGCAAACCAAGCTATTTCCCAAGCACGTTCTTGCCTACGGGATCTTAGATCTCTTTCCTGTTAGCTGCTGTCTTCTCCTGTCTGGAAAAATCCCAAATCAAGGCCTAGTCCAGAAAGTCAGTAAGACAGTTTAGGTCAGAAGGGACAGTTGAAGGTCTCTGGTCCGAGCCCACTAAAACAGAGAAAGCTTTGAAGTTAGACCTGGTTGCTCAGTGCCTTATCAGAGAAAGCTTTGAGTATTTCCCAGGATGGAGATTGCACTAGCAACATTTGATTGCTTCATTCAACATTTGACCACCTTTGAGAATTGTGGGCTATTTTCTTCACTAGCTGAAGTGTCCCTATTGCAGTTTATCTACTGCATCTTGAGGGGTTTTTGTGTGTGCAGTGGGGTTTTTTTTCATTGCACAGCTCTCAAGAGTCTCGCTCAATGTGTTGAAACACCAGTCCTCATTCTTCTCTGAAGGCTGAGACTGGAGACCCCTGAGGATTTTGTGGGCACGGAGGTGTGGTGTGGATGAGTTTCCCACTCACTGGCTAGAGGGGTAGCAACGCACCCAGGGCTCTCTTTGACAGCATTGCTTTAAATGAGGTGACAGTTGTCCCCCTGAATCTGTTACCCTGGGAATATGGGGATTCCTGAGTATGGATAATATAAGATGGCACAGAACCATGTTTTTGGTACTCCCCAGGAGAGATGAGCTGGTATTCTGTTCACCCTACCTTGTCCTCCTCTAGACCAGGTCCCAAACAGTGCAGGATTGTGCTGTTCCTCTCCTGCAGCTGAACTTCGCTAGAAAACACTTTGGTAGAAAAAAATAAAATCAGTGATCACATTTCTAAAAATACCATTTTTGGCCAGGTCTCAAATTCCTGCATCAAAAGCAAATGAAGTGGAGAACAAAAGCCAAAGGGCATCCTAAAAAAAACAAGGGGCATTGGAGTATGCTGGGAATAAGGGCATAAGATTGGTGTCAATTGAAATGCTGCACTTCCCATCACTGAGGTCGAAGTCCCAGCGTTCATGCTGATCATTCCTGCATCCCGTATTTCGTTACCGTGATCTAATTTGCCCTGCACTGAGGGGCTCCTCACTAGGGCAGCAGCCTGTGCCTGCGTCAGGGGAGCTTGGGTGATCGTGTTTTAAATAGCCAGCTTTTTTGCCCAAGAAGGAGGAGCTGATTGCCTGCCTTGTGGAGAACCAGAAAGGGATTTTTCACAACTGATGCTTAGAAAATATCCTACATTCTGCTCTGGAGGGATGTCAAAGCAAAGGATCTCAATAGCAGAGGTGGTACCACCTCTTATTCATCAACAATAAGTCCTCAAGGCAAGGCTGCGCAGTGCTAATCCAAGTTGTCATTCAGTTCTCTGTATCCAGGGAGACAAATATGAATTGTTGTTCCAAAACATCAGCCGTGAGAGTCAACAGATACCAGCTTTGTTACGTGTGGGATTCACCCGTGCATTATAACCTTGACCTACAGTATGTGACAGGACCAGGAAAAAAATTAATCTCCTCCTGGGCCTTCAGCACATCACATGCCACTGGTGGGAGTGACGCAGCTTTGTCAGGCAAGACTCTAAACGCTTTCACCACCATTTCTATTGCTGCACATGAGGCCTAGCCAGAAGGCTACCTTGGTGAGTTAGCTGGCTATTTAAAATTGGAGATCATTCTGCTTTGTTTCTCTGTCCCCTGCAAGTCCTTTGGTGTCTTCTCCATGCTGCCCAGTGGGAACCTTCTGCAGTCACGATGACCAGAGCAGGCCGGTCTGGGAAGCCTCAAGCAACTCCCTGCTCTGCTCAATTCGCATAGAGCAGGTTTATTTTTATTCAGACCTCTGGCTGCTGCTAAGAGGTGGTGTTCATCACCCCACAACAAGGGCTTCAGGTCGGACACCTATTTTCTGTCCTTCAGGGCTCCTCAGCCTCCTTTGGTTTCCTCCCTGAACTAACTAGTCCTCAGTTTGTGCTTTTGCAGAACAAGCTCCTGAGACCCACTGGCACTTGCCAGGAACAGTGGAAAATTATGCACCCAGAACAGAAACAAGGATTTGAAGTTTACCAAGAAGACAAAAAAAGAGAATTGTGGTTTTTTGATTTTTTGTGTGCTACTGAGTCCTTATAGTCAAGGCTGATGTGTTTTAAATAAACATGCTTTCGGGTGTGGCAGAACTGACTGTACAAGTCTAAACTCAGGTACCTTTTCTTATGCAATTAACGGACAAACTTACTGCGTCTACTTTTTGCTTTGGTGAAGGACTTAGGAGATGTCAGAGCATGTTCCTTGTGAGCTTTCCCTTCTTAAATGAAGGGAAAGGTGCCTTCTTTTTAAAAGGGGCCATCTTTTACATGCCATCTGGATTGCAATTATTTCAGTAAAACAGTCTTGGGAACCCCTTTGGTTGTTCAGCATTCACTTTTTTTGGCCACACTTCCATCTTTGAGCGCAGGACTAAGTCCAGCCACATCTTGGCCAAACCACTCTAGTTAAAAGGTCTACAGAGCATTACAATGATTGCGTAAATCTTAGCTTTATAAGGACCCTTAGGGAGCTGCCAGACTATTTCAGACTGTGGTGACTTAAATTAACCTGCTTTATTGGTGAAATACAGATCCTTGTGGGCAGGCCAGCAGCCAGCGCATCACTGCTAACCGACAGCTCCTGAGGTTGTGCTAAGCTGCTTGGAATTGGAGGGCACTTGGGAGGTGGACGGTGGGGGAGGTCTTCTAGCAGAAAGGGTTTCAAGCTGGAACCAAGCCTGGAGGCTCCAAGGAAAAACGTCTGACTTCCAGGGCTCTGAAGCAAGCCGCGAGGGCTGAAGCAAGCTCCTGGCTAGAGAGTGGCTAAACGGGCAGTAAGAACAGGGAGAGTAAATTTTGTTGCTATTGTTGGCTGGATCCTGCCTTCTGCCACAACCTGGAAAGCTGCACAGATCTGCTGTCCAGGAAGAGCTTCCTTTGCTGCCCCTGGGGACCAAGCCCTGAGGACCAGGACAAAACCTGGATGCTCTGCTGTGCAGCTCGGAGACAGCAGATTCTGCTTTGGTGTGGCAAGGAAGAAGTCTCATGGCATTTCTGCCTTTGGCCATATGGATATGTCCTTCTGCTCCGCATGGGCACCCATACACAGCTTGGCTCAGAGAAGTAGGACCTACCAATACATTGATTTCACAGAATCACAGAATCACAGGGGTTGGAAGGGACCTCTGGAGATCATCTAGTCCAACCCCCCTTCCAGAGCAGGTTTACCTGATTTACAGGAGCCTGTTTGAGGAGGCACAGAGCAGGCAGCTCCCGTGAACTTTCTGCAAAGGATGCAGGATGGATTTTGTTTTCCAGCCCAATTTTTGCTAGTTGCATTTGTTTCTTGGAAGCGCTGTTGACTGTTCTGCCTGATTTTACGGCTATGCTGTAGCAAGCTGGAAATGCGGGAAAGGAGGGGAATCCTGAGCCAGTCAGTACATATGCACAGGCAGCGTGGCCCTGCTCCATAACAGGCATCACCACCAGCCAGGAAACCCAGTCTGAAAGGTGAAAGCATTATTTATTTCAGATATTTACCCCGCAGGTGTATTTCCACATCTCGGTCTCAGTGGAAGCGAAGGGACTGGTGAAATAACCACAGCAACCACCCTTATGAACTGGGACACAGCTGCAAAGTGCTTCGATCCCCGCAGCGGCCGGCCGAGCCCGGCTGTTTGATTACAGCCCAGCTATCTGTGGGGGTAAACAGAGCTGGTTTGGCCATGCTGTTAGATCGGGACCAGGTCAGAGAGGGTTTGCTCGGTGAAATAGTGGCTAACTGCAAGCCAGGAATGAAGAGGCGGTTCGACAGGGGTTGTGATCGTGTAAAGTTACTGCTGGTGACGAAGTGCGGATTTTGGGATATTATGTTGGGTAAATCTCCAAATTTCAGTTGAGCTTTTATAGCCCACTGAACCTTTTGCCAGGGAGGCAAACTTTAACCAGATGACAAGCAAAGGGCAGGATGAAATCATTCCTTTAATGGCAGGGAAATAGAAAACCAGGAGAGCTGTGCTTTTTTATGAAACCACGGACACAGTTTCAGGCCCAAAACATTCCTTTCTTTTGAGAGCCAGCCCAGCGGAGCAAACCTCATTTGCAACTTGGCATTAGTACCCGAGTTATCCAGTATTACCGTAACTCCGAGTCAGCAGAAGTCTCAGAGGCATAGATAGCTTTCAAAGCTAATAAACTGACCGACAGATCTTTCAGCTGAAAAAGCCAGGGAATTTGTATGTCAGAAAAAAATTCCCTGGTGTTTTTCTGGGGTCATAAATGGATTTTTCAGTTTAAACATTAAGGTCTAGCAAAACCAAACAAATGACAAAGTGGTGGGATGCTGAATGTGGATGTCCCAGGGGCTGCAGTGCTGGAAGCACTGGGGCCTGCACCGGATTCAGCCCATCTCTTGCCAGGCGTCCTGCCTGGGGACCAAAGGGGACACAGGGGCTGCATGGCCTCGTCCAGCCAGGACGAAGGGGGTATATGTGATGGGCATCGTGACATGGAGGGGGGTGAGAGATTTGTCTTCACAAGCTGCAACAGCAGCTGCAAAAAATTCAAGTTGCACAAAGTTGACTTACCAGTGTTGTTTTTAAGCAAAGTAGAGAATTTATGCCATGTGAGTCCCTTGTGCTGTGCAGCTAAGTTTTCTTTTTCTTCCTCTTTTTTTTTTTTAAAAAAATCTGGTTCCTGGGATGCCAGTGCTGGATTTACTGTTTTATCAAACTGCAGCCTGGGAAAAGAAGCAGCAGCAGCAGATGCTGACATGTGGTAGCTCGGGGCTAGAGGGATTTCAGAGCTGATGCTTCTGAACAGCTTTGCGGGTGGGATGTGCTGTGGGCTCACTCCCACGAGGGTGGTGGGTGGCAGCCCTGCCCGGACCTGGCAGCCCTCCCCAGGGCACGTGTGGGTGTCTGCATGGGTCTGGGGGCCGTGCGGGTGGGAGAAGTTTGGCAGGGTCTTACCCTGCACAGGGGAAAAAGCAAGGAAAGGGAAACTGGAGATGTAGGGTACCTACTCCCCAGTGGTTTTCCTGCAGCTGGTTGGGAAGGATGGTGGCGGCATGGCCAGAAAGGCGAGAGCCCGTCCAGGACGCTGCAGTGGGAGCACTGATTGCAAGCTCAGATGTGGCAATCAAAGCTTTCCCTGAGCCCTTTCCAGCACCTGTTTGCCAAACCCCCTTTCACAGGGGTTGTTGGAGCAGCTTTCCTGTAAATGCTGCTCTTGTCACGGCATCTCTGGCAGCTGCCCAGGAAATTAAGGCAATTAATGAGCAATAAGGCACATGAGCAGTGAAAGGGAGGGGCGGCATTTCATATGAATGAATTACACGTGATTCACACTGCCTGAAGTAACCTATTTGCAAAAACATACTGCGTCCCCCGTGTTGTGCTTTCACAAAGTTTAAGCAAAAGAGATTTCTCAGGACCGTGAATAACCAGTAGTATTTTTGCTGGCTGGAGAATAACTAAGACGGCTTAAGGCAGCATATTAAAGCAGGCAGCACGCAACCTCTGTGATCTATTAACCTGATCAAATGTGTAGTAAGAAGGTTTTCTCCCCTGAAAATGAAAACTTTAAAATTCTCCCTCTGTTCTACATAGAAGTGGAAATAAAACCTTTGGAAATTTTTCATTAGAAAAAGAGACAGGAACCAGTGTTTGATCGGGGGTTTGTAGCAGAGCCTCAGATGCAGCACTCTGCCATTGTGGTGAACACTGGGATTTTAGGGTAGATTTCTGGTTCGCTTTTTGGCTAGTGCTTCCATCTCAAGGCTGAAGGACATTTCCAGATTTGCGTTTCACCAGAACTGGTTTCTTCACCTGCATAATTCTGGTTTTGGTGAACTGGTGTTTGTAAGAAGCAAGAAAAGTTCCCAGGTGATCCTATGGAGGTCCGCAACAACAGCTTGTACCATTTTATAATTAAAGTGACTGTCATCCTGAGGTTGACATAAGTACATTCATGTTCCTGAAAATATAAATATTTACACAAACATTTTTCAGGAAGATGGAGAAGCAAGTGCCTGAGAAAAAGATAAAGTTACATAAACAAATCTTATCTGTCTGGTGTAACACTCCAAATACCTCATCCACTGAGTAATCTGGATATGACATAATGGGGGAGCTGGACCAGAGCTGACCAAGTGAAATGTTCTCACCCCGAAACAAAGGAAAGCAAATCAAAAGGAGGTAGAATCTCCCGTTCCCAGGCTGCCTGTCCCCTGTGACCTTCCTCATGCTCTGTTACATCCATTTCCAACAAAAGGCTTTTTTTCCCCCCTGCCTTTACACAATGTAATGGATACCCCTCCATCCATATGCTGGGAAACAGCTCGCTGGAGAGGAAGCCGTGCAGCTCCGCTGGAGCAGCTCCCTGTTTGCCAGCGGAGCGTGTGCATCTTTCCCAGTGTTAGGTGAAGAAAACTACGGGGCTTTGAAAGCAATCCCGCAGCTGAAACAATAAAGTGTTGCTCCGGTCAAATATCATTACAGATGAACCATCTTCCCCCCCTTTCCTCATGTGAGCAGTCTCAATAGGCTTTGAATACTGCACTGATAAGGGAAGTGGAAATGCAGAGGATAAAAGGGCTTATTCTGTTAAGGGCTGAATGACTGAGCCCCAAATTCTCGCTCTTTCCGAGGCTAGAAGGTCCCAACAGCCTCTGCTTGGTGAAAGAACCGATACTAAGCATTTTCTAAATGGAAATATAATTTCCATATTCCTCTGATTCCCCAATACTCAGATTTGTCAGGATGATATTTCATGAATTATTTACTAGTTTGAAGTGTATATGACAGGGAAAAAGCTCAGCAAGAAGGATGATGACTAATGATGTGTATTCAAGTAAACAGACGGAAGACGTGAATGGGAATATTGCTGTTCAGATGGGATTTTTTTTTTGCTAATGTTGGTAGGGGATATATCTCTTCTTTTTTTTAAATTTTCTTTCCCAGTAATGTATCACTTGTAGCTCTAGCTGTCCTTGCTTTTTCCCCAAAGCACTGGACCACAGAGGAAGACTTGCTCCCTGCAGCCCTGGGCTGGTCCAAGGCAGCAGATGATGGGATGGATGCTGTGTGCCCCATAAGGCGGCTCTTCTGTTTCATGATGTAGCATCAGGCTCTTTGCTGATGGAAATTCAGTATAGTTCAGGTTTGAGATCAGAGCGCAGCTGTTCATGGGCGGACGTGTGGTTTGCTTGGTGTGGTTACCTCATGCTGACAGCCGTTCCTTTCATAAATTCAGAGCAGGCTGCCTAAACAGCTAACAGGGGGACCTGACAGCCTCGCTTTCTCCATGCAATTTATCAGCTCGCATCCTCTGATTTCTGCCCAACTCCCACAAGGAATCTGGGCTTTTGCCCTCAGCTGTGGTTTATGATAGTTTTGAGTCCATATCGTCTCACCATCCCCCAGATATCTCCCTTCTCCCAAGGCATTCGATCACACCTTGAAACTGCCGCCTCTGTTTTCTTTTCTTTTCTGACAGCTCTTACAATAACAAATGGGAATTACATTCTCAATAAACAGTCCACCCCAGGAGATCTGACTGCTGGCCAAGTTTGGCTTCAAAATCCTTACAGTGGCCATAGGCAGGCAGCCGCCCCATCAACAGGAAGGATTTGATGTGATGGACAGTGCCCGGTTCAGCAAACAGGGCTGCCCAGGACGGAAAAACCTGAAGAAAAGGAACTTTTTGACAAAACATCCTTGGAGGTGGGCTGGAGGATCTGAAGGTGGCAACTGTGGTGGTGTGCAGGGTGCTGGTGTGCCCGGCCCTGCAGCCGCTGATGGCTCTTTGGAGGCTGGTTCCATGTACAGCTGCACTGGCTCCGAGGCAGAAACTAGCTGGGCACCAGCTGCGTATTTCTTGCTCTCCTTTTGAATAGAAATGCAGCACATTTGTGGAGGACAAGGAGTGAGATTATTACAGGGAGTTGGGAAATGAATGCTTTTTATTAAAAGCGGATGTTTCCTAGGGGTGCTTAATTGCCCTTCACCAACCCCATGTGGCCCTTGGACGAAGCTGGTCCCTGCTGTATTTTTAGTCTGGGAAGGACAGATACTTTGCTGTGCTTCACTGTGGTGTGTTCAAACTGGCCTTTGTGGGAGCCACAGGTACACCGGATGCATTTTTCTTTCCAGTTCTTCTCTCCATTTTCGGCTATCACAAACTCCTTCAGCACAGGGCACGGTCAAGCATCCTTGTACTGATTTAGGAAGCGCAGTACTGTATTTATTGCAGCCTGCTCGCCCAGGGTGGGACCGCTCCCCGGACAGCTTACCTCCTAGCATGACTGCAAATGTAAAAACTTCCTGGTGCGAGCTGGTCCTTGTATTTCAGTAAATATTAAAAGAAATCACTGTTTATTTGTTGAAGGAGCGGCCCCAAACACGGCCTCCTGGCAGTATCTAATCCGGCTGTCAGAGCTGCAGGGCACTGCCCATACTTCTAGACATTTTGTGGCTGATATTGGGCCAGGCTGTTACCTAAGTATGTTGTATCGTGAGCTTTGTTTCGAACGTTGGCATGTGAACCATCACGAGAGATCGAGGTGGGCAGCAAGTCACCCAGGGGGAGAATGAATGCATGATGGGGTTATGTTGGGGTTGAGGTTGTTCAGCCGGGAGAAGAGAAGGCTCCGGGGAGACCTTATAGCAGCCTTCCAGTATCTGAAAGGGGCCTACAAGAAAGATGGAGAGGGGCTTTTTACAAGGACGTGTAGTGGTAGGACAAGGGGTAATGGCTTCAAGCTGGAAGAGGGGAGATTAGGAATAGATATTAGGAAGAAATTTTTCACTATGAGGGTGGTGAGGCACTGGCCCACGTTGCCCAGGGAAGTTGTAGGGGTCCCATCCCTGGAGGTGTTCAAGGCCAGGTTGGATGAGGCTTTCAGCAATCTGGTGTGGTGGGAGGTGTCCCTGCCCATGGCAGGGGGGTTGGAACTAGATGATCTTTAAGGTCCCTTCCAACCTAAACCATTCTATGATTCTATGTTGTCATAACAACAAAAAGTCATTGAGAAAACCTCCTCTTGGCAGGTGGACTTGGAAACTTACTGGACTATTCTGTTAGCCAAAGCTTTTGTATTTTGTTGTAAAAATAGAGCATCCAGTGCTTTTCTGAAGGCTGCCAGGGTGGGTGAGCATTGGTGTCTGTGGCGGGGGACGTAGGAGGCAGCTTTGTCAGATATGTCATGATTGCCAGCATGGAGCTTGCCAGCATGACAGAATATGAGTAAAAGCCATAAGCTAGGGCTGGGGAAGGGGACGGGTTAGTAAGCCAGCATCACCCATACAGCCATTTTCCAAAATCCCAGATGGCCACCTGGAGGGACTTTTTCTCCAGCTGGTTCAGGACTGTGATGTGGGACAAGTTGTAATTCCAGCCAAATGCCTCCGGCACCTATCGATAATTTATCTCCCTGATCCCTGAATTTCCTAGCAACGAGATTAGTCCCAGCAACACATGTTCGGTGTAGCCACGCCAGCATGGCTGGCCCCACTCGGGTGCCCCACAGGCACCTGGGTGCTTTTCACCAGGCTTCATGCCCTCTCTCAGTCTCATTCCACCTCTCCCCAAGCCAACAGCCCCAGTGTCCTCCAGCCTGATGGCTCTTCAGGACCAAAATGTGCCCATCCCTCTTGGGAGCGGTTGTTCAGAGACTTGCATCTCCCTGCTGCAATCAAAGCCTTTATGTAATTTATGTTTGCAGTGGGACACTAAGGTGTGCCTTGTAATGCTACAAAATAAACAGCTCTGGATCATTTTTTTTAACAAGTTTGAGACTAATAGCTAGAAATGCTTCACAGCCAAGAATATACAGCTGGACAGGAGCGTTGCACCGAGAATCTCTCTGCTGGAGGTGGAATGGTTTTCAGGTCTATAATGGGCTTCTGGAGTCACTTGCCATAATCCTGGAGGCAAAGGTGAAACAGTAAATCTGCTGTGACTCAGTGTGCACCTGGCAGAGAAACCCTCAGAAACATTACTGCAAGGCACCAGATTTATTCTGGAGATGGCCGGTGAGGCACATTGAGGGAATCCCTCTAAAATTGCCCAGAAGTGAAGAGAACCCAAACAAGCATCTGAAACAACCCGTGGATGCAACCCATAAGCACTGTTCCTCTGCCAGGATGAAAACCAGAGATTCGGGTAGTTTATCTTGTTGCAATTTAAGATTTCTGTATTTCTGCAGTCATGGATGCAAGCTTTATTCTGCTATTTAATATAGCCACTCTTCACAAATCTGAAGTGACACTTGGTAGGTCTGTCAGATGGGAACCTTGCACCCTGGTACCCAACATCCCACCCAATGCTCATGCTTCCTGGATGCCCATCATGAGAAATGGGCTTCTACCATGTCAGAGTTGGTGCTAAGGAACCTCTCCTTTTGAGGCAGGGCTTGCTGCAATGAACTCAGACAATCTGGGTGGTGTAAGGGAAGTTAGAAGTATAGCATGGTTTCATTTAATGCTTTTACTTCTGCCATTTTCATGGGAAAAGTCATGTGGTAAATAACTATCTTCCTATTTTTACCAGTGTGTCTCATACTGCATAATCTCCTGCTGAAATATATGGACCCTCAGGTGCACCTAGAAATTGGGAATGAAGGCATCATCAGAAAGACATTATAATAGGTTTTTGACCACTCAAATTTGTGGTTTGTTTTGGATCTTTTTCCCATTATCTTCCAGAAGTTACAAAGTTAGAGTTCCCTAGAGTTTAATTGCTGCCCTGCGTCTTACTACCTGAAATCACTAAGTAGCAGACAGAGGAAGGGTAAACTCCTCCTGATATCTATCACTTGTGCTGGAAGAGGAGTTTCTCTGGAAATCCGTGCCTGGGAGCCCCCAAAAGACGCTGTTCTCGCTGCGCTGATGGCTCCGTATGTTGACCTGGCAGCCATGAGCAGGCAGACTGGGCTTTGCCAGAGATGCTCAGGGCGTTTGCACAGAAACAACGTGGAGATCATCTCCATCATGATATTTTGGACATCGTATTATGCAATTATCTGGGTACGGACTGTACAGACATGTCTTCAAGGAGGTGATTAGGTGTCTTGCCAATCCTGAACCACCGATCTGGACTTGCACAGGGCGGTAAAGCTGTCAGGACAGGTTTTGCCGGGAAACGGTTTCAGGGTTCTGAAGGTGTGATTCAAACCCCAATTAAGAGGCTGAAACCTGTGTGTGTGTGACTCGAGATGCAGCTGGCGGTGGGAAAGACAACTTTAAAAATGCTGATGCATTTAATGAAAACCACTTAAAATCAATATTTTATTTAGGAAACGCGAGCATATTTCGCTACAAGTTCTCATTGAAAATAGGCTTTCCCTGAGGTGTCCGTGTGTCTGTCCCGCAGCAGCACAGCTCCCTCTCCCGACTGCAGAGCTCACCAGCACTGAGATGAACGTGCTATTACGCTCACTATGAGACAGGCTCATTTTTGCAGAGTAGAGGTCCTTTAAAACATGAAGGGATGCATCCCCACTTACGGTGATGGGATAGATTAAGACATCCCAAATCCATAATTATTTCAGGTTCTCCATTGAACTATGTGGCTCAGTGGGACCTTCCCTTTCTCCTACCATCAAGTCTTATTTAAACAAACAAAAAAAATGTCTATTGTACAGAGTGAGCGCCGCTGACTAAGGGGGGAGGCAGTGGGCAGGGGTGTCTGCTGGCAGCGCCTCGCTGCGAGGAGTTTTTGACCCTCACCACAGTGTGCCACAGCGCTCGGCCGGGCCACTGCCCTCCCGGCTGCCATCCCATCTCCCAGGGCTCTGCAGGTACATTAGCAGTATGGGTACTATGCAAACATGCTTTGTGCCTAAAGCACTGATACATCTGTGTGTCAACCTGTGATGCTCTGACCTTTTAGCCCCGTGAAATGGTTTTCAGGTCTTGATTGCTGACCTTCCTCAAGAGCAGATAGCTTAGATGATCCTTAGAAACACCATATTTCTGCTTCTACAAGGGCTTGATAAGCCCTGCTTCTGTTGCCCAAGCAGCTTTAATGCACCAGCTTGGCTACAGATAGCTTGGATGGGAGCGTGTGCCCTGAAAACAAGGTCAAGTTTCTTCTGCTGCAAACCTTGTGGTCAGGTCCCTCCCCAGCTGCAGTGTTCAGTTAGGATGCTGTATCTGTGCTGGCCTTTGAGAAGCCCACAAAACAGATAAAGGGATAGAAAGGCGGGCACTCCAAGTAGAGGAAGACACAAATCTCACATTCTCATCAGCTGTGCTGCACTACCTGCATTACCCCATGAAGCCAAACTGGGGAAACAGCCCCAAACTGCCCAAACCGGACTTGTCAGAGGAGCTGCATTTCAGGCAAGGGGGCATGGGCTGTTGGGGAGCTCCAGAGGGTAAGATGAAGCCTCAGACATCGCATACAGCTGAAATGCATGTCAGAGCTTCACCACAACCCTCCCACCAGGACCCTGCTCTCTGGAGCACCACTGATGCTGGGCCCACAGGGATATTTTGTTGTTGCCAGGACATAAACCACCAGAAGAACACACTTTGCTGTAACCCAGTGCCTCCTTGCAGCCTCAGCATCAGGCACTAGATGTCCTTGCACGCCATGCCATGGGCACACAGCCCTCTGGTGCCGCACAGGCTGCAGGCCAGGCATGACATTTCCACTGGACGAAAGTGGCCCTTTTCCAGCTCTGGTCTTGCGGGATGGAGGGGACTTCATGGGGAAAAGGCACTTGCTGCTCCACTTGTCTTCATGCTCCCCTGGGGATGCTGGGTCAGGAGCTCCCTCACTAACGGGGGTCGTTTTCCATGAGATCCCAGCAAGCTCTCATCCATGCACATCCCAGCACCTGCAGCTCAAAGTCACTTAATCGTGATCTCGATAAATTATTTCAAGAGTAGTCCTTTGTTGCAGGAAATCAATAGCTGCCTTGTGGGTCTGTTGATGTCTCAGTGAAACCCATTAAATTACATGAGTTTGATCCCAAAGTGACAAACACAGCAGCATTTTAAAGTAGCTTCACAACGAGGAAACCCAGTATGTGCTTATAAAGTACATTTTTTTGTGTCCAGCAGTGAGCAGGACTGGAGAAATGGCAGATGTTACTCACCCAAACTCTTAGTGAATAATTAGTGGAGCAGTGTAAGATATAGATAATTTCCCCACTTCTGTCACTTTGAGGACAGCAAATAAGGACAAATAAAATGCTACGGGAAAAAATGAGTGTGCCTGGTGCATAAGCAGTAAGGAGCAGCCTTGAATATGTGACCAAATTGATGGTCTGTACATGAAAGCCTGGTTCACTCCTGGAAGCTACAGTGAGTGTCTTATGGGGAGCCCTGACAGACCTCTTCTCCTCACTGCTGGCACTTGCTGCCGTGCCATGTGCTTACTCTGAACTTCATTTATGGTGTGTGCTTGTGGCAGTGATCCTTCACCCCTGGGATCCCATCCAGGAGCACAGCTGCCTGCGTAGCTAAACACATCAGCAAACCCTGGTGCACCTTTTGGTCCCAAGTGTCCCCAGAGTGGCTGAGGGCAAATTACAGCCACCCAGCAGCTGCTGGAGCAGTCCCTGAGAGTTAGCACAAGGTGCCAGACGCTTCTTGTGTTTTCACATCCAACTCTTCCTCCAGCCACCTGCAGAGCAGATCGGGGTGCTCCCACCCTTGGGTTCCAGCGTGGCACTGGGGTTGTGCAAAGCCGTTCAGCCTCTCTTCAGCACAGGTTTTGTGCCAAAATCGTTCCTGTCCTGCAGTTTCAGCGGCCCTTGGAGGACAGAGAGGAATGCTGCAGGCAAAGAGATACTCAGTCAAGTTTTATGCCCTACTGAATAACCTCCATGTGTTCGCAGCTTTAGCCACAGGCTAAATATGTTAAGAGTAAGAAAGTTTTCTATTTTATTTCTTTAAACTGGGCATCCCCTCGGGCAGCTCTCGGCCAGTGTCCTGCCCATGTCCTGGCTGCACCCTGTGACCCTGCCCAGGCTCTCACCGGAGGGGCTTTGCCATCGTGCAGTTGGGTACCCATCATATATTGGGTACCCCAGAGGGAGTCCCTCTTACGTTGAAAGCTGCCAGATTTTACCCTCTGAGCAGTAATTAACGATATTTATTATCAGTAATAAATTGGGAAAATCTTCTTGTCCTCCCACAAATGTGGCCAGAGGTGGTATCTGCTGGGCAAAGGAGGAAATTATTTTAGAAATTAATTACAAAGGGCACAAGCAATGGGAAAAATGCCAGTCCCTCCCTCCCCACTTTTGCCACGAAGAAGCTTGATAGCTCTAATTTCAATTCATTTGCAGACACATTTTGTCCATTAAAATGGTGTAAATTAACAGTTTTATGTTGCAATTGGGGAGGTCAATTATAAAGAGGCAATAATTTATTTAGGTACAATAACTCAAATGTTTTTTTAATTGTGTGTGTCATGCCCACACACATGGTTATGAATCTGAAAGTCTGCAGTTCCCCATTTCTGTGCTTTTTATACTGTTATATACGATCCGATATGAGGTGTCCCAGGCACAAGAAATAAAGGGTAATTTTGAAAGGTCATCAGAAATGGATTAGCTTATTTCAAGGGTTCTTAATAGTTCTGACCTAAATTGCATGTTGAAAGGAAAAATATTTAGGTCTGCTTTCTGTGAATGCTATTAGAGGTAATAAACATACAAGAAAAATGTTACAATGTCTCTTCCCTACCACTGAACAATCACAAGCTCCATCAAGTCAGTGGCCTGTAACTTTAAGCAAGGGCAGGTTAGGTTTAGTGTTAAATACTCATTTTCTCAGTTGCCAAAACAACAGAGCTATGTAATGCCCCCTTAATACTCAAGCAATCAACAAACCCAAAACACCAGCCTCTGAATTTATTTAGCAGCCATCAGCAGAGGGTTTTATCTGCAGCTCAGCCCCAGGCTTTGTGCGTTCTGCTAGTAATTTACTTAGTCTACCTGCATCCCTGCACCTCAGAATAACAAAAATGTAATGCTCTTTGGTTTTTAAGGTTTCCACTAGTTGGTGGCAGCTTCCCTGGGGAGGAAAGGCCATGCCTGGAGCTGGTGTGGAGCCCCCAGCCCAGCTGTCCTGAATTTCACAGGATTCCTGGAGCCCGTGGGCAGCCCCAGCCAGGTGCTGCTGCTGCTGGGGGCTTGGGAGAAGCTGCACAGTTCCCAGGCCCTCTCTGGGATGAGCCTGTGTATGTCTCGGAAGGTGAGCCTCTTATGATTTGGAGCTTTGATTATTATTTATTTATTTGCCTTTTTTTTTTAATTATGGTAATTCCTCATACTGCTCTGGAGAACTATCTCAGATCTCTGGGGAAGTCTGAGCAGGTGAGGACTATGATCATGGAATGGTTTGGGTTGGAAGAGCCTTTAAAAGCCATCTAGTCCAACCACCCTGCCGTGGGCAGGGACATCTTCAACTGGATCAGTTGCTCAGAGTCCTGTCCAACCTGACCTGGAATGTTTCCAGGGATGGGGCATCTACCACCTCTCTGGGCAACCTGGGCCAGTGTTTCACCACCCTCAGTGTAAAACATTTCTCCTTATATCTAGTCTAAATTGTCCCTCTTTTACTTTAAAGCCATCACCCCTTGTCCTCTTGCAACAGGCCCTACTAAAAAGTTTGTCCCTGACTTTTCCTGTAGCCCCTTTAGGTAGTGGCAGGGACTCTAAGGTCTCCCTGGAGCCTTCTCTTCTCCAGGCTGAACAACCCCAACTCTCTCAGCCTGTCCTCACAGCAGAGGTGCTCCAGCCCTCGCATCATCTTCATGGCCTCCTCTGGACCCGCTCCAACAGGTCCATGTCCTTCTTAAGTTGGGGGCTCCAGAGCTGTATCTCCTAACGCTGCAGGGAGTTTTATTTGACAGTGAGGTTAGTGCAGGTAATTCCCCTTTATAAGGTTTCACGGATGTCTAGGGGAGTTGCCTTTAGGAATAGGACTGGGAATAACTCAAACTCTCACGCTGTGCCTGGTCTCCATTTGCAGGAACTGGGTGCGTTGGGTGGGCTGAGTAATTCCTCAAAAAACTCCCTGAGGAGGGGATGTTTGGGTGCAAGCAGGAGTGCTTTAAAAGAAGGGGGGTTTTTTTGCTCGTTAGTGTAACTGCAGTTGGAAAAGGCTGTGGTGGTATTTGATCTGGTGGTATTTAAAGTCAAAGTCTATATTCTGTCTTAAAGCAAGAACTAGCGTAGCACTCTAAGGTCAATGCGATATAAAATGGTGCATTTGAAGCTTCCTACCTGCTCCAGCTCCCAACCCTGATTGCAGGGCCTGGGTCAGAACCCCCTGATCCCAGTGACTGGGATGGGCTCGATGCTTTATTAGGGGTGTGGGCAAGCTGTGTTCCCCAAACCATGAGCTCTGCACTCCTTGACTTGCAGTGTGGAGGGGTTTTGTTGTTTTTTTAGGGGTGAACGTACATTGCATGTCTACGTGGTCTCCCTGGGTCTTCTTCAGTTCAGACCGGTGTGTTACCTTGGTGTGGTTGGCAGTGTGGCATTTCCAAGCTGGGGTATAAATTTGTTATAAAATCACCTGGTGATTACATGTTGCATTATAAAAAACGTAAATTAGCGCAGGGGCTAACGTGGCGTTTCAGCCTCTGGGCTGGGCAGGTGAGGTCTCTCTGCCTAATTCCCATCTCTGTAATAGGGTCACCATTTCCTCTTCCTGCCATCGAACCGCTGGATTAACCTCAATCCCTCAGTCATTAGTAAATATTAGTAAGTCATATGTGACATTTTGCACTAAGTGAGGCTGCAGGTCCTGCCTGTTGGAAGTTTTTAATTAAATAAAGCTCCCTGCTGTGCGCAGAGGGGCAGGCGGGAGAAGGCAGGATTCAAAGGGGAGATGAAAGCTGCTGTCTCTGCCTGCCACGCCAGGGTGCAGGCAGGACTTCTGCTCTGTCTCGGACCTTTCTTTCAGAGAATTCCTTGGGTTCTTCAGGTGGCCTCTCATCTGAAATTACAGCACATGGCTTGACCTCCTGCTCCAACAGCCTTTCCAGAAGCTGCTGGAAAATGTTTGGTGTAGCACCTGAATAAGCCCCCTGTGAAAGCTTGTAGAGCAAACATCACCAGTGACAGGGGCAAACCAATGCTTTGTGCTGAGCACCACATGCACCAGGGAGGAAAAACTTTTGGGCCAGGATCAGACTTGAAACTGGAACGGCAATACCCTTTTCTTGAGATCTCTGAAGTTCTGAACTTGGAGCTGGGGGTGAGGGAGAATAGGTCTGATCTCTCAGCCTTCAACAACCTTCCCGTCCTTACTGGATCCTTCATTTGTAAGGCTGTAGTGGTCTGGGACCACACGTGTGCCTGGCTAGTGCAGCAGTGGGGAAGCTCCCTGTGAAATGTCAAGGAAGAGGAGGTGGAGCTGCAGCTGCTGCCTTTCCCTCAGCAGCTCACCCTGCCGCTCCTGGGCAGGGTCTGAGCTCCCTGCCTGCAAAGCAAGGTGGAAAGGAAAATGCCACTAGGTCAGCAGTGGAGACAGCGGGCTGTGCTGCATGCTGGGCTCTCCTGCCATTGGGTGCTGCGTGGCTTGACCACTCTGGGTCTATCAAGACCTGTAATTAATGTCTGCTGCTTTCACTGGGATGCACTTTGCCTGGCTTTTAACTGTGCTTTTTGTTGTCTCCTCTCTGTTCTCTCCTATTTATTCCTGTGCTGCTCAGCATCTGCGTTATGCATGCGCATAAAGCTTTCAAGGCAACTCGGAGCTGCTGGTGGTCCCCCACTCTCCACCTTTAATGAAAGAGCAAAAAGTGTGCGGGATTGCAGGGAGCAGCAGCTACAGAGGTGTTCCACCATCTGGCTAAAGAGGCAGGCAGGTGTCAAAACCGTATTGTCTCCACATGTCCAGCCCTTGTTTGGTTTCTTCTTCTGGCCCTGGTTGATGGCTGCATGCCGGGGACCTGGGCAGCACCACAACCAGTAGCACAGGGTGGCAGGAGAGGTCGGCAAAGCCCTGATGCCATGGCTGCAGTTGTGTTTATTTGCACAGGACAGACAATGTCCTGTCAGCCTCGGCAAGAGGCAGAGGATGAGTTTCGGCATACAGAGCCCAACCTGAACTCTGTGCCTCTGCCCTCCTCCTTGGCTGTGGTGTGACACGTGGGCTGGGACCAGCCTGAGCACATGCCTTGGGGGTTCCGGTGTGTTCTCACCTGGCTCAGATAGGTACAGAATTGTCTTTTCCATTTGTTCCTCAAAGGGAGACTTCAACCTCGTGGAAACCTGGGAATAACCGAGACCCTAGCAATACGGCCAGTTAAGTTCCCAGTGTGAATGTCTGGCTCCTTCCCAATGCCTGAGTGGCTGAAACTTTTTCTATCCAGATCCATTTAGGGAGAAAAATGAGTATTTAAATGCCATAGAGCTGGTTTTGACGTTAACAAGAACTGATTTTTGACAAAAGCACAGAAATAGCCCCCAACTTCCAAGCCAAGTAATGAATCTTCATGGCACACAGAAAGGAAAATTCAAGAACCTTATTTATAAACTTATTCAGTAAATAATTTTAAATAACAAGCATATAGTAATCCTAAACTGGATGTGATTAATACAGTCTGAACCAGCCATTTAGCAGAGGGATGTCTAAAGGAGAAAGAAGCATATGAATAATCTGAGGATTGTAAAAATACAAAAGAGTGCAATAATTCAGGCCATGAGGGGTACAGGCCAATTGGCACCAGTGGTCGGTGTGTAGGGATCCAGCCCTCCTAAGCCCCTGGCAAGGATGGTAAGATGTGCCTTGCCTTAGATTATCTTTGCTGTGAGATGCAAGTGGGGACTAAGCGATGGCTGGGTTGTGCACCAGCCTGCTCTGAGCATCCCTGTAAATGAACACAGAGCTATTAAAGTGCTCCACACAGCTCCCACGAGCCAACATAAACCCCTTCAAGTTCCTCCATTTTCCCCCATTAATTTTGTATTGCTGGAGAAGAAGAAAACCCGGGAAGGCGAGAGCTCGCTGAAAGAGGGTCTCAGCCCACAGGCGTCCTGGCCTACTGCCACACTTCTCTGCGCCCCATCTATTTACCAGCCTTTCAAGAGCCTCCAGCCATTATCTGCCTACTCCAGCAGAGAGAACCGGCTCCCACTCGCTTTTCTTTGAGCAGCAGCCGAGAGGAAAATGTGCATTCCCCCACTTGTCACCTTAAACGCAGAAGTTTCACCCTCATTTACCTGAATAAAGATGGGTGCTTGGAGGAATCTAAATAATACCTCCAGCTAGACTTTGCTGAGGGTCTGGGCTCTGGTGCACTGCAATATATAAGCTCTGTTTAAAGAAATATTTTATTGCTGGTTTTGTTGGGTTTTTTTTCTCTCTTAAAGCAGTAGCTGGTCAGGCCTCTTGGAGTGATCGTGCGGTTCCTCGTTTGGCGATCAGGCACAGGGCTCAGTGTGGGGAGTGTGCAATGCTTGCATGGGGGTGCTGGGCTTGCTGGCTCGTCTGTCGGAGGTGTTCAAATCTGGGGACGTAGCCCTTGTGGGGCATGAAGTTCCCTAGAGTTGCGTGTGAGAGGGTCTGGCTGCCGCTGGTGGGCAGGGGGGGAAAGGCATTTTGGAGCCTGTGGCCCCTCCAGTGCTCTGGGGAACCCTCCGAGAGGGTCTGGGTTGGAACTCTCTGCCTTTGGTGACTCTCTGGGTCTGGACTCAAACTAGGAGCATCTCCTCAAGTGTGGAGGGGGAGGTGAAATTATTTAGTGTCGTTTTGGCTAGAAGATTTGTTGCCCCTGCTGCAAGTCTAGATCTTGACCTGTATAGGTCAGCACAGGAGCGTGACAAAGGAATAGACTCGTAATACAGAATTACAGGATTAGAAATATTTGTCCAGCTGAGTGCTGTGATTAACTCTGTAGCCGTTGAGTGCTGCAGTACCGCAGCTGGAATTGCTAGCTATTCATTGTATAGGGGCTTTTTGGACTCGGGGTAGGGGTCAGGGGCAAGTTTTATTTCCTAGCAAGAAATTTGTTCTTTGCTGTCCTTACAAAGAGCTGCTAAAATCTGTTGTGGGGGTAGGGAGGCTGTAGAGGGGAGAGGACATACCATAGGAACACAATTTTTAGATAGAAAATACCTAAAAGGATGCTCTGTGATGGAG